>JAJIBD010003745.1:0-158469 GCA_021461705.1 Cryptotis parvus
CCATCTGCCCTCCTTGGCGTTCCATGGTCAGCTAGGCCCGGTGCGAGCTGAGCACCAGCCTCCCAGCTGTCCATGAGGCCCTGTATGCTGGCCCTTGGGCAGCTCCGGGAAGGACCACCAGGCTCGACAAAATGGAGGGGGCAATGGGCGACCTCGCCTCCATCTGACGACTTCCCCAGTGATTCCCGCCTCTGGAGCCGCCTACCTGGTCTCGAACTGGTTTTGCTCTGTTGATCTGGTCGTGAGGCATTTTCCCAGCATCCGGACAGCAATAATGGTGGCTAGTGTGATGGGCGGGTCTCATCTGGCTGCTCCGGGACCCCCCAGTGGCGACAGGCTTACTCCCAAAACCCATCTTCCCTCCTCGGGGTTCCATGGTCAGCTAGGCCCGGCGCGAGCCGGGCGCCAGCCTCCCCAGTCGTCTGTGAGGCCCCTGTATGCTGGCCCGGGCAGCTCCGGGCAGGGCCACCAGGCTCGACAAAATGGAAGGGGACGGGACGACCATGCCTCCATCTGGCGACTTCCCAGTGATTCCCGCCTCTTTTAGCCGCCTACCTGGGCTCGAACTGGTTTTGCTCTGTTGATCTGGTCGTGAGGCAGTTTCCCAGCGTCCGGACAGCAAAAATGGTGTTTAGTGTGATGGGCGAGTCTCATCTGGCAGCTTCTGGGACCCCCCAGAGGCGACGGGCCCACTCCTAAAACCCACATGCCCTCCTCGGGTTTCCATGTTCAGGTAGGCTCGGCGTGAGCCGGCCAGCCTTCCCAGCCGTCCGTGAGGCCCTCTATGCTGGCCCCACGGGCAGCTCCGGCAGGGCCACCAGGCTCGATAAAATGGAGGGGGAAGAGATGACCACGCCTCCATATGACGACTTCCCAGTGATTCCCGCCTCTTGGAGCCGCCTACCTGGGCTCGCACTGGTTTTGCTCTGTTGATCTGGTCGTGAGGCAGTTTCCCAGGGTCCGGACAGCAAAAATGGTGGCTAGTGTAATGGGCGCATCTCATCCGGCTGCTTCCGGGACCCCCAGAGGCGGGGCCACTCCCAAAACCCATGTGCCCTCCTCGGGGTTCCATGGTGAGTAGGCCCGGCGCGAGCCAGCTCCAGCCTCCGCAGCCGTCCGTGGAGGCCCTGTATGCTGGCCCGCGGGCAGCTCCCGCGCAGGGTCACCAGGCTCAACAAAATGGAGGGGGGAAAGGGACGGCCATGCCTTCATCTGACGAATTCCCAGTGATTCCCGCCTCTTGGAGCCGCCTACCTGGGCTCGAACTGGTTTTGCTCTGTTGATCTTGTCGTAAGGCAGTTTTCCAGCCGTCGGACTGCAAAAATGGTGGGTAGTGTGATGGGCGAGTCTCATCTGACTGCTTCCGGGACCCCCAAATGAAACGGGCCCACTCCCAAAACCCATCTGCCCTCCTCGGGGTTCCATGGTCAGCTAGGCCCGGCGCGAGCCGAGCGCCAGCCTCCCCTCCATCCGTGAGGCCCTGTATGCTGGCCCACGGACCCAGGAAGGGAGGTTCTTGTCTGGTTTACTGATGATTCTAGGGTTGGGGAGAGTGAGAGAGAGAGAGAGACAGAGAGACAGACAGACTGACAGACATACAGACAGACAGATATATATATATATATATAGAGAGAGAGAGAGAGAGAGAGACAGAGAGACAGAGACAGGGACAGAGACTGGGACAGAGACAGTGAGATGAACACAGAGACAGAGAGACAGATAGAGACAGCGACAGAGAGACAGAGAGCATTAAGCCTATGATCACTTTTCTTTTTATACTTCCTGTAACAGTCAATTCTAAGACACACCCAATCCACACAGTGAAGACTTGTTTCATCCTCTTTAGCCAACTGGAGAAATCTCCAGTCTCCATGAGACAGGCCAGCTCTGCCCTGGGCCCTAGGGGATGGGCTGAGGACTCCCTGAGTGGGAGCTGCTGGAGCTCGGACAGGGACAGCTCGTGCAGACCATGGCCCCACCTGAGATGAGAGGTCAGAGGCCAGGAGGAGTCTGAGGTTGTGGAGGGCTGAGGGGTGGCATGGGAGAGAGCTGAGATTTCAGAGGGATCTTAGCTGCAGGGTAGGTTCCCGAGGAGGCAGAGAAGGGCAAGACCCCCTGTCCTGGCCTCTGAGCACCCCTGCATCAGTGCTGGGTACCCCCATCCTCCAAACCCCTTCAGTCTAGGCAGCATGGGGTAGACTCTTAGGATAGATTTTGTGAAGAGGAACAGTGGAGAACGAGACTCAATGGACAGAGCCCAGCAGAGAGGAGCTGTGGGGGTCCCGGAGACCCCATCCCTCCTCACAGAATGATCCCACCTGTGACTTAGCCCCCTCTCCCCTGGCTGTCCCCTCCATACACACAGCACATCACGGACACAGGAATTCACAGGGACACAGTTTCATTATGAATCCTCTGTCTGCACTTGTGCAGGGGCCCCATCGCCCCCATAAAGGGGGTACTTGGGTGGGCTGGCTCAGGTGATGCCATCGGCAGTGCCAGGTCCTGTGTGTAGGAGACATAGTGGTAGTGTTTCTTTCCTTTATTAGAGTGTTCCAGTTAAGGTTCCACCCTGGGAAGGATCGTTTCTTTCCCTCCAGAGAGAAGAGATTACACAAGAGCATTGATGGCAGGTGACGAGTCACACAGTAGTTCATTGATGGCAGGTGACGAGCCCCAGGCCGATGTGAGGGCTGTGTCCTAGTCCTGATGCTGCCCGCCCAGGGTCATGGCCCCTGGTAGGAGAAGCACCAGGGTGAGGAGCGTTTGGGGAGAGACCGCTCTGTCTGGCACACACTCACCTCAGCGGTCCTGGCGCCCACACTCAGCCCTGGAACAGAGACCTTGTGAGAGTCTGTCCTGAGGGAACCTTGTCCCAGGACACCCTCCACCCTGAGTCCCAGGACCCCTGACCCTGGGCCCTTCAAACTTGGGTCCCCCCTGCACTCATCCAGACAGAACAGGGCCGTGAGGGGGTCATGGGGTCTCCTCCTGTTTCAGGCTAGCTGTGGGGACTCGGTGCCCCACAGGACTGACACAGGGTGTGTCCACCAGGTCAGTGTTGTGTGTCACAGGATGTCACATCAGAACCCTCTTGAAGGGGAACAGCCCCCCCCACACACACACACAGGCTCTGTTTCAGGGGAGCAACCGAGAGGCCCAGCACTTCTGAGTGGCCCCTTCCGGGAAGCCCTGGGTCTGACCTTTCCCCTCCGCTGTCCTCCTTCCTGACCCTCAGCTCTTCCTGGGCCCCTCACCGAGAATCGGGTCCCAGGAGTCTGCGGGTGCCCGGGAAGAGCATGTGCTGTGAGCAGAGACACGGGGACTCCTGTGGGAGCCCAGGGGGAAGCACCGGAAACCAGGTGATCCCTCTCTGCTGGACTGAGGGATCTCCTCGCCCAGACCCACTTCTCCTTTCCTCCCATGAGTCCACCTGCAGCTCTGTGCCCCTCCTACCCTCAGCACTGGCCCCCAAGGTTCTGCCTGGGTCCTGCTCCGTGTGGGGGACTGTAAGGGGAGTGACATGTCCCTCCTACGCCAGGGGACCACAGCCGTGACCCTACTTGAAGGTTGTTTTATCCTTGGTGTTCCTGGTGTCTTGGACCCCCACTGTGGGGTCAGTGTGCGGACCTGGGTGGCCACAGAGGGAGGAGTCAGTGGGGGCAGGAAGGCAAGGGTCTGACTCACTGGGGATGTGGTTGCCCGACTCTGGCCTTTATCATCTACTGTAGGCCTCAAGCTTGTGGACCCGGAATTGCGGGAGCTCAAACTCCCAACTCAGCTGAGTCACAGACATGGCCAGGCCGTACTGCGGAACCCCTCGCTGGAGGATCTGGCGTCATAAAGCGCCTGCCCTGAGCCATCCCTGGACCTGACACAGCTGTTGGTGGGTCGTGGGGTCTCGCCAGTCCCCACAGAGGCTCCCCTGCTCATCAGATTCTGCCTCCGGACTGGAGCAGCAGCCCTGAGACCCCCCAGTGGGACAGCCTGGGGCCCCTCCCAGACCTGCTGTGGGGGCAGATGCTTCTTGCAGGACCTGCAGACAGTCATTCGTGATGCAAGGCCCTGGTCCAGTCTGTTGGGCCCCACTTTAATCAGAGACCAAGTAGGAGATGGAAGTTGTTTTTTTTTTTTGCTTTATTTTTGGGGTCACAGCTGGCAATGCTCAGGGGTTTCTCCTGGCTCTGTACTCAGGAATTACTCCTGGTGGTACTCAGGGTATTGATCATATGGGATGCTGGGTATTGAACCCGGCTGGCATGGGCCGGGCCACGTGAAGGCAAATGCCCTACCCGCTGGGCTATCGCTCCGGCCCCAAGGGAAGTTGTTTAACTTCTGCACTAGGAGAGTATCTTAGAGGCAGAATGTGGGTCAGGTTCTAGTACAGCCTGTCTTTTTTTATTCCTCCTTCTTGGGTACCACCAGGCAGTGCTCAGTGCTGGCTCCTGACTTTGTGGTCGCTGACAGGGATCAGGGGACCCTCGTGTGCGGGCGTCAAACCGGGTCGGCTGCATGAAGGACCAGCGAGGGCCCCTGCAGTTCCCTCCTCCCAGACACCGTCTTGTTCCCGAACCTCTCCGTGTCCTCAGCTCCTTCCTCCTCCTGGGCCCCAGTGCCTCCACCTTAGTGGACACCTCCCCCCCACCCCGCTCCAGTCCGTCGCTGTCCAAACTCTGCAGGTGGGTTGGAGTGTCCAGGGTAGGCCTCTGTCCTGCTTCCCCCTGGACCCACTCGCGTGTCCTTGGTGCCAACCACCTTGGGGTGCTGCCCTGCATCATTGCCCGTGTTCTACCCGATTGCCCCTCTGGAACCGCGGCTCCTGGTCTTGCTCTCCTGGACTCGTCTGGGTGCCTGTTCTGGAACCTTCCACTGCAGAACAGCTTCTCAGCCCACATTTTTCCCCTGTCTTGTTTATTTATTTTTGTCTTTTTTTTTAAAAAAATATTTTATTAGATCACCTTAGATATACAATTACAAGATACTCATGTTTGAGGTTTGGTTCTATAGTGTTCCAACACCCATCCCTCTACCTGTGTCCATCTCCCATCACCAATGTCCCCACCTCCCTCCCCCTTCCCCAGCCTGCCTCCATGGCAAGTTCTGTATCTCTTCTCTATCTTCTTCTCGCTTACCTTTTTTTTTTTTTTTGGGTCACACCTAGTGATGCTCAGGGGTTACTCCTGGCTCTGAACTCAGGAATTACTCTTGGCACTGCATAAGGGACTATATGGGATGTCGGGGATCCAACCCAGGTTGGCTGCATGCAAGCAAACACCTTACCTGCTGGACTATTTCTTTGGCCCAGCTTACCTTTCTTACACATTGTGGATTGTAGTATAATCTAGGACATGATTGTAGTATATTCTAGGGCATCCGGCCATACAACTTGGGGAGAGCTGGATGGCAGCTCTCCCTGTAGTGTCTGAGTCTCTGCATGATACGACTGGTTGCCATGGGGCAGTTAGTGGGCAGTGTCACTGGGCCTCCAGGATGAATCGGTGAGGGGAATGGGTGGTCACATCTCTATCTCACGAATGCCTGGTGACTCCAGCCTCTAGAACCACCTACCTGGGCTTGAACCTGGCCACATTGGATCTCTAAGTAATTAGTCCAGAGAGAAATGCTGTTTGCCTAAAGCAAGCAAGCATGGCTACCTGATAACTCAAAGGCAACGAAAATACAAAACTACCATGAAGGGGCTGGAGCAATAGCACAGCGGGTAGGGCATTTGCCTTGCACTCGGCGGACCCAGGTTCGATCCCGGCATCCCATGTGGTCCCCCTAGCAAGACCAGGTGTAAATCCTGAGTGCAGAGCAGGTAGTAACCCCCTGAGCATTGCTGGGTGTGACCCCCACAAAAAAAAAAAACTACCATGAAGTAAAGTCGAGACTCTTGTGAAGGCTTGGAGAAATATTTAATTGGCATTAGTATAGTCTTTGGTACAGAGGAATGCCATCTTAGAAAACCCCCTCCTCTCTACCCTGTAAAGGCATATCCTAAGTAGATTTTGGCTCCCGACATTAGCATCTAAAAGGGCCTAGGTAAGGGGGCCGGAGCAATAGCCTAGCGGGTAGGGCGTTTGCCTTGCATGCGGCTGGCCTGTGCCGGCCCGGGTTCGATTCCCGGCATCCCATATGGTCCCCCGAGCACTGCCAGGAGTAATTCCTGAGTGCAGAGCCAGGACTAACCCCTGAGCATTTCGGGTGTGACCCAAAAAAAAGCAAAAATAAATAAATAAATAAATAAATAATTTTAAAAAAAGGGCCTAGGTAAGGTCCTGGGAGAAATTACCTGAGGGCATTTGGCCCTGCCAGCTTCCCATAGATGTGGGTAGTCTGAGCTGCAAGGAGATAAAACTAGCCTACTTCCTTTCTCAGGCTCTCCTCTTGGGGCTCCCACTCTTCTTGGGTCGCTCTCTCCCTTTCTGCTGGCGTCTTGTCTTTGTCTCCTCTCCACAGGGGCTTTAACATGTGGTGGCCGCCATCTTGACCTACGTGTGGCGGAGTCCTAGCCGGCATCCTAAACACAGGGTTTTTCCTATTGTTGATTTGTATGACTTGTATGACTGAACCTGGTTTAAGTAAAGTATTTTAAAACCTTGCCGGATTCCTGCATCTTTCTCCATCCACCGATGTCCTGGGGCAGAAGGAGATCCCTGACCCTGCTCCAGGATTTTGTGCAGGCTCTAAAGTGCTGTGGTGTTCCGACAGGAAAATGGTGCTATTGTGATGAGTGAGTCCTTTCTATTTTCTTTTTTTTTTTTTGGGGGTGTCACATCCGGCAATGCTCAGGGATACTCTCCTGGAGCTCACAGGTGGGAGTGTGGTTCTCGCCTGCCCACAGCATCACTGTTGCTCCATCATCTCCGTGGTAGCTGTGAAGGACAGTCACTGTGCCTCATGATGCCCTCGTGACTGCAGAAGGCATCATTTCACGTGCTGCCACTCGGGGCACTTGTGACCTCCTCAGACGTCATCCGTGTCGTTGGTCTCTGTGTTGTTTGTCTCTTGCTACCGAGCTAACGTGCCCTTCCTATGCTGCACCCATCCATCACCTTATGGACCGTGTGATGTGGAGTTTTGCCACCTCCGTAGGTTGCCTCAGGTTTGTCAGTTCCTGGAGGGTGTGGGTCCTTTGTAGTACATAGATGTAAAATTTTGAGGAAGTTCAAGTTATTAAATATTTTGGGAGTTTGGGCCAGAGCGATAGTACAGTGTGGAGGGCATTTGCCTTCACACGGTCCCTGGTTCCCGCATAGCCAGTCACTGTTCCGAGTCCTCTGAGTGGTCTTGGTACCCTTCAGAGCCCCAGTGGAGTGTGTGCTTGGGTTTACTTATTTTTTGTTTGAGTCCTGGCGCTGTGCTCAGGGAACACTCATGAAGAGGCTCAGGGGACTGTATGCGGTGCCAGGAATCAAACTCAGTCAGTGAGTGCCCGGCTAGCCCGTCCCTGCTGTACTGTCTCTCCTGCTCTCAGGTTTCCTTCTTTCCTTCAGCCCACACAAGCTCTGTCTCTTTTCTGTGAGCTTTGGCCATGAGGGTCTCTCCTGTGTAGGTGAACCCAAGGGGCGACCATTCCATTCCTGCCCATTATGGGAGTGTCTGTCACCACCCGTCGCCCTGACCAAGAAGCATAGCAGAGCCCCTCGCCTACTGCTGTTACAGCTTTTCATGTTAGTCTTGCATGCTCAGAAAATCCTTTCCTGTGTACGTGTTTTTCTTTGGGATGTGTTTCCACACTCAGGCATGTCCTTGGACGTGTCTGGAGCCTTCCCAGAAAGGGAACCAGACCTGATCATTAGGACCAGGGTCAAGGTGAGGCTGGCCTGGCTCAGGCACGGGAGAGCCCAGAATTTCTGCTGTTGTCAGAGGAGCGTGCGGGGAGATGGGCCACATGCACACAGGGTGCAGCAGGCGCTGTGGGTCCTGAGACGATGAGGCAGCGGAGTCCTGCTCACCCAGCTAAGGAGTCTGCGAGGGCTTTTGTGGTCCCAAATGGGGCCCGGCCTGCCTGGTTCCTCACTGGGGGCTTCAGTGGCCTGATGCGGCAGCACAAGTTTCTGCTGTTTGAGTCTCTGGCACCCTGTTAAAATCCACACAGATGTGAGTGTCATCAGGACAGCCCTGGGGGACACAGACAGGGTGAAGGCACAGGGTTGCACATGGGCTCTGGGCTCTGCGGCTGGGCTCAGCCTGTTCCCCCAGTCCTTGAGCTGTGAGCTGGAGGTGCTGATCATTTTGACATGGGCAGGTTGGCAACTTCCCCTGTGAATTCTGAGAGGCCCAAGGACTTGTTGAATGGAAATGCCACCCCACTGCCTGCTGCTGTCTCCTCCAGGTCATGAACACTTGATGCAGCAACTTCTCTTTTCCTTCTTTGTTTTTCTTGACTGTTTTGGGTCACACCTGGCAAATGTTCAGGATCACTCCTTGTTCTACACTCAGGAATTACTCCTGGGGGTGCTCTGGGGACCATATGGATGCTGGAATTGCACCGGGTTTGCCGAGTGCAAGGCAAGTGCCAAAAACACTTCCCTATTGCTCTGACTCTGTAGTGACATTTCTATAGAGAAACTCTGAGGCTCAGTTGACGTTTTGGGTGGGGAACCAGAACAGATGGGCTGTGTGTGGGGCCCATGCTAGTCCTTAGGATAGAAATATGGGAAGGAGAACCCTATGTCATCAGCTACGTATACTGAAACCACCTGGACATGTCAGGGAGGTTCTTGCCTGGTTCTTGTCAATGATTTGGAGAGAGAGAGAGAGAGAGAGAGAGAGAGGGGGGAGAAAGAGAAGCAGAGAGACAGAGACAGAGAGACAGAGACAGAGAGACAGAGAGAGAGTTAAGGCAATGATCACTCATTTCTCTAAATACTTTTTTTTTTTCTTTTTGGGTCACACCCAGCATTGCTTTTTGGTTTACATTGGGTTATTACTGGCCTTGCACTCAGGAATTTCTTCCTGGCTGCTCTGGGGACCATACAGGATGCCGGGGATCGAACACGGGTTGGCCAATTGCAAGGTAAATGCCCTCCTCACTGGATTGTAGCTCCAGCTCCTCTTCATATTTCTTTTAAGTGTCAATTCTCAAATACACCCAATAAGTGGGACATTTCCACACAGTGAAGCCTTGTTTCATCCTCTTTTAGCCAACTGGAGACTAAAGCCTGGCCTCCCTGAGACAGGCCAGCTCTGCCCTGGGCCCTGGGGATGGGCTGAGGACTCCCTGAGTGAGAGCTGCTGGAGCTCCAGACAGGGACAGCTCGCGCAGACCATGGCCCCACCTGAGATGAGAGGTCAGAGGCCAGGGAGGAGTCTGAGGTTGTGGAGGCTGAGGGGTGGCATGGGAGAGAGCTGAGAGTTCGGAGGGATCTTAGGTGCAGGGGGTTCCCCGAGGAGGCAGAGAAGGGGCAAGACCCCTGTCATAGCCTCTGAGCACCCTGCATCAGTGCTGGGGACCCCCATCCTCCAAACCCCTTCAGCCCAGCAGCAGGGGGGTGGACTCTCCGGACAGAGTGTGTGAAGATGGGACAGTGGAGAAGGAGACTCAATGGACAGAGCCCAACAGAGAGGAGCTGTGGGGAGTCCCTGAACCCAGCCCCCCTCCTCACAGACTGATCCAACCTGTGACTTAGGTCCCTCTCCCCGGCTGTCCCCTCCTTACACACAGCACATCACGAGGCACAGGAACTAACAGGGACACAGTTTCATTATGAATTCTCTGTCTGCACTTTGTGTAGGGGCCCCCTTACCCCCAGAAAGGGGCTCCTTGGTGGCCTGGCTCAGGTGATGCCATCGGCAGTGCCAGGTCCTGTCTGTAGGAGACATCACTTGATCACTTGACATCCTGTTATTCATAGATTTGCTCGAGCCGGCGCCAGTAACATTTCGATTTGACCCTATCATGTGCCAGTGTAGCCCAATGGCATCTGCTTGCTTCAGGAATACGAAGAGCCTCAAACCGTTCGTTTAGGGTCTTGACGAAGAGGTCTGACCATCTTGTAGGTGGGCAGCCATGTGATCTTTTGACATCTCGTGGGATCCAGTCGGTGCCCTGTGCCCACGATAGACCCCTAGCGGTGCTCAAGGCTCTGTGCTGGGCCAGGGATGGAACCTGGGTCAGCCTCAGGTAAGGCAGTGCCTTAACCTCCAGCCCAGACTCAGTTGCTAATGCAATGTGGGGAAAACAGGGTCTCTCTCTGGGGTCAGCCTAATCAGTGCTCCGGGCTTCACCCCAACTCTTAGCCTTCCCCACTTGTCCTGGCCCAGACGTGGGTGTGGCCAGCCTGGAAGTCTCCAGCATCTGCTCCTTTCTGGGGCTGGACCATCCACTTTGGTGCCTCCTGTCCCCCTGTATTACTATCTCAGAATCCTGAGGACACAACCCTGAATTGACGGATCAGAGGGGCAAAGTTGGGGCTCACCTGACACCCGGAGCTGCAGCGGGGCACTGGGGGTGTGACAGCAGGTAGGGGGTGTTGTGGTATGAGCTGTAGCACCTGTAGGTGCCACCGTGGGCTGAGGTCACAGGGTGGAAGGAGAATCTGCCAGGTGCAAACCAATCTCTAGTATCTGCTGGGACACGCAGCAGGGGGTCGTCCGTCCCCTCCTTGACCAAAAAGAAAATATCCCCATAACCTCCTGAGCGGCACAACAGGGTCCACGTTCTCTCCTGGGGACACCGTGGGGCCCGGCTGCACTGAGAGTGTAGGTGTATAGTTGTATTCTTCTAGTAGAGGAAGGGCGGGGGAATCTGTTCTTTTTTTCTTCTTTTCTTTTTCAGGCTACACCTGGTTATGCTTAGGGCTTACACTTGGCTCTGCACTCAGGAATTATTAATCCTGGCGGTGCTCAGGGGACTATATGGGATGCCGGGATTGAACCCAAGTTGGTTGCATTCAAAGCAATGTCCTACCCACAGCACTGCTGCTCCAGCCTGGGACCCAGGTTCTGAGCCGAGTCCCCAGTTCCGAGCACCCCCCTTTCAGAATTTGGTTGCATTTCATATCCATTTCCTTTTTAAAATGGAGCACCTTGTATTTTTGTTGTATTTTCCTAATGAAGAAGAGTGAGTTCATTAAAAAGGAAAACAAAATGGGAATGCCTGTATGCACATCTCTGTCCCCTCTGTGCTGTTCACCACCTGTTTGGGTCTGGGTCTCTGTCCTCCCTCCCTGGGGACCCACACCCTCATCCAACACCACCCACTCCCTGCAAGGACCCGTGTAGAGTTGGGTCGCTGATGGCACTCGTGACCCCTCACCTGCCACCAGGATGTCCAGGGGGTCGCTGGGCTCCGACCACACTGGGGAGACTCCATGTCCCCCCATAGCAGCGGTACCGACTCCCTTGGGAGCTGTTGCTAGACCCCAGCAGGAAGTCGGCCTGAGAGAGCCTGGGCTGGGGCTGTGGGCCAGGGCATTGGGGGACGTCCTGGGCCCCCTCCTTGGACAGAGCAAACTGGTCGTAACCAGCCTCAGAGCGACATTGGAGTGTCAGGGTCTGTCCTGGGGTCACGATAGGGCCCTGTGGGCTAGGAGGGAGGGTCTTTCAGAGGCATCTATTGGAAGAGAATAGGGGGCAGAGGGCTGGGCCTCCCCCACCTTGTCCTGTGTCGTCCCCAGGGGACACTGTCCCACACTGGACCAGGGCTGCCCATTGCTCCCCTCACCCCACCTGCAAACAAGGGTTAACTCTGGGAAAAGACCCTAGAGCTGCAAAACTTGGATGGGTTTAGGGGGCCTCACCTGAGACCAGGAGCTGCAGGGGGTCGCTAGGAAGAGACCACACGTGGGGTCTATTCGTCATAGTCGTAACACCTGAATGTCCATTGGTGCCCCAGGGGTTACAGGGCCCACAGAGAATAGGGCCTGATGCTGACCACTGTGGTCTGGCTGTGAGCTCAGGGTCTGTACGGTCTCAGATTCTCCCTCCTGAGTCAGAATGAACCCGTAGAATCCCAATTGTGAGCCACACCTGAGGGTCACAGTCTCTCCCAAGGTCATGACAGGGCCTGATTGGACGGAGAGGAATGGTTTTCTATAGGTTCCTAGGAGGCAGAAAGGGGTTACAGGGTCACAACACACAGCGCAGGACACCCCTCACCTCAGTTCCCTTCCTGAGGCTGCACCTGAGCCCCCAAGTGAGAATCACCTGTGACCACCAGCTCTAGGGGCTGGCTAGGACCTGACCAGCCAGCAGGGCTATAATAGTAACAGTAATAAGTCCCGGCTTTTTGTTCTGCCATGGACGAGACATAGAACTTGGTCTTGTTCCCAGGTTCCACTGGGGACTCTCTGGTCCAGGGTGAAGAGCTTCCCCTCCTTGTACAGCCGGAATTCTTCTGCTCCCAGGGACCCCTGACACCACAGGGTCACAGGGTGCCCCCAGGGGATCACAGAGCCTGGCTCAGCCCAGAGGGTGGGTCTTGGGAGGGTCCCTGGAAGTAAACAGAGGCTGATTACAGACATTCCAGCCCATTCCCAGCTCCCAGCCAGGACCCCCACACACCCCGTCTCTCCCAGAGCTACCATCCCTGTTCCAGCTGTGAGGCTCTGTCGGCACACACTCACCTGCCTGCTCAGTGGTCCCAGCGCCCACACTCAGCCCTGGAACAGAGACCTTGTGAGAGTCTGTCCTGAGGGAACCTCGTCCCAGGGCACCCTCCACCGTGAGTCCCAGGGTAATTGTATATCTTTGTAATTGTAAAAATAAAAAAAAAATTTTAAAAAAATGGTCTTATTGTTATTGTATACTTTCAAGGAATTTTAGACTTTTTTTTTTGGTAGTTTTGGTACAGTACCGGAGAAGTCATGGTTTTGAAGATTTTACCAACAGTTTCTCTAAGACAATGTCAGTGAGAATATGTGCTGGGTCTCTGACTGCAACCCTGAAATTATGAAGCAGTTGGCAGAGAGGGCGAAGGGAGGAAGAGGGCAGTGTTGACACACGGCAGAGGCAGGCGGGACCCTTGGTGGTGCTGAAGGTGCAGGAGTGTTATCAGCACCGTGAAAGCTGACACTATTGTCACCGTGTCACCCAAACTGCAGTCAGCTGAAAAATCATCACGGGAACACACACCCGGTTAAAAAAAATCAGGGGCCAGAGAGATAGTACAGTGGAGAGGGCATTTGGCTTCATGTGGCTGACTTGAGTTCAATCCCCGACATCCCATATAGTTCCCTGAGCACCGCCAGGAGTAATTCCTGAGTGCAGAGCCAGGAGTAACCCCTGACCATGGCCTGGTGGGACACAGAAAGAAAAAAAAATTACAAATTAAAAAAAAAAAAACAAAACCTGTATTTGGTGGTGGGACTTGGTAAATGCACACTGGGAAGGGAAGGGAATTAGAAGATTGCAGAACTGAAACCCAATAATAGATTTCAGGTCCTGAAAAAGTTATGATTGTTTATCTTTGTAGCTGTTTGTAACTGTTGAAACTTTGTAACTTTTTATCACATGGTGATTTAATAAAAATTAAAAACATAGAATTTTGTAACGTCACTGTTTCTTTGTTCCATTTGCCTTGTAGTATAAGGTGCGTGGAAGCAAATCTCATTTTCTCAGATGGGACCTAGTCCCTGATCAGCATGAGGTCGGCCATTCTTCTGCGTAACCCTGGGCGTGCCTCCGTCGGAGTGGACCTGGTTCCTCCTGCTCTCCTCTCCACACGTCTGTCCTCACGCCGACTCCACACAGTTGGCTTTCAGTGTCTTTGGAGCCAGGTTTGAATTCAGATGTGTCCAACCTCCATGTTTGTTCTTCAAGATGAACTTTGGCCACTCTGTGTTTTCACCTGCGGTGATGAACTTGAGGGTTGACTTGGCGCTTCCTGCAGATAAAGCTCTGAGATGATTCTGGTGGGGACTATTCTGATGAAGATGCTTGGGAAAGCTTGTCCTCCTCTCCTGGGGGCTGCAGAAGAGAGCGCTGGGGGCTCCTGCCCCTGCCCTAGGTCTGTCTTCACCAGCCCTGTGTTGTCTGTCTTGCACTTCTCAGTGAATTCACACCTACCTTTTCTTTCTTTCCTTCCTTCCTTCCTTCCTTCCTTCTTTCTTTCTTTCTTTCTTTGTTTGTTTGTTTGTTTGTTTGTTTCTTTCTTTCTTTCTTTCTTTCTTTTTTTTCTTTCTTTCTTCTTTCTTTCTTTCTTTCTTTCTTTCTTTCTTTCTTTCTTTCTTTCTTTCTTTCTTTCTTTCTTTCTCTCTCTCTCTCTTTCTTTCTCTCTCTCTCTCTCTCTCTCTTTCTTTCTTTCTTTCTTTCTTTCTTTTACCTGTTTGCTGGCTGGCTTGCTGGCTTCTTCTTCTTCGTCTTCTTCTTCTTCTTCTTCTTCTTCTTCTTCTTCTTCTTCTTCCTCTTCTTCTTCCTACTTTTTTTTTATCTCATGCAGCAATGCTCAGGGGTTACTCGTGGTTACAGCAGAAATGGCTGTAACCCCGTCTACCTCACTCCGTGAGTCTTTCTACAGTGAAGAAGTTTGTTCTAGGACAGTGGCAGCCACGTATCCATGCAGCCACCTGCCCACAATCTGTTTTTCAGGCCCCCTCCACAGGGAAGGTGAGACACATTGTTCACTGTGCATTTTATGGACAGGAGTGTTTTGTGGTCACCAAGTGTTGCAGAACACTGCTGCCCAGAGCTTCTGCATCTTGTTTGGAGTTACCTCCTGTGGGCCACTTCGGGTTTTTTTTTTTTTTGGCTTTTTGGGTCATACCCGGTGATTCTCAGGGGTTACTCCTGGCTCTTCGCTCAGGAATTACTCCTGTCAGTGCTCGGGGAACCATATGGAATGCCGGGATCGAGCCCAGGCTTGCCGCGTGCAAGGCAAATGTCCGACCCGCTGTGCTATCGCCTCCCGGTCCTCAGGCCACTTTGTAGATAGGGGCAGGAAATGTTTGGATTTGTGACTCTATGTGGCAGAATATCTTACCGTGTATTCTATGTTAGCTGGTGCAAATATTTTCTCGCATGCTACTACAATCATTGTGGGACTAGACAGATCTTACCAGTATTTTTACCTGGCTATGTTGGATCTCTAAGTATTATATAGTTATAATTAGAACAGAGAGAAATGTTGTTTTCCTCCAAGCAACTGTGGCTCTCTAATAAGTCAAAAGGCTAGTATACAAAACAACTATGAAGTAAAGACAAGAATCTTGAGAACGCTTGGAGAAATATATACCTGGCTGTAGAATATCCATTGGTACAGATACATGCCCTTTCCCCACTCTGCATAGAGCCCAGAGGGAAACTGCAAGGACAGACCTTGGCTGGGGCAATAGTAACATTTCAATGGGACTAGGTGAGGTCTTTGAAAAGTATACCTGAGGGAAATTGACCCTAGCTGCCATAAGTCCATGTGGGCTGGTCAGGGCTGAAAAGATACAAAAGCAGTAGCTTGCTCTCTTCCGTGCCTTTTCTCCTCTCTTCTTCTTCACCCTCTGCCTCCCTCTTTTCTCTCTCCATTCTCTTCCCTGTTTGGCCTTAGCACATCGTAGCGGCCATCTTGGCCTAGGATTCTAAACCTACACGTGGTCAGGACCCAGCCAGGAACCTAAAGTCTGGGGTTTCCCTATGCTGGATTGTGTACCAGAACAAGTGTAAATAAAGCCTTTTGAAGCTTTGCTGGATCCTCTTGTCTTTCTCTGTCTACTGGCCGCCAATCCCTGGAGCAGAAGGGGATCCCTATGCCCTGCTCCCAGACTTGTCTGGGCGCCCATCGGTCTCTGACAACCTACCACTTTCTTTCAGTTTTATGTAAACTGTGTGTTTCATGAGTGTTCTATGACCTCCCCCCCATTGCCCAGCTGGCAGCCCCCCGCCTGGGTTTTCTCAGACCGACTTCCTGATGGGGCCTTCAACAGCTCTGACAGGGGCTGACCACTGCTGTGGGGAATCATTGTGATGAGCCATAAGCTATGGTCTGTTGGAGGACAGCTTTAGCTAGTCTGGGAGCTTTGCTGTTTTACCCACTTACAGCTTAATCTACTGACATGTTCTTAAGCCAAGGTTCATTCTAATGAGATCTCTCTTCTATGTAAACAGTGATAGAGGGTGTGGCAGTTATAGAAGTCACCTTGAGTCTGAATAACTTCTGACTTATTATACATATACTAAGACTTCTATGTTTTCTAGATTGGGCACAGCTCCTCTTTATACCCACTGCACCCAGCATGGGACAGTTAGAATTTACCAGGAGACTGCCACCCAAGCTACATTGAGACTATCTTTAAGATTATAGGAAGGGTCATACGAGTTTGTCCTCAAGCAAGCGAGTGTGACCCTTTCAGTATTCAGAGAACAAGATACTCAGAATCACCCTGGTGCAGATAATAAATAAGAAGGACCTTGTGGGTACCATCTAGATTACTTGAAGCCCATGAAATTAAGATGTATTACTTTACAACAGCTCTCTCTCTCTTTCTCTCTCTCTCTCTCTCTCTCTCTCCAGTGTTTTACATAAGAGATAATCTCAGAGGAAGGGATTAGTTCTTGGCATAACCCTTTGTTTATACCTATAAATGAGTGTGGCTCCACCCTTCTCAACAATAGCAAGATAAAGATGCACAGCCCAGAGGCGAGGCCACAGGACAAGGGAGAGGGCCCGTCCTTGGCATGAATTAACTGGGTTTGACCTTGACATACCTAATGTTTGACCAAGCAATGACAGGAATAATTCCTAGGAGTAAGCATTAGTTCCACCAGGTGTGTCCAAAGCCAATAATAAAATAACAGGAGAGTTATAGCTGGTTTAGACGATTAGGAGAAAGCAACACCATCTCTCTGGATCAGGGAAAACCCACCAGACACACAATGCATAAGGCTTCCACAGTGGGAATGATCTGATGCCAAAGCCTGGATCTGCTCCTGGAGATAGGGGAATGAGGGGAGCTGAGACACAGACAGACACAGAGAGGACGATGGACAGGCCTGCCAACAAAAGAACCTGCAGATGACCAATGAGGACATGGAAACGTGACTGAGAGTCACAGATGCAAATCAAATGACAACCAGCTTCCATGGTCCCATGCTAATGAGAATCACACACCAGAAAGGTGGGAACAGCCAGTGTTGGGGCCTGGGGGAACAGGAAACTCACTCCTGACAGTGGGAACGCCACTGGGGCCACACCCAGTTTACCTGTCTGCTCAGGGATCCTTCCTAGTGAATTTTTGGGCATCCTATGGGATGCCTGGGATTGATCCTGGGTCGGTTCGGCGCCAGAAGGCAAGTGCCCTCACGCTGTCCTTTCACTCCACCCCACATTGCTTCGGTGTTCAACCCCAACAGGGGAATTTTTAGCCCATTCCCAACTCTGTGTATGGGCACGGCTGCCTTGTTACTATACTGTCACTGCATTACCCTAGCCCATAGGGACATTGGCTTGGCCCTTGGCGGGTATTCACATCACTGAAATGGGAAAACGCCTCCCATCAGAATTCACTGAAGTGTTTGTGGGGAGGCAGCACACCACTAGGCCCACCCTATCACAGAGCAGCCCCCGGGACATTTCTGGGCCATCATGATTTCACTCATAAAGAGGGAAAGGAGAGGGTTTGGGGACCACTGCTTAGGTTTGTCTTTCTGGGCTTCTGGCAATACCCTGCCATTCTCTGGACCACCAGGGACTTTCTGAGCCTGGGAACACCCTGCCATGCTTAGAATTGGCGGGCTGTTTGGGAATACCTCACCATGCTCAGGGACTTTGGAATAACCTGAGAGGCATGGGGGTGACTATAGGGGGTGAGCTGTGCTTTGCACTGTAAGAGACCCTCACTTGTAGCTCACTGGCAATGAGCTGAACTTACAGGACAGTTCTGATGTGTTTGAAGCTGTTGAGGCCAGAGCAAGAGTGTGAGCTGGAGCGGAGATGCATCTGTAAATGCGTCGGGAAGATCTGGTGCCGTATGTCTTTACTGCAGAGAACTGAGGGGTGGGACTATGGTGGCTCCTATCTCGGGGTGCCGCCTACGGACTAAGGAATATGAAGAGGGGGAGAGAGTGCGGGAACTCGCCGAGCAGGAGAGGAGACACCAATCATGGCACAGAGGGTCGATGATGAACAGGAAGACAGTGACGGTGATACAGTGACAGAGCTGGGAGAGGGGAAATGTGGGGACATTGGTGGTGGGAATGGGGCACTGGTGAAGGGATGGGTGCTGGAACAATACATGACTGAGACCCAATTATGAACATATTTGTAATATTGTTCTCATGGTGTTATAACTAAAAATTTAAAAAAATTATCCCAGGCCACCACACAGACACTCATACACATGAATTTTGTGTGTGTGGCTTTAGGACCACACTTGGCGGTGCTCAAGACTTACTCCTGTCTCTGCACTCAGGAATTATTCCTGGAAGTTGTGAAAGTATCATATCGGTTGCCAGGTTCCAACCCAGGTCACTTGCAATCAATGCAAGCTTCCGCCACGCTTGGAGGACCTTGTGCCAGAGGTCCAAGAATTCCTCTGTGACCTAATACACATGGTCCATGATCTTAGTTAAAAGCTTCTGAAATTGTCAGTGCACATCATTTGAAATTGGGAATTTTGTCAACTAACTTATTACCTCAGTATCCCTGGCCCATCATCCCAATAGAGTCTCACAAGAAGCCAGAGGAACCCCCTCACCATGAGGGCAGCCATCTTCTACATCTGGACTCCACAGCTTGTCCGAACTCCACCCACATTTTTTTCAGGGGGACACTTGGGGTACTGGCTGCACCCAGAGGATAGGAGTGACTCAGTCTTGTCCTAGAGGAGGAAGGAAGGAGGGTCGCGACTCTGAGCTGAGTCTTCAAGGCTTCAGTCTAGGACCTCCTCTGGACCTCTGTCCCTGGGACCCACCCCCTCATCCCCCTCACCACCCACTCCCTGCAGGGCCCATGCAGAGTCAGGTCCCTGATGGAGCTCGTCGCCTCTCACCTGCCACCAGGATGTCCAGGGGGGTCGCTGGGCTCCGACCACACTGGGGAGAGGCCGTGTCCCCCGTAGCAGCGGCACTGGCCCCCTGTGGGAGCCGTTGATAGGCCCCAGTAGAAAGTCAGCCTGAGAGAGCCCGGGCTGGGGCTGCTGGCCAGGGCGCTGGAGGAGGTCCTGAGCCCCCTCCTTGGACAGAGCGAACTGGTCGTGGCTGACCTGAGAGCTACACTGGAGGGTCAGGATCTGCCCTGGGGTCACGATAGGCCCTGCCGGCTCAAGAGGGAGAGTCTTCCAGACGCATCTGCAGAGAGAGAAGAGGGGGGCAGAGGGCTGGGACTCTACCCTCCTGTCCTGTCCTGTCCCCAGGACTGTCCCCACACTCTGGATCAGGGCCCCCAGGTACCTTCAACCGACCAGCACACATGGGCTCCCCTCTGGGGAAACACCCCACAATCCCATGTAGCTGCAAAGCCTGCACGGACCAAGATAGAACAAGATACTCACCTGAGAGCAGGAGCTGCAGGGGGTCACTGGGATGAGACATCATCATAGGGTCTTCGAAATACCTATAACACCGAAATGTCCACTGGTGTTCAGGGGCCACGGGCCCCACAGAGAAGGTCAGGGTCTGCCCACTGGGGTGTGCCTGTGACTTCATGTGCTCAGGATAGGATTCCCCTTCCTGATCCAGAGCAGATCCATGAAATCTCTCTGAGGAACCGCACTGGAGGGTTACGGTCCCCCGAGGCCACCATGGGACTTGGCTGTGCAGTGAGGGATGGTTTGCTGTAGAGTCCTAGGAGTGGGACAGAGGTTCCAGGGGACACATTACACATCCCTGGGACACCCCTCAGCGCAGACACCCCCTAAGGCAGCACCGAGCCCTGAGTGCATCTCACCTGTGACTACCAGATCCAGGAGGGCGCCGACACTCGAAGCACCCTGAGGTGTCAGCGCTTACAGACATACAGCCCCCAGTGTCCCAGTCCAAATGCTTTATGTGGTACTTGGCCTTGTCCCAGATTCCAGAGACATTTCCATTTTCCGGGGACCTGAGCTTCCTGCTCCTTCTAGAATGTACTTGAGTGCGCCTGGGGCCCCTTCACACCAGATGGTCATGAACTCCCATTAGCTAAGACATTGCCCGGCTCAGCCCAGAGAGGGGATCTGGGGTGGATTCCTGGAAGGAAGCAGAGGCTGGTCACAGACATTCCCATCCCAGTGTCAGCTCTTGGCCGTACACTCCTCTGTCCCTCACATTCGCTGTGGGGGAATTCCTGTGACCCTGACCCAGCTTTGGGGCTTTGTCCTGGTGGGCTCTAAGACATGGGGACACACTCACCTGTCTGTATGGGGGTAGCCCTGAGCATGGCTGGGTATGGCTCCAAACCCAAACTGGCAAAACCAGAGCCTCTGCTCAGTGGGAATGTAACGTAGAGCTGTTTCTGACAGCAAGCTCTGAGATCAGCAGCAGCCTTGCTCAGCTCCTGTTTATGTGCCGAGGGAATGCGCCAAGCTTCCTGTGGCTCTGCCATAACCACCTAGCCCCGAGCACGAAGCACTCTCATGGCTCCATGCAGACAAGGAGGAAGGAAGGACGAAGGCTTGTAGGAGGAGAAGGGATTGGTGAGAGAATGGGCGGGAAAGGGCCAAAATTGAGTGTGTGAGTGTATGTCTGAGAGCGTGTCTCTATGTATGGAGTGTGCCTGTGTGTCTGTGTATATATGGGTGTGTGACATAAGACTGTGTGTATGAGTGTGGGCCTGAATGTGTGTCTGTGTGTATGTGTGGGTATGAGTGTGTACCTGAGTGTGTGTGTATGTACGCATGTGTTGTGTGTGTGTGCCTGTGTGTGTTCATGGGTATGCATCTGTTTGTGTGAGTGTGCCTGTGTGCATGAGTGTGTGAATGTGTGTGAGTGTGTGTGTCTGTGCGAGTATCTATGAGTGTGTACCTGAGTGTGTGTATGAGTGTGTGATGTGAGCCCAGGTGCCTGCACGCCCCAAGTGAACCATCACATTTGGAACAGTGCAAATAATGAGCCTGAAGCCAGGGTGGTGTGTGTGTGTGTGTGGGGAGGTGGGGGGGAGGTTGGGAGGGGATGTCAGCTAGGACTCAAGCCTGTTTTTTGTTTTCATTTTTTTAAAAAGTTTTCATTGTACCACAGTGAAACATACAGTTACAAAGGTGTTCATAATTGGTTCTTGGTAATACAATATTCCAGCACCCATCCCTCCACTAGTGCCCCATCCCCACCACCAGTATACCCACACCCCTCCCGCACACCCCCAGGCCGCCTCAATAGCAGGTAACCCCTTTTCCTCTCTTTCTTTCTCTCTCTCTCTCTCTCTCTCTCTCACTCTCTGACTCTGCATCTCTCTCTCCCCCATTGCGGCTAGCCCTGCAGACATTTAGGGTTTATCACGTAAGTGTCTTTCTGTATATTCAATGGTGTGTTCTAATCTGACGTTACCATTTCCCACACTCAGTAAATCACCGGCATATATTTATACTCCATTAATGAATGCAGTCATTCTCAGCATGATAGTCTCCATGTCCATCCATTTGCAGGTAAATTTCACAATTTCGTCTTTTCTGACAGCTGCATAGTATTCCATCTTGTAGATGTACCACAGTTTCTTTAGCCAGTCCTCTGTTCTCGGGCACTAGGTTGTTTCCATATTCTAGCTATTTTGAATAGCACAGCAGTGAATAAAGAAGTACAGATAGTGTTTCTGCTATGTGTTTTTCGGTCTCTAGGATATATTCTCAGGAGTGCTATTGCTGGATCAAATAGGAGCTCAATATCTAGTTTTTGGAGGAATGCCCATATTGTTTTCCAAAAGGGCTGGACCAATCGGCATTCCCACCAACATTGGTGAGAGTTCGCTTTTCCCCCAAATCCATGCCAGCACGGGTTGTTGTTGCTGTTTTGGATGTGTGCTAGTCTCTGTGGTGTGAGATGGTACCTCATTGTTGTTTTGATTTGCATCTCTCTGATGATTAATGATGATGAGCACTTTTTCATATGCCTTTTGGCCATTCAAATTTCTTCTTTTTGGAAGCTTCTATTCATTTCTTCTCCCCATTTTTTGATGGGGTTGGCTGCTTTTTTCTTGTGAAGTGCTACCAGTATCCTGGATATTAACCCCTTGTCAGATGGGTATTGGGTGAATATCCTTCCCCACTCTGTGGATTGTCTTTGTATCTTGGTCACCGTTTCTTTTGAGGTGCAGAAGCTTTTCAATTTTATATACCATTTGTTTATCTTTACTTCTATTTGCTTGGTCAGTGGTGTGTCGTCTTTAAAGATAATTTTAGTTTCGATGTTGTAGAGCGTTTTTCCTATGTTTTCTTTGATGTACCCTATAGAATCATGTCTGATGTTGAGATCTATAATCCATTTTGATCTGACTTTTGTGCATGGCGTTAAAAGGAGGTCTAAATTCATTTTTTACATGTAACTGCCCAGTTTTCCCAGCACCATTTGTTGAAGAGGCTTTCTTTGCTCCACTTAACATTTTTTTGCTCCTTTATCGAAGACTAAGTGGCTGTATATTTGAGAGTGAGTTTCAGGATATTCAGTTCTGTTCCATAGGTCTACGGGTCTGTCTCTATACCAATACCACACTGTCTTAATTACAACTGCTCTGTAGTAGAGCTTGAGGTTGGGGAAAGTGATACCTCCCATCTTCTTTTTCCCAAGGATTGCTTTAGCCATTCGTGGGGGTTTATTATTCCATACAAATTTCAAGAGTGTTTGTTCAATTTCTTTGAAGAACATCATGGGTATCTTTATAGGGACCACATTGAATGTGTATAAAGCTCTAGGGAGTATTATCATTTTGATAATGTTAATCCTTCCAATCCATGAGCAGGGATGTGTCTCTATTTCCTCAGGTCCTCATTTATTTCCTGAAATAACGTTTTGTAGTTTTCTTTGTAGAGATCCTTTACATTCTTTGTCAAACTGATTCCTAGGTATTTGATTTTCTGCAGTGCAACAGTGAATAGGATAGTTTCTTTAATGTCTCTTTTTGTCTCTTTCGTTGTTTGCATATAGGAAGGTCATAGACTTTTGGGTGTTGATTTTGTACCCTGCCTTTCTACTGTAAGAATCTATTATTTCTAGGATTTTTTTGGTAGACAGTTTCAGGTTTTCCAGGTATAATATCTTGCTCATTCCTCCACCAGTGCCCATTCCCCAACATCAGTGTCCCCGATTCCCTCCCCTCCTCTAGCCTGCCTCTATGGCACGCTCTTTATCTCTTTTCTCTCTCTTTCTCTTTCTCTCTTTTTCTTTTCCTTCTCTTACATATTGTGGATTGTAATACAAATACTTAGAGGTTACCACATGTATCTTTTTGCCTGCATTTAATGCTAGGTTCTATGTGGTAATAGCACTTTCAACAATTATTGGCACACTGTTCCCTTCTCTGTCTTACCTAACCTCTGCTCCCACAGGATTGTGGTAATTTCCACCTTTAACAAACCTCCTGATCCACGTTTCGCCTGACCTTGGATGTTGGTACCATAATATGTATATATATGCATATATATATTTATGGCATGCAAATAAATGCAGTCATTCTATATCTGTCTCTCTCCTTCTGGCTAATTTCACTCAACATGATCCTCTCCATGTCCATCCATTTATAGGCAAATTTCATAACTTGATATTTCCTAACAGCTGCATAGTATTCCATTGTGTAGATGCATCAAAGTTTCTTTATCCAGTCATCAATTCTGAATTTCTATCTTTTTAACCTCAACCCCCACCCACCCACCCACCCACACATACACACACACACACACTCCCCAGGGCACCTGCTACCCTGCAATCATCAGTGGTGAGCAAATGTCCTCAGCGTTGTGGGCAGGCGGTATCTGCCCTAGGCCGAGTGTCCCTTTGCACCAGCTGTGAAGACGGACAATTGTTTGTCCTACCTCTTTTTCCTTGTGCCAGTCCAGCCCCGAGGTGACCAGAGCCCAAGATCACACCTGTGACCAAGGGCCATACCCAATTCTGTTCTTAATCACTTCACTTGATCACTTGAATCCCGTTATTCATGGATTTGCTCGAGCGGGCGCAAGTAACATTTCCATTGGACCCTATCATGTGCCAATGTAGCCCAATGGCATCTGGTTGATTCAGGAATATGAAGAGCCTCAAACCGTTCCTTCAGGGTCTTTTCAAGGAAGTCTGACGATCTTGTAGGTGGGCGGCCATGTGATCTTTTGACATCCCTTGGGATCCAGTCGGTAATGGCTCTAGTCCAGCGGTTGTCTCCAAATAGCATTACATGTCCAGCCCATCTGATTTTCGATGCCTTGGCAAACGAGACAGCATCCCTGATTCTGGAACAGCGATGGAGGTCAGAACTCGGATTCTTTCTCTCACATGAGTGAGGCGTGATATTCCAAGCACAGCTCTTTCGATTCCTCTCTGGGAGACCCGAATAGCATTCTCATCCTGCTTTCGTAGGGCCAGGTCTCTGAGGCGTATGTTAATGCAGGGAGAATGGTGGAGTCGAAGAGATGTGCCCAGAGCGGGAGGTTCTTTGTCCTTTTAGCTATTTCTTCGATGGCATTCCATGCTGCTCTCTTCCTCCTGAGCAGCTCAGATTTTAGGTCGTGCATCATGTTGATTTCTCGACCTAGGTACACATAACTGCTGCATTCAGAGATGTTTGTTTCATTGAGAGTGAATGGGGCCTCTGGAACTAGTTCATTTTTCATGAACATAGTTTTCTTCAGCTTCAGGTGTAGACCTATCTTTCCACATTCTCGGTAGAAGTCAGCCAGCATTTGTGCCGCTTGCCTAATGTTTGGTGTTATTAGAACGATGTCATCAGCGAAGCGGGAGGTGGTGTAGTTGCCGACCATCTATCTTCACTCCCATTCCTTCCCATTCTAATTGTCGCATGATGTTCTCGAGGGTGGTGCCGAGGAGTTTTGGTGAAATGGTATCACCCTGTCGAACCCCTCTTTTGACATCAATGATCACTTCTTTGTTAATGGTGAGATCCTGGTTGTGAATCCGTAATACAGCTCACGAAGCTTCTTGATGTATTGGGTTTGAACACTCTGTTTGGCTAGGACTTCGATGACTGCTTCAGTCTCCACAGAATCAAAGACTTTCTGTAAATCAATGAACGTGAGACAGAGCGGCATCTTGTACTCCCTACAAACCTCAATGAGCCTGGTTACTGTGTGGATACGATCGATTGTGCTGAATCCTTTCCGGAAGCCAGCTTGCTCGCATGGTTGACCTTCATCTAGTGTTCTACCAATCATGTTCAGGATGACTCGTGTAAACAGCTTTTAGATGACGGACACCAGGCAGATGGGGCGATAGTTGCCGATGTTGTGAATGTCTCCCTTCTTGAACAGTAGAATGTCCTGCTGGTTTTCCATTGGGAGGGCACCTTGCATTCGGACAGGTAGCATGTGAAGAGCCGAGCTAGTGTATTGATGAGTACCGACAGCAGATTCTTCAGGTGTTCAGGTCTGACTTTGTCTGGGCCTGGTTCTGTTCCCTTCTTTACCGACGAGATGGCATGTCGGATTTGAGAAGGGAGAACGTTGGGAATGACATATCCATCCTGTGGAATGTGGTATGTGGGCAGGTGGATGTGGCTATCAAAGAGATTTGAGTAGAAGTCCTGGATAATCTTCTCTATTGCCTTTCTGGAAGATGTGATAGATCCATCAGGGCGTCTGAGCCGCAGTCATCTTGGTTTATAGTTGGTGAAGGACAGGCGGGTGGTGCGAATGCTTTTCCCGGCTTCTGCTGCATCTTCCAGTATTTCTGCTCTTCTGTCTTTGAGGTCTTCTTTTATCGCTTCTCTGCACCGTTTGGCAAGCTTGGACGTTAGCATTTGGTCTCCTGAGGCTCGCGCCTTGCCATGTTGGCGAATGAGCTCAAGAGTTTCTGAAGACAGGTGTCCTTTTGTGTCTTTCTCTCTCTCGGCATTCTTCGCACAATCATGGAGGTGCTGAACCAGTCAGTTGTATTCTTCATCGATGTCGTCCAATGGTGGTATCTTCCCATGTTGCTGCAATGGTGCCAAGGAGTTCTCAGTTGGTGGTCATTCTGGGAGTTCTCTTCTTAAACTTTGCAGCCTTTTCTCCCCGTTGTGGGAAGTAGAAATTTGCATGAAGGAGACGGTCTGATCCTGTTTGGAATTTGGGGATGACCGCAACATCGGTCAGACAAAAACGTTGATTGAAGATGATGTGGTCAATTTCATTGTGGAACTGTCCACCAGGAGATTCCCATGTCCAACGTTTTGATTCAGCCTTCTGGAACTGTGAATTCCCACGAATGGTCTTGGTGAACATGATGAACTCAGATAGTCTCTCACTCTGTTCGTTCCATTCTAGGCCATGGGTCCCGATGTGGAGTTCTTCAGCCGATCTTCTCTGTTCTATCTTGGCATTAAAATCACCGACTATCATCTTGTAGAAGGTGTGATCCCTTTTTATAGAACTCCCTCCAGTTTCATGTAGAATTTCTCAATTTCATCTCCTTTGTATGTGGAGGTTGGTGCGTAGACAATGAAGATAGAAATTGCTGGCAATGGGCCACATCTCTACAAGTGTAATCGTCCTATCCGGTTTGTTAGGCATTCAAATGAATCAATGTTTACGGCCTTGTTCGTGTTGACAAGGGCACCAACGCCACCGACGCCTCTTTCTTCGCATGTTCCAAGGAAAAAATTCTTCTCCGGTGTCAAATACAGTGTGATGAGACTGACGCCTCCTCGTCTCAGTCAGACCAATGATGTTGTACTTGATCTTTTGTGCTTGCACCATCAGATCCATCGGATCCTCAATATATGCTTCCGATGCGCGGCCCGTGCATTGAAAGTACAGACAGTCATTTTAGTCCTTCTTCGCTTTGGCAGCCTAGGATGGCCGTGAAATTTTATCAGGCACTGCTTGTTCGCCTTTCTTATTGCTGCCATAATAAGGGCTCTTTTGGGGTCAGGAAAATAAACATTTTTGTTACTGGTTTTTGGCATATCGAACAGGCATCGGATAGCTTGCCAGGCTCTGCAGTGCGGGCGCTATACTCTCATTACTTTGTGGGGCTCTCTCAGAGGGGTGGGTAGAATATTCAAAGCAATTTGGAGGTAAATCCCATAAAGGGGAATGCTGTTTTCTGCTCTGCCGGGGTGTATCTGTTCTTAAAGAACACAAAGTAGCCTCTGCCGGGTGTATCTGTTCTTAAAGAACACAAAGTAGCCTGTGGTGAAGTTTGGGCTCGGAAACCTCCAGTAAGCAGCAACTCGGATTGCTCATAGCTGGGCATTTCCATGAGGCAGTGACCCTTCATGAGGCCTGCACAGACTAGGCCCTGCTCCTGGAAGTAACCCCGCCCCAGAGTTAGCTCCGCCCCACCCTGGAGTCAGCCAGGTCCAAGGAGTTAGCTCAGCCCCATACTGGTCTGCCCTGCCCTGGAGTTGGCCACGCCCCTTACTCCTGGAGTTAGCCACGCCCCAGGACTTAGCCCCTGCCCCACAGCCTCAACTTGAATTTTCAGCACTGGATTAGCACTGCACCTGAGGCTAAACCTGGACGCCTGGATACTCTGAGTGACCCAGAAGTTCTTAGAGCTCCTGTGTTTAGGCAGAGCGTGCAGGACTGCGTGAGTGTCCCCCAAGTTCTTTTTCTTTTTTTTTGCTTTTTTTTGGGTCACACCCAGCAATGCTCAGGAGTTACTTCTGCCTCTGCACTCAGGAATCACTCCTGGCGGTGCTATGGGGACTATATGGGATGCCGGGGATCGAACCCAGGTCGGCCTCGTGCCAGGCAAACGCCCTACCCTCTGTGCTATCGTCCTGCCCCTCCCCCAAGTTCTTACAAGGCTCAGAATCCTGACACCCCCTAGTGGCCGGGTGAGCTCCGGGAATGTGAGCCTCCCCTGTGGCTGTCCATGCCCCTGCCCTTTCTTGCCTGTGGAATTACGAGCCACCTCTTATCCCGCTAGGGGCTCTTGGAGGTTGGCACAGTCGACCACGCTTCGTGGCAGCCTTCTGGCGGCCCCTGGGTCCTCTGCTTCTGGGATAGAGTCACGTGGTGTCGGTCCTTCCTCTGTCCCCAGCCGGCTCAGTCCCTTTCCGGGTTTCCTGTTTCCGTGTAGCCCCCACACTTCCTCCATCCTCCACCATGCCCTCATGTTATTGTCAGCCCCCTCACAACTCCACAACCACAATCTGCCTTTCTTGATATTCTCAGTTATTTTATTTGGGCCAAGGGTTTGTCACAATTGTTTCTGCTGGATCCTTGCTTCCTTTCTCTGTATTCCCTCTTCCTGGCGTGTGTGTCCTTATCTCTGACTTATTTCACTGAACTCGAACTTGTGACTCTCTGGTTCCATCCAAGTTGCAGCGAGCTTCAGTGGATTTTAGTATTCTACTGTGTACATAAGCCACAGATGTCTTGTTTTGTTTGTTTTGTTTTTGGGCCACACCTGGTGGTGCTCAGGGGTTACTGCTTTGTGCTCGGGGAACCATATGGGGACAAGCCAGGTGTGCTGCAGGCGAGCCACGTGCCTTCCCAATGTCCTTATTTCCAGTCCCTTTAGGCTTTTCTCAGTGGCTGTTCGTGGTGCTGAGTTTCCCAGTCCTGGGGTCCTGTGTGTATTTACGTCGCACTCAGGAGAAACACGGTCCTCTCGCCTGTTTTGGGTCATGTCACACATTGATGATTCAGAAATCTGTTGCTTTATTTCCAAACACTCCTGCTCCTTCCAGCGTCCTGTGCTCTGGACAGTGGAATTTGGTCCTTCCTGGGCTAGTGGAAAGCCAGGGCAGCGTACACATTGGGCTCTGCTGGGGGGCCCCCTGATGGGGAGGAAGTGGGCGCCATGGTCTCCTGTGCAGGGCGCAGGTGGTTCAGCTCTGCGTAGGTCACCTCCTGGGGGCCTCGGGTGCTGCTGCCTGCAGGGGGAGGCGGGTCAGGGGCGTGGGGCTGAGGGAAGCCAAGGCCCTGGAGCAGTCACTCACCTGCCCGACCCTCTGTGTGTCCTCTTCTGTCTGTCCGTCCTGTGTGTCCAGCCGAGTTCCTGGGATGGGGGTCCAGGGGTGCCCTCCCCACCTGAGTCCTGGACGATTCACCTGGGCATAGGTCACTCCCTGGGCATCTGCATCCTGCCTGCCCTGCGGGGTCACGGGAGGGAGGTGGGTGTCCGTGATGTCACTTCCACGCCTGGACACCGGTGCTCCAGCCTGCCATGGAATGAGGCCACCCGAGAGGGGCGGCCTTGAGAGTCCCCAGCCTTAACCCATCTGGGCTCCAGAAGCGCTCTGGGCCCCACAGCTGCCTGCTCCCTCCCCTCAGGCTGCCGCTCCTGAGGGCTCCCCCACCCTCAGGCCTGTGGCACCTGCTGCTTCCTCCCTCTTCCCCATTCCTGGCTCCTTTGCCTGTCAGGGCTCAGGGAACCTGCAGCGGCATGAGGAGGGGTGTGTGTGTGTGTGTGTGTGTGTACATTAGTGTGTACATTAGTGTGTGAGTGTTTATCTGTAGTGAACATGATTGTGTGTGAGTTTGTGAGAAATATGTATGTGAATGTGAGTGTATATGAGTATGTAGGTATGAATGTATGAGTGTGAGTATGTGAATGTGTATATATGAATGTATTCATGTGTTTGAATGTGAGTGTATGAGTGAGTATGTGTGTGAGTGTGTGAATGTGTGTGCAATATTGAGTGTATGAATGTGAGAGTGCATGAGCGTGTATGTGTGTGCATGAGTCTGTGAATGTTGGTGATGTGAAAGTGTGTCTAGGTATGAGTGTATGAATGTATGTGCATGTGTATGAGTACATGCGCTGTGTGCATGTGTAAGAATGTGAGTGAGCGTGTGTGCATGAGTGAGTAATGTGTGAATGTATGTGTGCATGTGTGAGAGTGTATGAGTGTGTTAATGTCTGTGTGCATGAATGTGAGTATATGTATGAATGTGTGTGCATGAATGTGTGAGTGTGAATGTGCATGTTCGTGCTAAATATGAATGAGTGTGTGAATGTGAGTGTGTATGTGAATGTTAGTGTGTGTATGTGTGTATGTGCATTTATGTGAGTGTATTTGAGTAGGAGTATGTGCAGTGGGCTTGAGGAGGTCTGTGTGTGTATGTGTGTGCATTTGTGTGAGCATACTGAGTGTGTGTGTGTGTGTGTGTGTGGAGAGAAGATGAACCCTCCCATGCACACAGGCTGGGGGAGCCTGGGCCCCAGCTGACCCACTGAGTCCTGTGCCCTCTGTGACCAGCTGTAGGAGGGACCCTGGGCAGGCATGGGGTCCGGGACAGGGTTCGGGAGTGTCTCTATTCTCAGCCTGAGCTCAGTGGGGGCTGCTGGGAGCCGGAGCTGAGGGGAGGGGGAGGACCCTGGGATGGAGTGTGGGGATGAGGGGGCAGGGGCAGCGCTCACCTGGGGGTCCAGCTGTGCCCTTTCCTCGGGCTGTGTGTGTGTGGCTTCAGAATCTGCCGGGACAGAGCCATGGTGTGAGCCTGGAGGGTGCCCTGAGATGTCTGAGGCCTGCAGCCCGCCTGGCATGGTGGGCCCCAGCTCCAGCCTCAGCCTCGTCCACAGCCTCCCAGCCTGCCTTCGGACCCCTGAGATCTCTGGGTCCCCAGCAGGCCCCCTGTTGCTCTCACCTGGGGTGTCTTCCTGGATCTGCGCACTGGGGCCGGAGCTGGGGAGCAGAGGGCAGCGTCAGGGCTAGAGAGGGGCACGGGCAGGTGGGTTTGGACGGGGAGTTTGGGCGGGGAGTTACCTGTTGTGTAGGCCTCTGTCCTGGGGCTTGGGTGTGCGGCTCCTGCAGGCAGTAGGGCGTGAGCTCTGGGTGGGTCTGGGACACCCTGGTGTGGCTGTCACCCTTCCCACTCACCCGACTTGGTGTGTCCAGCCTGGTGCCGGTGGCGGCATCGGAGCAAGAGGAGGCCGAGGAGGAGGAGCACGAGCAGGCCGCAGGCCCCAGAGAGCCCGAGAACAAGGGACAGAGGACCAGAGAGACCTGGGGAGCAGAGCGGCCCGAAGGAGCAGGTGGGGAGGGGCTTCTCCTGCCTGCGGGACTGTCACCCACTTATGTGTGGGAACAAGGAGCAGAGTGAGGTCAGCACAGGTTGGAAGCTCTGTGACTGGGCTGGGCCTACACCCCGCTGGGCCCCTGTGTCCCCCTCAACCCTGAGGCAAGATTCAGTGACTCACCAGCAGTGGCCATGGACCCTGGGGCCGAGGGGGTGCTGTCCCCAGAGTGTCCTGGAAGGGAACAGGGTGTGGGGAGCCAGCTGAGCTGAGCCCCCTGCGTCAGCCCAGGGCCCACCATGCCCCTGGGGCTCCTGGAGAGGGGCAGGGGGTTAGGGGATCCCCCAGCCTTTCTAACTCCCCTTCCCCTTCCCTCCCAGTTGGAGGACACGGCCCTGAGCAGGCAGATCAGAGGGGCAGAGGCTGGGCTCACCTGACACCCGGAGCTGCAGCGGGGCACTGGGGTGTGACAGCAGGTAGGGGGTGTCGTGGTATGAGCTGTAGCACCTGTAGGTGCCACTGTGGACTGAGGTCATAGGGCAGAAGGAGAATCTGCCAGGGGCAAACTGATCTCTAGTATCTGCTGGGACACGCAGCAGGGGCTTGTCCGTCCCCTCCTTGACCAGAAGGAAAGTGTTCCCATATCCTCCTGAGTGGCACAACAGGGTCACGTTCTCTCCTGGGGACACCGTGGGGCCCGGCTGCACTGAGAGTGTAGGTGTATAGTTGTATTCTCCTAGGAGAGGAAGGGCGAGGGGAATCTGTTTTTTCTTTTTTTTTTCTCACCTGGTGATTCTCAGGAGTTACTCCTGGCCCCAGGAATTACTCCTGGCTGTGCTCAGGGGACTACATGGGATGCCGGGATTGAACCCAATTGGCTGCATTCAAGGCAATGTCCTACCTACAGTACTGCTGCTCCAGCCTGGGAACCAGGTTCTGAGCCGAGTCCCCAGTTCCCAGACCCCCCCTTTCAGAATTTGGTTTCATTTCATTTCCAGTTTTGCAGCACTTTGTATATTTGTTGTATTTTACTAATGAAGAGAGTAAGATCATTACAAAGGAAAACAAAAAACGGGAATGCCTGTATGCACATCTCCGTCCCTCAATGCTGTTTATCATTCTGTCTTTGGGTCTGGGTCTCTGTCCTCCCTCCCTGGGGACCCAAACCCTCAATCTCCCCACCACCCACTCCCTGCAGGGACCCGTGCAGAGTCGGGTCGCTGATGGCACTTGTGACCCCTCACCTGCCACCAGGATGTCCAGGGGGTCGCTGGGCTCCGACCACACTGGGGAGACTCCATGTCCCCCGTAGCAGCGGTACCTGCCCCCTTGGGAGCTGCTCATAGGCCCCAGCAGGAAGTCGGCCTGAGAGACCCCGGGCTGAGGCTGCTGGTCAGGGCGTTGAGGGACGTCCTGGGCCCCCTCCTTGGACAGAGCAAACTGGTCATAGCCGGCTTCAGAGCGACACTGGAGGGTCAGGGTCTGTCCTCGGGTCACGATAGGGCCCTGTGGGCTCAGGAGGGAGGGTCTTTCAGACGCATCTATTGGGAGAGAAGAGGGGGCAGAGGACTGGGCCTCCCCACCTTGTCTTTTCCCGTCCCCAGGGGACACTGTCCCACTGTGGACCAGGGCCCCCCAATGCTCTCTCACCCCACCTGCACACATGGGCTCCCTCTGGGAAAAGACCCCAGAGCTACAAAGCCTGGATGGGACCTGGGGGCCTCACCTGAGACCAGGAGCTGCAGGGGGGTCGCTGGGATGAGACCACACATGGGGTTTATTCATGTAATAGCCGTAACACCTGAACGTCCAGTTGTGCCCGGAGATCACGGGCGCCACAGAGAACAAAGCCTGATGCTGACCACTGGAGTTTGGCTGTGAACTGAGGTTCTGCAGGGTCTCGGATTCTCCCTCCTGAGTCAGAATGAACCTGTAGAATCCCCTCTTGTGAGCCACACATGAGGGTCACAGTCTCTCCCGAGGTCACCACAGGGCCTGGTTGGATGGAGAGGAACGGTTTGCTGAAGGCTTCTAGGAGGCAGAAAGGGGTTACAGGGTCACAACACACACCTCAGGGACACCCCTGACCAAAGGCTCCTCCCTGAGGCTGCACCTGAGCCCCCAGTAAGTCTCACCCGTGACCACCAGCTCCAGGGGCTTGCTAGGACCTGACCAGCCAGCAGGGCTGTAATAGTAACAGTGATAAGTCCCAGCATCGTGTTCTGCCATGGACGAGACAGAGAACTTGGCCTTGTTGCCATGGTCCACTGGGGCCGGTCTTGCCCAGGGCGATGGGCTTCCCGCTTTATCCAGCCGGAATACTTCTGCTGCCAGGGACCCCTGACACCACAGGGTCACGGGTTTCCCCCAGGGGATCACAGAGCCTGGCTCAGCCCAGAGGGTGGGTCTGGGGAGGGTCCCTGGAAGGAAGCAGAGGCTGGTCACAGACATTCCAGCCCATTCCCAGCTCCCAGCCAGGACCCCACACACCCCGTCCTCTCCCAGAGCTACCATCCCTGTTCCAATGTGAGGCTCTGTCGGCACACACTCACCTGTCTGCTCAGTGGTCCCGGCACCCACACTCAGCCCTGGAACAGAGACCTTGTGAGAGTCTGTCCTGAGGGAACCTCGTCCCAGGGCACCCTCCTCCCCTGAGTCCCAGGATCCCTGACCCTGGGCCCTTCAGACTCGGGTCCCCCTGTGCGCTCACCCAGACAGAGCAGGGCCGTGAGGGGCGTCATGGCGTCTCCTCCTGTTTCAGGCTTTCTGTGGGGGAACTCGGTGCCCCACAGGACTGACACAGGGTGTGTCCACCAGGCTGGTACTGTGTGTCACGGGATGTCACGTCAGAGCCCTCAGGAAGGGGAACTGCGCCCCCCGGCACTGTTTCAGGGGAGCAGCAGAGAGACCCAGCACTCCTGAGTGTCCCCTTCCTGGGGAAGCCCTGGGTCTGTCCTTTCCCCTCCCCCGCTGTTCTCCCTTCCTGACCCTCAGCTCCTCCTGGTTCCTCACCTAGAATCGGTTCCCAGGGGTCTGCAGGTGCCCGGAAAGTGGATGTGCAGTGAGCAGTGACATGGGAACCACTGTGTGAGCCCAGGAGGAGGCACTGTAAACCAGGTGACCCCTCTCTGCTGGACTGAGGGGTCTCCCTTGCCCAGACCCCACTTCTCCTTTCCTCCCATGGGCCCACCTGCAGCTCTGCGTCCCTCCTACCCTTAGCACTTGCTCCCCGAGGTTCTGCCTGGGTCCTGCTCCGTGTGGGGACTTTAACGGACTGACACGTCCCTCCTACTCCAGGGGACCCCAGCCGTGACCCTTCTCGAAGGTTGTTTCATCCTTGGTGTCCTGGTGTCTTGGGCCTCCCCTGTGAGGTCAGTGTGCGGACCTGGGTGGTCACAGAGGGAGGAGTCAGTGGGGGCAGGAAGGCAACGGTCTGACTCACTGGGGATGTGCTTGCCCGACTCTGGCCTCTATCATTTACTGTAGGCCTGAGCTCGTGCGCCGGAATTGCAGGAGGCCAAACTCCCGACTCAGATGAGTCACAGACATGGCCAGGCTGCTCTGCTTAACCCCTCGCTGGTGGGTCTGGCATCATAGGACGCCTGCTCTGAATGATCTCTGGCCCTGTCACAGCCACTGGCAGGTCTGGGGTCTTGTAAGTCTCCACTGAGGCTCCCCTGCTCACTAAATGCTGCCACAGGACTGGAGCAGCAGCTCTGAGACCACCCCAGCAGGACAGCCTGGGGCCCCTCCCAGACCTGCTGTGGGAGCAGATGCTTCAGGCAGGACCTGCAGACAGTCATTGGTGATGCAAGGCCCCGGTCCTGCCTGGGGCCCCACTTGGAATCAGAGACCGAGTAGGATGGGAAGATGTTTAACTTCTGCACAAAGAGAGTATCTTAGAGCAGAATGTGGGTCGTGTTCTAGTACAGCCTGTCTTTTTATTCCTCCTTCTTGGGTACCACCAGGCAGTGCTCAGGGCTGGCTCCTGACTCTGTGGTCACTGGCAGGGATCAGGGGGACCATACGTGGTACCGGGCATCAAACCCAGGTCTGCTGCATGAAGGACCAGCGCGGGCCCCTTCAGTTCCCTCCTCCCAGACACTGTCTCGCTCCCGAACCTCTCCGTGTTCTCAGCTCCTTCCTGCTCCGGGGCCCCTACTTGGCCCCTGTGCCCCCACCTGAGCAGACACCTCCCACCCCACTCCAGTCATCAATGTCCAAATGCCGCAGGTGGGTTGAAGCGTCCATGGTAGGCCTCTGTCCTGCTTTCCCCCTGGATACACTGGCGTGTCCTTGGTGCCCAGCACTTTGGGCTGCTGACCCCCATCAGTGGGGGCTTCAGTGACCTGATGCGGCAGCACAAGTTTCTGCTGTTTGAGTCTCTGGCACCCTGTTGGAATCCACACAGATATGAGTGTCGTCGGGACAGCCCTGTGGGACGCAGACAGGGTGGAGGGTGCAGGTTTTGCACGTGGGGCTCTGGGGTCTGTGGCTGGGCTCAGCCTGGTCGCCCAGTTCTTGGGGCTGTGACTTGGAGGTGCTTATCATTTTGACCTGGGCAGGAGGCTGGCAACTTCCCCTGTGGGTTCTGAGAGGCCCGAGGACTTGTTGCATGGAAATGTCACCTCACTGCACGCTGCTGTCTCCTCCAGGCCACGGACCCTAAATGCAGCGACGTTTCTTTTTCTTCTTTTTCTTGCCTGTTTTGGGTCACGCCTGGCAATGTTCAGGATCACTCCTTCCACTACACTCAGGACTTACTCCTGGGGCTGCTCAGGGGACCATAAGGATGCTGGAATTGCACCCGTGTTGGGTGAGTGCAAGGCAAGAACCCTACCCACTGTCTTTTCGCTCTGACTCTGTGGTGACATTTCTATAGGGAAACTGTGAGGCTCAGCTGACATTTTGGGTGGGGACCCAACACAGAATGGCTGTTTGTGGGGCCAATGCTAGTTCCTAGGACAGAAATATGGGAGGGGGAGCCTATGCCATCAGCTACATATACATAAACAAACTGGAGCCCATAAACAAACTGGACTTATCAGGGAGGTTCTTGTCTGGTTTTGCCAATGATTCAAGAGAGAGAGAGAGAGAGAGAGAGAGATTATCTGACTATCACTCCAGCCCCTCTTCATACTTCTTGTAACAGTCAATCCTCAGATACACCCAATTTGTGGGATATTTCCACACAATGAAGCCTTGTTTCATCTTCTTTAGCCAACTGGAGAGGAAAGCTCTGGCCTCCCTGAGACAGGCCAGCTCTGCCCCTGGGCCCTGGGGGATGGGCTGAGGATTCCCTGAGTGGGAGCTGATGGAGCTCCGGACAGGGACAGCTCGCGCAGACCATGGCCCCACCTGAGATGAGAGGTCAGAGGCCAGGAGGAGTCTGAGGCTTGTGGATGGTTGAAGGGGAGGCATGGGAGAGAGCTGAGATTTCGGAGGGATCTTAGCTGCAGGGGGTTGCCCGAGGAGGCAGAGAAGGGGCAAGACCCCTGTCCTGGCCTCTGAGCACCCTGCACCAGTGCTGGGGACCCCATCTTCCAAGCCCCTTCAGTCCAGCAGCAGTGGGTGGACTCTCCGGATAGGGTGTGTGAAGAGGGGACAGTGGAGAACGAGATTCAATGGACAGAGCCCAGCAGAGAGGAGCTGTGGGGAGTCCCGGAGACCCCACCCCTCCTCACAGACTGAACCCACCTGTGGCTTAGCCGCCCCCCCCCCTCGGCTGTCCCCTCCGTACACACAGCACATCACGGGCACAGGAACTCACAGGGACACAGTTTCATTATGAATCTTCTGTCTGCACTTGTGCAGGGGCCCCATCGCCCCAGAAAGGGGCTCCTTGGTGGTCTGCTCAGGTGATGCCATCGGCAGTGCCAGGTCCTGTGTGTAGGAGACATAGCGGCAGTTTTTCTTTCCTTTATTAGAGTGTTCCCCTAAAGCTTCCACCCTGGGAACGATCGTCTCTTTCCCTCCAGAGAGAAGAGATTACACAAGAGCATTGATGGCAGGTGACGAGTCACACAGTAGCTCATTGATGGCAGGTGATGAGCCCCAGGCCGCTGTGAGGGCTGTGTCCCAGTCCTGATGCTGCCCACCCAGGGGCATGGCCCGTGGTAGGAGAAGCACCAGTGAGAGGAGCCTTTGGGGGAGAAACTGGTCTGTGTCCTGCCCCGCGCCCAGTGGGCCAGCGCTGGCAGCTCCCAGGCCCTCAGCGGGCTGCCTTGTCCTATCTGACCTCCTGCACAGAAGCTCATTCCAGGCTCTCCCTCGGAGGGTGACGCTCCCTCACGGTCAGCTCCCGGCTGCATCTGGGCCTGGTCTGACTGTGATGCGCCTCAAACAGCAGCAGTGTGGCGAGGAGCAGCAGGACGCAGCCGGCCACGCCCATCCTGATGAGATTCTGGACCGTGTAGTCTGGACACAGAGGGCCAAGAGCCGAGGGGTCAGGGCTGACAAAGGCTTCCCCGGATCCCGACGTCCCCAAGGGCACTCCTCCCTTTGATGGATGTGACCCTGGGCACCAGCCACGTCTCTGGGCCTGTCGCCTCCCCTCCCAGAATCTCATTTATTTTGCTTTTCTGTATTTTTTTTTTGGGGAGGGGAGTCACACCCAACGATGCTCAGGAGTTACTCATGGTTCTGCCCCAGGAATTACTCCTGGCAGTGCTGGGGGCACTATATGGAATGCCATGGATTGAATCCTAGTCAGTCCTGTGCGAGGCAAACGCCCTATCCACTGTACTATCGTTCTGACCCTAGTCTGACCTATTCTGAGATGGCCCTGGGACAGAATGGACAGGCAGTCGAAAGGGCATAAAGGCAACAAACAGAAGCCCTTGTGTTCACACAGGCACTTCACGGCGATTTAGAAAGTCAGGATTATGGGACCTGAGCGATAGTCCAGAGGGGGAGGGCATTTGCCTTGCACGCGGCCAAACCGAGTTTGATCCCAGGCATCCCATATGCTCCCCTGAGCACTGCCAGGAGTAATTCCTGGTGCAGAGCCAGGTGGAACCCCTGAGCGTCACTGGGTGTGACCCCCAAAAAATTAAACCCCTTGAGACATGAGTGGAGCAGAGTGCTCCCAAACGGCTCTGAAGTCACATGGTGCCGTCAGCAAGATGAGGATTCTTTGGTCTTCATGAACCAGCCTCGTTAGAGACGGCTGGAGGAGGCCTTGCAACTTTTTTTTTTTTCCAGAGCAAAGTGTGACTGATCTGATCCCCGAAGGGAGTAGGGGGCTCATTGTGGACCATAAACCCCCATTACAAAAATTATCTTTTTCTCAATCTTTCTGAGTCACACCTGGCAATGCTGAGGGTTTACTTTTGGGTCTGCACTCTGGTACTACTCCTGGCGGTGCTCAGGGGACCATATGCCGGAGATAGAACCTGGGTTGGCTGCAGCAAGGCAAACATGCTACCGGCTGTGCTATCGCTCTAGCCCCTGAATTATCATTTTGGTGGGTGTGGAAAGACAGCGCTGTTGAGCATGTGCAGAGGCAAAGCGAAGGCCGAGGTTGGCCGTACTTGTGGGCAGGAGCCCCAGAGCTCCGCAGAACTCCGTTTGGTCCTTCCATATTCTCAGGGGCCCTGAGGGGCAAGGGACCAAGGGTCACAGGAGGGACCAGTAGGGCAGGACCCAGAGACAGGGGTCACTTCTGTCTGCAGTAGAATGTGCTGGGGTCTGGGACCCAGAGGTGAAGACACCTTTTCCTTCTTTTGATTTTGCCCGGGCCACGCAAAGTGGTGCTCAGGGGCGATATCTGCTCTGTGCCCACGAGTGACCCCTAGCGGTGCTCAAAGCTCTGTGCTGGGCAAGGAATAGAACCAGGGGCAGCCTCAGGTAAGGCAGTGCCTTAACCTCCAGCCCAGACTCAGGTGCTAATGCAATGTGGGGAAAACAGGGTGTCTCTCTCTGGGGTCAGTCTAATCAGTGCTCCTGGCTTCACCCCAGCTCTCAGCCTTCCCCACTTGTCCTGGCCCAGACGTGGGAGTGGCCAGCCTGGAAGTCTCCAGCATCTGTTCCCTTTCTGGGGCTGGACCATCCACTTTGGTGCCTCCTGTCCCCCTGTATTACTATCTCAGAATCCTGAGGGCACGACCCTGAATTGACGGATCAGAGGGGGCAAAGTCGGGGCTCACCTGACACCCGAGCTGCAGCGGGGCACTGGGGTGTGACAGCAGGTAGGGGGTGTTGCTGTGTGAGCTGTAGCACCTGTAGGTGCCACTGTGGGCTGTGGTCACGGAGTGGAAGGAGAATCTGCCACGTGCAAACCGATCTGTAGTATCTGCTGGGACACGCAGCAGGAGGTCGTCCGTCCCTCCTTGACCAGAAGGAAAGTGTCCCCATGTCCTCCTGAGCGGCACAACAGGGTCACGTTCTCTCCTGGGGACACCGTGGGGCCCGGCTGTACTGAGAGTGTAGGTGTATAGTTGTATTCTCCTAGGAGAGGAAGGGAGAAGGGAATCTGTTTTTTTTTTTTTTTCAGGCTACACCTGGTTATGCTTAGGGCTCACACTTGGCTCTGCACTCAGGAATTACTCCTGGCAGTGCTCAGGGGACTATATGGGATGCCGTGATTGAACCAAGTTGGCTGCGTTCAAGGCAATGCCCTACCCACAGTAGTGCTGCTCCAGCCTGGGACCCAGGTTCTGAGCCGAGTCCCCAGTTCACAGCACCCCCTTTCAGAATTTGGTTGCATTTCATATCCATTTCCTTTTTAAAATGGAGCACCTTGTATTTTTGTTGTATTTTCCTAATGAAGAAGAGTGAGTTCATTAAAAAGGAAAACAAAACAGAAATGCCTGTATGCACATCTCTGTTCCCTCTGTGCTGTTCACCACCTATTTGGGTCTGGATCTCTGACCTCCCTCCTGGGGACCCACACCCTCATCCAACACCCACTTCCTGCAGGGACCCGTAGAGTTGGGTCGCTGATGGCACTCGTGACTCCTCACCTGCCACCAGGATGTCCAGGGGGGTCGCTGGGCTCCGACCACACTGGGGAGACTCCATGTCCCCCATAGCAGTGGTACCGGCTCCCTTGGGAACTGTTGCTAGAACCCAGCAGGAAGTCGGCCTGAGAGAGCCTGGGCTAGGGCTGCTGGCCAGGGCGTTGAGGGACGTCCTGGGCTCCCTCCTTGGACAGAGCAAACTGGTTGTAACCAGCCTCAGAGTGACACTGGAGGGTCAGGGTCTGTCCTGGGGTCACGATAGGGCCCTGTGGGCTAGGAAGGAGGGTCTTCCAGACGCATCTATTGGGAGAGAATAGGGGGGCAGAGGGCTGGGCCTCCCCACCTTGTCCTGGGTCGTCCCCAGGGGACACTGTCCTACTGTGGACCAGGGCTGCCCAATGCTTCCTCACCCCACCTGCAAACAAGGACTAACTCTGGGAAAAGACTCCAGAGCTGCAAAACCTGGATGGGTTTAGGGGTCCTCACCTGAGACCAGGAGCTGCAGGGGGTCGCTGGGAAGAGACCACATGTGGGGTTTATTCCTGTAATAGCCATAACACCTGAATGTCCAATGGTGCCCCGGGGTCACGGGGCCCACAGAGAACAGGGGCCTGATGCTGACCACTGGGATGTGACTGTGAGCTGAAATTCTGGAGGGTCTCGGATTCCTCCCTCCTGAGTCAGAATGAACCCGTAGAATCCCAATAGTGAGCCACACCTGAGGGTCACAGTCTCTCCCGAGGTCATGACAGGGCCTGGTTGGCCGGAGAGGAACGGTTTGTTGTAGGTTCCTAGGAGGCAGAAAGGAGTTACAGGGTCACAACACACACCCCAGGGACACCCCCTGACCTCAGTCCCCTTCCTGAGGCTGCACCTGAGCCCCCATGTGAGTCTCACCTGTGACCACCAGCTCTAGGGGCTGGCTAGGACCTGACCAGCCAGCAGGGCTGTAATAGTAACAGTAATAAGTCCCGGCATTTTGTTCTGCCATGGACGAGACATAGAACTTGGTCTTGTTCCCAGGTTCCACTGGGGACTCTCTGGTCCAGGGCGATGAGCTTCCCTCCTTGTACAGCCGGAATTCTTCTGCTCCCAGGGACCCCTGACACCACAGGGTCACAGGGTGCCCCCCAGGGGATCACAGAGCCTGGCTCAGCCCAGAGGGGTGGGTCTGGGGAGGGTCCCTGGAAGGGAAGCAGAGGCTGGTCACAGACATTCCAGCCCATTCCCAGCTCCCAGCCAGGACCCCACACACCCCGTCCTCTCCCAGAGCCAGTATCCCTGTTCCAGCTGTGAGGCTCTGTCGGCACACACTCACCTGTCTGCTCAGCAGTCCCGGCGCCCACACTCAGCCCTGGAACAGAGACCTTGTGAGAGTCTGTCCTGAGGGAACCTCATCCCAGGGCACCCTCCACCCTGAGTCCCAGGACCTCTGACCCTGGGCCCTTCAGACTCGGGTGCCCCCTGTGAGCTCACCCAGACAGAGCAGGGCCGTGAGGGGCGTCATGGCGTCTCCTCCTGTTTGAGGCTTACTGTGGGTGACTCAGTGCCCCACAGGACCGACACAGGGTGTGTCCACTGTGCTGGTGCTGTGTGCCACAGGATGTCATGTCAGAGCCCTCAGGAAGGGGAACTACCCCCTGGCACCGGCTCTGTTTCCAGACGAGATCGGGCGCGCGTTCAGTTAGTATGGCCGTAGACCAGCTCAGTTTCAGGAGCAGCACAGAGACCCAACACCCCCCAGATATCCTTTCCAGGGGGCCCAGGCCAATCCTCTGTCTGGGTTGTTTTCCTGCTTTAATCTGTCTCCTGTGTCACAGCTGGAGGATGGTGGAGCTATGGGGTCAAGGTCCCTGAGCTTCCTACAGTGGAGCCTCTGAGGGCACCAGTGCCCTCTTGTAGGGTCTTTGGCCTCAGCTGGCTTCTGCTGTGCCAGGGGCATGGAGCTTCCCTTGGAGCCTGCAGCCCATCCCACATCCTCCTATCGCCTGCCGCAGAGCACCACGTCGGACTAGTGTAGGTTCACCCAGTAGCTGCACACACCCTGGACGAGGCCCAGCACTTTCCCCCCACCCTGACCACACCCCATGGCCCTGAGCATCGGAGTCTCCCACTTCCCCAGGCTCTGACACCCCCAGCTGTGCCCCCTGGGCTGAACTCCCAAGGATTCAGGGTGACACTGTGTGCTCGGGCGTCTGCTTTGTCCCTGGGTCCTGACTGACGCTTCCATCCACACGGTGGCTTGCCTCCTTCCTTTAAGGAGAAACCAGGCACCATGACTGGTCTGTCCCTTGGCATGGATTCGCCCTGCCCTGTTGCTCGAGCCCACGTTATTCAGGTTGACTGGAGCCCTGGTCCCGTCCTTCTCTGTCAGTATTCTGGAACAGTCTCTGCTCTTTGCACGCTTGACCAAGCCCATGCAGCTTCGTTTGTTATCTGTAGGAGCTTGACTGGCTCACAGCTCTCTCGGGCTCGTGGGCCCTGCAGGCCTGTGTGGGCTTCAGTGGCCTGTGCAGATCACCTGCGGTTCTGGGTTAATACTCTCAGGCACTGCCCACCTGGGTGCCACAGTGCTGACCCGTGGCAACGTGCCCACAGCCACAGTGTGACTTCAACCTACCCAAAGCTTCACGGTCACTCTTCAACTTCTGCCCATCTGCTATGTGTGAGGGACTGTCGTTGTGTTTTGTGGCATCTCATGACTGCAGAGCGGGGTCATCTCACCTGCTTCTTGCCCCCAGGTCATCCAGGTTCTGTCTTAGAGACGTCTACTGTGCTGTTGGCCTCTTCTCATTGTTTATCTTTTGTTGCTGAGCTGCCGTGGCCTTCCTACACTGCGTCTATCACCTTATTGCCCGTGTGATGTGGAATTTTGCCACTTGTGTGGGTTGTCTCAGCTTATCTTATTGTAGGGGCCAGAGCGATAGCACAGTGGGGGAGGGAGTTTTCCTTGCTTGCGGCCGACCTGGGTTCGATCCCTGATATCCCATATGGTCCCTGAGCACTGCCAGGAGAATTTCCTGAGTGCAGAGCCAGTAGGAATCCCCTGAGCAGTTCTAGATGTGACCCGAACAAGAAGAAATGGATAAATTCCTGAAGTCCTAAAACCTCCCACAGCTGAAACAAGAAGACCTCCAATACCTGAATAAGCCTATCACCATCGAGGAAATAGAAACAGTCATTAAAAGTCTGCCCATAGCTAAAGCAATCCTCGGGAAAAAGAAGATGGGAGGCATCACCTTTCCCAACTTCAAACTGTACTACAAGGCAGTAGTAATTAAAACAGCATGGTATTGGAATAAAAACAGACCCGTGGACCTATGGAATAGAATTGAGTATCATGACACCCAACCTCAAACTCATGATCATTTATTCTTTGATAAAGGTGCAAAGAGTCTAAAATGGAATAAGGAAAGCCTCTTCAACAAGTGGTGTTGGGAAAACTGGACAGCGACATGTAAAACAATGAATTTGGACCTGTGTCTAACACCATGCACAAAAATCAGATCAAAATGCATTAAAGATCTCAATATCAGACTTGAATCCATAAAAGTACATTGAAGAAAATATAGGAAAAACCCTCCACGACATTGAAGCTAAAGGCATCTTCCAAGGTGAAACATCACTAACAAAGCAACTAGAAGAAAAGATTAACATATGGCACTACATGAAACTAAAAAGCTTCTGCACCTCAAAAGAAACAGTGACTAAGATACAAAAGCAGTCCACAGAATGGGAAAGAATATTCACCCAATACCCATCTGATAAGGGGTTAATATCCAGGATATATCAGGCACTGGTAGAACTTTACAAGAAGAAAACAAACAACCCCATCAAAAAATGGGGAGAAGAAATGAACAGAAACTTCAGAAAGGAAGAAATTCGAATGGCCAAAAAAAATATGAAAAAAATGCTCATCATCACTAATCATCAGAGAGATGCAAATCAAAACAACAATGAGATACCACTTTACACCACAGAGACTGGCACATATTCAAAAGAGCAAGAACAACAAGTGCTGGCGTGGATATGTGGAAAAGGGGACACTCATCCATTGTTGGTGGGAATGCCGGCTGGTACAGCCTTTCTTGAAAACAATATGGACATTCCTCCAAAGACTAGAAATTGAACTCCCATTTGACCCAGCCATACCACTCCTGGGAATCTAGTCTGGGAAATCAAAAATACGCAGCGGAAACACCATCCCTACTTTTATGTTCATAGCAGCATTATTCACAATAGCCAGAATCTGGAAGCTACCCTGAGTGCCCGAAAATCGATGACTGGATAAAGAAGCTTTTGGTACATCTACATAATGGAATACTATGCAGCTGTTAGTAAAAAAGAAGTTATAAAATTTGTCTATAAATGGATGGACATGGAGAAGATTATGTTGAGTGATATTAGCCAGAAGGAGAGAGACAGATACAGAATGACTGCATTTATTTGCATAACATAAATATATATGTACATATTATGATACCAATATCCAAGGTTAATTGAAACTTATATCAGGAGGTCTTGTCAAAGGTGGAAATTATCACAAACGTGTGGGGAGTCAGAGACTAGGTAAGACAGAAAATGGAACAGTGTGCTAACAATTGTCGAGGGTACTAATGCCAACCTAGAACTGAGCATTAAATGGAGGCAAAAGATACACATGACAGCCCTTTAATATATGTTCTGTAATCCATAGTCTGGAAGGGAAGGAAAAGAGAAAGAGAGAGAAAGGGAAAGAAATAAAGAACCTGCCATGGAGGAGGGCTGGGGGAGGGAGGAGGGAACCGGGGACGTTGGTGGTGGGAGATGGGCACTGGTGGAGGGATGGGTGCTGGAACACTGTATGGCCAAAACCCAAATAGGAACTTTTTAATTGTATATCTTTGTAATTGTAAAAATAAAAAAAAATTTTAAATGGTATTATTGTTATTGTATACTTTCAAGGAATTTGAGACTTTTTTTTTTGTAGTTTTGGTACAGTACCTGAGAAGTCATGGTTTTGAAGATTTAACCAACAGTTTCTCTAAGACAATGTCAGTGAGAATATGTGCTGGGTCTCTGACTGCAACCCTGAAATTATGAAGCAGTTGGCAGAGAGGGCGAAGGGAGGGAAGAGGGCAGTGTTGACACACGGCAGAGGCAGGCGGGACCCTTGGGGGTGCTGGAAGGTGCAGGAGTGTTATCAGCACCGTGAAAGCTGACACTGTTGTCACCATGTCACTCAAACTGCAGTCAGCTGAAAAATCATCACGGGAACACACACACTGTTAAAAAAAAAAATCAGGGGCCAGATAGTACAGTGGAGAGGGCATTTGCCTTCATGTGGCTGACTTGAGTTCGATCCCGGACATCCCATATAGTTCCCTGAGCACCGCCAGGAGTAATTCCTGAGTGCAGAGTCAGGAGTAACCCCTGACCATGGCCTGGTGGGAGGAAGAAAGAAAAAAAAATTAAAAAATTAAAAAAACCCAAAACCTGCATTTGGTGGTAGGGAATTGGGAAAGGCACACTGGGAAGGGAAGGGAATTAGAAAATTGCAGAACTGAAACCCAATAATGATTTCAGGTCCTGAAAAAGTTATGACTGTTTATCTTTGTAACTGTTTGTAACTGTTGCAACTTTTGATTTTATTCACACAGTGATTTAATAAAAATTAAAAACATAGAATTTTGTAACGTCACTGTTTCTTTGTTCCATTTGCCTTGTAGTATAAGGTGCGTGGAAGCAAATCTCATTTTCTCAGATGGGACCCAGTCCCTGATCAGCATGAGGTGGGCAGCGTGCCATTCTTCTGCATAACCCTGGGCGTGCCTCTGTTGGAGTGACCTGGTTCCTCCTGCTCTCCTCTCCACACATCTGTCCTCACGCCGACTCCACACAGTTGGCTTTCAGTGTCTTTGAGCCAGGTTTGAATTCAGATGTGTCCAACCTCCATGTTTGTTCTTCAAGATGAACTTTGGCCACTCTGTGTTTTTCACCTGCGGTGATGAACGTGAGGGTTGACTTGGCCCTTCCTGCAGATAAAGCTCTGAGATGATTCTGGTGGGGACTATTCTGATGAAGATGCTTGGGAAAGCTTGTCCTCCTCTCCTGGGGGCTGCAGAAGAGAGCGCTGGGGGCTCCTGCCCCTGCCTAGGTCTGTCTTCACCAGCCCTGTGTTGTCTGTCTTGCACTTCTCAGTAAAATCACATCTACTTTTTCTTTCTTTCTTTCTTTTCTTTCTTTCTTTCTTTCTTTCTTTCTTTCTTTCTTTCTTTCTTTCTTTCTTTCTTTCTTTCTTTCTTTCTTTCTTTCTTTCTTTCTTTCTTTCTTTCTTTTCTTTCTTTCTTTCTTTTCTTTCTTTCTTTCTTTCTTTCTTTCTCTTTCTTCTCTTTCTCTCTCTTTCTTTCTTTCTTTCTTTCTTTCTTTCTTTCTTTCTTTCTTTCTTTCTCTCTTTCTTTCTCTCTCTCTTTCTCTCTTTCTCTCTTTCTTCTCTTCTTCTTTCTTTCTCTCTTTCTCTCTCTCTCTTTCTCTCTCTTTCTTTCTCTCTTTCTCTCTCTTTCTCTCTCTCTTTCTTTCTCTCTCTCTTTCTTTCTTTCTTTCTCTGTCTTTCTTTCTTTCTTTTCTTTCTTTCTCTTCTTTCTCTCTTTCTTTCTCTCTTTTCTTTTTTCTTTCTCTCTCTCTTTCTTTCTTTCTTTCTTTCTTTCTTTCTTTCTTTCTTTCTTTCTTTCTCTTGCCTATCCGCTGGCTGGCTTGCTGGTTTCTTCATCTTCATCTTCTTCTTCTTCTTCTTCTTCTTCTTCTTCTTCTTCTTCTTCTTCTTCTTCTTCTTCTTCTTCTTCTTCTTCTTCTTCTACCTACTTTTTTTTATCTCATGCAGCAATGCTCAAGGGCTACTCGTGGTGCTCCAGGGACTATATAGGGTGCCAATGAGCAAGGCAAACACCCTACCCGATGTTGGCCATGAGCAAGGCAAGGACCCCTCTGTACTATCGCTGCCCTCACCTTCCTTCCGTTTTCTTCTTCTTTTCCTTTTTTTCTGTTTTATTATTATTATTATTATTTTTTTATTAAAAATATTATTTTTTTAATTTTGGCAGACCCAATATGCTCCTACCTCTGCACCCAGGAATCACTTCTGTTGGTGCTGGATGGACCAATGGAATTTCAAGGATTGAACTGGGGTTGGCCGCATACAAGACAAGTGCCCTCCCTGTTGTACTATTGCTCTGGCCACATGTACATTTTTCCTAAAATAAGATTAGAAATACTCTGTGTCCTTAAAATATTCTGCCTTGTTTAGTGCTGGTACCTGTGGCATGTCTTTGCAGGTGCAACCAAGGTAAAATGCAGCTGTACTGAGCAGGGGTGGTACTAAACCAGAATTCTCTCTGTCCTTGCCAGAGGAGCGCCCGGGGAGACGGGCCACATGCACGCAGGGGTGCAGCAGGGGCTGTGGGTCCTGAGTCGCGGAGGCAGCTGGAGTCCTGCTAGCCCAGCTAAGGAGTCAGCGAGGCCTTTCATGGTCCCAAAGGGGCCTGGCCTGCCTGGTTCCTCACTGGCGGGCTTCAGTGGACTGACGTGGCAGCACAAGTTTCTGCTTTGAGTCTCTGTTTGAGTCTCTGGCATCTTTTTGGAATCCACACAGATGTGAGTGTATCAGGACAGCCCTGGGGACACAGACAGGGTAGAGGCGCAGGGTTTGCACATGGAGCTCTGGGGTCTGTGGCTGGACTCAGCCTGTTCCCACAGTCCTTGGGGCTGTGACTAGGAGGTGCTGATCATTTTGACATGGGCAGGAGGTTGGCAACTTCCCCTGTGGGTTCTGAGAGGCCCTAGGAATTGATTGCACCGGAAATGTCACCTCACTGCACGCTGCTATCTCCTCCAGGACACGGACGCTTCATGAGCTACATTTGTTTTTTACTTTTTTGGGAAGAGATTATTCAATATATTTTATTACCTTTTTAAAAATTCAAAAGTTCTGTGGTTTACAATACCTTTTTTTGTTTTTTTTTTTGGTTTTATACCAAAATACTTCCAACCAAGCCCACCATATCAATGGGGCCTCGGAAGAGCCCAGAGAAACCCCCCACACCTTGCTGGCAGCAATCTTCACCATCCACACTCCACAGCTTGTCCACCCAACAGACTAATCCAGTCTCCAGCCCTGCTTGTCAGAAACCTAGCCTACAAGGACCCACCCTGCAGAGACCCGCCCTTCAGAAGAGAGTATTTCAAGCCCAGGAATGCTTGAACCACAGACACAGATACACCAGGAAGAGCAGAAACCAGCTCTCCCGTTGCATCGCGGCCGCTGTGCAGCCGCCGATTTACCTGAAAATTTCTGTGAATAATCTACCCACCCCTCTGAGAGAGCCCAACAAGGTAATAAGAGTATAGCGCCCACAGGGCAGAGCCTGGCATGCTGTCCAATGCGTGTTCGATATGCCAAAACCAGTAACAAAAATGTTTATTTTCCTGACCCGAAAGAGCCCTTAATACGGCAGCAGTAAGAAAGGCAAACAAGCAGTGCCTGATGGAAATTTCACGGCCATCCTAGACTGCCAAAACGAAGAACGATTAAAATGACTGTCTGTACTTTCAATGCATGTACGGTGGCATAGGAAGCCTATATTGAGGATCTGATGGTGCAAGCGCAAAGATCAAGTACAACATCATTGGTCTGACTGAGAGGAGGAGGCGTCAGTCGCATCATGCTGTATTTGACACCAGAGAAGAATTGTTCCTTGGAACATGCGACGAAAGAGGTGTCGGTGACGTTGGTGTCCTTGTCAACGCTGAACATGGCCGTCAACAATGATTCATTTGAATGCCTAACAAACCGGATAGGACGATTACACTTGAAGAGATGTGGCCCACTGCCAGCAATTTCTATCTTTATTGTCTACGCACCAACCTCCACATACAAAGGAGATGAAATTGAGAAATTCTACATGGAACTGGAGGAGTTCTATAAAAAAGATCACACCTTCTACAAGATCATAGTCGGTGGTTTTAATGCCAAGATAGGACCGAGAAGATCGGCTGAGGAACTCCACATCGGGACCCATGGCCTAGAATGGAACGAACAGGGTGAGAGATATCTGAGTTCATCATGTCCACCAAGACCATTCATGGGAACTCACAGTTCCAGAAGGCTGAATCAAAACGTTGGATATGGGAATCTCCTGGTGGACAGTTCCACAATGAAATTGACCACATCATCTTCAATCGACAGTTTTGTCTGACTGATGTTGCTGTAGTCCCCAAATTCCAAACAGGATTGGACCACCATCTCCTTTGTGCAAAATTCTATTCCACGCAACGGCGAGAAAAGACTGCAAGGTTTAAGAAGAGAACTCCAAAAACGACCACCAACTGGGAACTCTTTGGCACCATTGTGGCAACATGGGAAGATACCATCATTGATGACATCGATGAAGAATACAAACGACTGGTTCAGGACCTCCGTGATTGTGCGAAGAATGCCGAGAGAGAAAAAAAAAAAAAAGGACGCCTGTCTTCAGAAACTTTCGAGTTCATTTGCCAACGTGGCAAGGCATGAGCCTCAGGCGACCAAATGCTAACGTCCAAGCTTGCAAAGTGGTGCAGAGAAGCGATAAAAGAAGACCTGAAAGACAGAAGAGCAGAAATACTGGAAAATGCATCAGAAGTCAGGAAAAGCATTCGCACTGCCCCTGTCCTTCACCAACTATAAGACCAAGATGACTGCCCTCTGACGCCCCTGATGGATCTATCACATCTTCCAGAAAGGCAATGGAGAAGATTATCCATGACTTCTACTCAGATCTCTTTGACAGCCACGTCCACCTGCCCACATACCAAATTCCACAGGATGGATATGTCATTCCAACGTTCTCCCTTCTGAAATCCGACATGCTATCTCGTAGGAAAAGAAGGGAACAGCACCAGACCCAGACAAAGTCAGACCCGAACATCTGAAGAATCTGCCATCGGTACTCATCAATACACTAGCTCGGCTCTTCACACGCTACCTGTCTGAATGCAAGGTACCCTCCCAATGGAAAACCAGCAGGACAGTTCTGTTCAAGAAGGGAGACATTCACGACATCGGCAACTATCGCCCTATCTGCCTGTTGTCCGTCATCTACAAGCTGTTTACATGAGTCATCTTGAACAGGATTGGCAGAACACTGGATTAAGGACAACCATGCGAGCAAGCTGGCTTCCGGAGAAGGATTCAGCACAACCGACCATATCCACACAGTAACCAGGCTCATTGAGGTTTGTAGGGAGTACAAGATGCCGCTCTGTCTCACGTTCATTGATTTACAGAAAGCCTTTGATTCTGTGGAGACTGAAGCAGTCATCGAAGCCCTAGCCAAACAGAGTGTTCAAACCCAATGCATCAAGAAGCTTTGTGAGCTGTATTACGGATTCACAAACCAGGATCTCACCATTCTACAAAGAAGTGATCATTGATGTCAAAAGAGGGGTTCGACAGGGTGATACCATTTCACCAAAACTCTTCAGCGCCACCCTCGAGAACATCATGTGACAATTAGAATGGGAAGGAATGGAGTGAAGATAGATGGTCGGCAACTACACCACCTCCGCTTCGCTGATGACATCATTCTAACAACACCAAACATTAGCCAAGTGGCACAAATGCTGGCTGACTTTGACCGAGAATGTGGAAAGATAGGTCTACAGCTGAATCTAAATATGTTCATGAAAAACAAACTAGTTCCAGAGGCCCCATTCACTCTCAATGGAACAAACATCTCTGAATGCAGCAGTTATGTGTACCTAGGTCGAGAAGTCAACATGATGAATGACCTAAAACCTGAGCTGTGCAGGGGAGGAAGAGAGCGGCATGGAATGCCTTCAAAGGCATCGAAGAAATAGCTAAAAAGGACAAAGAACCTCGGGCTCCAGGCACATCTCTTCGACTCCACCATTCTCCCTGCATCAACATATGCCTCAGAGACCTGGACCCTACGAAAGCAGGATGTGAATGCTATTCGGGTCTCCCAGAGAGGAATCGAAAGAGCTATGCTTGGAATATCACAACTCACTCAAGTGAGAGAAGGAATCGGAGTTCTGACCTCCATCGCTATTCCAGAATCAGGGACCTGCCTCGTTTGCCAAGGCATCGAAAATCAGATGGGCTGGGCATGTAATGCAATTTGGAGACAACTGCTGGACTAGAGCCGTTACCAACTGGATCCCACGGAATGTCATAAGATCACGTGGCTGCCCATCTACGAGATGGTCAGACTTCCTTGTAAAGACCCTGAAGGAACGGTTTGAGGCTCTTCCTATTCCTGAATCAACCAGATGCCATTGGGCTACATTGGCACGTAATAGGGTCCAATGGAAATGTTACTGGCGCCCGCTTGAGCAAATCGATGAATAACGGGATTCAAATGATCAAGTGATCAAGTCTATACCATATCTGGTGGTGCGTAGGGGGTTACTCCTGGCTCTACACTCAGGGATCACTCTGTGGGCTTGGGTGGGACCATATGGGATGCCAGGGATAGAACCTGGGTTTACCTCATGCAAGGCAAGTACCCTATTCACAGTATTATTGCTCCAGTCTCAGTTTACAATATTCCTAATGATGGGTTATCATGTACATTATCCCAGCTCTATACCCATCGTCAGTACCCTCCTCCCTCTCCTAGGGACCCCATGTTCTTCCTTCCCAAGCTCCTCCCCCAACTCAATTGTGTGAGTCACTTCTCCCATTATGTTGCCTTTGGCCCTTTGTTTCCACCTTGCTGTGCATCTCTATGTCCTACACATGAGGGATCATCTGTATCTATCCCCTTCCCTCTGAGTGACTTCACTCAGCACCATGTCCCCTGGTTCCACCCGTGTTGTTGCAAATTGGGTGATGTTGTTCTTTCTCGGAACTGCATACTATTCCATCAAATACATGGACCACAGCTTCTTTCATGTTCAGCCTTTGCCGGGCAGTTGGGTTGTCTCCACATGCTGGCTATTATTCCAAGTTGTGCCCATGAAAGCAGGTGTGCAACTCTCCTTTTGAATCACTGTTTTTGTGTTTTGCGGACAGAAGCTGAGAAGTGGTATCGCTGAGCTGTATGGGGAGTTAAATTCCCATTTCTAGGATAGACGTCTGTATTGATGTCCAGAGAGGCTGAACCACACAGCATCACCACCAACAGCAGTGGGGGGCGTCTTTCTCACTACGATCCCGCCAACCCCACATAGATGCTATTCTCACATTCATAGAAAAGATATGAAAGTCAAGCACCACCCACATCCCTCTATCCTTTCACACAAAATTCAAAGAACTCAGGACAACATGCAACTCTCAGTTCTGGACGGAGTGGTCCATCTCTGGGCTCTGAATGTCCTCAGCGCTGGGAAGAGGGTGAGCGGGGATGGTGGTTTCCAGGATCTTGAGAAAAGTGTTCTTTTTAAAGAATGCCTTTATTTTATTTACTTAACTAATTTTTGGTCACACCCAGCAGTGCTCAGGAGTTACTCTTGGTTCTGTATTCAGAAATTCCTCCTGGCTGGCTCAGGGCACCGTATGGGATGCTGGGGATAGAACCCGGGCAGCCATGTGCAAGGGAAGCGCCCTTCCTCCTTGACCCATTGTCTGAGTCCCAAAGGAAAATGCTCTTGACGCACACGCTCATCTCTGGCGAGGAGGGACTGGTACTGTCAGCAGCTTCCTGAATCTCAGGAAACATGGATACTTCAGGTCGGTGCTAAAGTTTTCATTTATTTGCTCTATCAGCCTGGTGATAAGTACTTTTTAATCCGTTTTGTCTCTCCGCTATTTGAAGGCCACACCTAGTGGTTCTCAGCAGCTACTACTCAGACTCTGTGCTCAAGGGCTTGCTCTCGGTGGTGCTCAGGGGAAATAGGGGTTAATAGAGTGATGTTTATCAGCCATCATTAAATTATTAGTCTATCACTAAGAACCAAGTGACTTATTTGTAGCACATCTTTCTTTCCTTTTTAAAAAGTGAAAAACGCATGTTATAATTAGCAAAGCAACCTTTATTGAAAGCTGACTTACTGGGTCCAAAGAGATTGTACAGTGTGTAAGTTGCATGCTTTGCACCTGGCTGATCTCGGTCTGATCCCCAGATTCCCTCTGGTCTCCTGAGGACCGCCAGGAGTAATTCCTGAGTGCAGGGCCAGGAGTCACCCCTGAGCATTGCTGATGTGTCCCGTAATCAAACCAAAACAAACAAACAAAACAAATCTGTCTCACTGTTGGTTTAGGATGCTTCTGTGTTCTGGAAACCCGGCAGCTCCCCTAGCGGTGCCTAAGTCTCATTACACCCACCACAAAGTTTCAACACAAGTGATGGATGACAAGACCCTGTTCCCTTCCCTACCCCTTCCCCACTCCTAAACTGTCATCAGTTTGACAGCATAGGAGTTATTTTTGTGTCTTTTTGCAGGAGGTTTTATAGTAGAGCTTTAATGAGACTATTCTAAACCTTATTATGCTTTTCTTTTTCTTTTAGGGTCACACATGGCAATGCTCAGGGGGTTCCTCCTGGCTCTGTACTCAGGAATAACTCCTGGTCATGCTCGGGGATCATATGGGATGCCGTAGATCAAACCCAGGTCAGCCATGTGCAAGGCAAATACCCTACCTGCTATACTATCCCTCTGATCCAAGATGAAATATTTTATTATTATTATTATTATTATTATTATTATTATTATTGATTTTTTGGGATCACACCCAGTGATGCTCAGGGGTTACTCCTGGATCTGCACTCTGGAATTACTCCTGGCGCCACTCCAGAGACAATATGGAATGCCAGGGATTGAACCTGGGTCGGCTGCATGCAAGGCAAATGCCCTACCCGATGTGCTGCCACTCTGGCCCCAGAAATCTTAGACAACACAAGTAAAGGAAAATGGGTTTCTCTCCTCATTATCCTCTTTTTTGTTACTTCTCTTTACCCCTTCTCTGTCACTTTCTCCTACTACTGTTTCTCCCGCAGCCCCGAGTGTGTTCTGCAGTGCCACGACTTTGTCAGATTCACTTTATGATGCTGTTTCTCTATCCTGCCCGTCCCTCACTCCAGAGCCTCTGCCATGCCCCTGCCCCGCCTGCTACCAGGGCTCCACTCTATGTGGTATGGACTACTTAGTTCCCAAGGGATGGGGTCTGCATGGGTGACAGAGCACCCTCAATCAGCAACTCAACCAGCTGCCCCGTGGTTCCGGGGCATGAAGCATCCACAAGCAGAAATGGCTCTAACCCCGTCTACCTCACTCCGTGAGTCTTTCAACAGCGAAGAAGGTTCTTCTAGGACAGTGGTAGCCACATATCCGTGCAGCCGCCTGCCCACAATCTATTTTTCAGGGCCCCTCCACAGGGAAGGTGAGACACATTGTTCACTGTGCATTTTATAGACAGGAGTGTTTCCTGTGGTCACCTACTTTTGCAGAACACTGCTGCCCAGAGCTTCTGTATCTTGTTTGGAGTTACCTCCTGCAGACCACTTTTGTGTTTTTTTTTATTAAATTTTGCTTTTGGGCCACACCTGGTGAGACTCAGGGGTTACTCCTGGCTCTTCGTTCAGGAATTACTCCCTGGTGGTGCTCAGGGGACAATATGGGATGCTGGGGATTGAACCCAGGCCGGCCGCGTGCAAAGGCAAATGCCTGACCTGCTGTGCTATCGCTCCAGGTCCTGCAGGCCACTTTGTAGATAGGGGCAGGAAAAGTTGGGATCTGTGACTCTATGTGGCAGAATATCTTAGCATGTATTCTATGTTAGCTGGTGTAAATAATTTCTCTCATGCTACCACAAGCATTGTGGGACTAGACAGATCTTACCAGTATTTTTACCTGGCTATGTTGGATCTCTAAGTATAATATAGTTATAATTAAACCAGAGAGAAATTCTGTTATACTCCAAGCAACTGTGGCTCTCTAATAAGTCAAAAAGGCTAGTATACAAAACAACTATGAAGCAAAGACAAGAATCTTGAGAACGCTTGGAGAAATATATACCTGGCTGTAGAATATCCATTGGTACAGATACATGCCCTTTCCCCACTCTGCATAGGGCCCGCAGGGAAACTGCAAGGACAGACCTTGGCTGAGGCAATAGTAACATTTCAATGGGACTAGGTGAGGTCCTAGAAGAGTATACCTGAGGGAAATTGACCCTAGCTGCTATAAGTCCATGTGGGCTGGTCAGGGATGAAAAGATACAAAAGCAGTAGCTTGCTCTCTTCCGTGCCTTTTCTCCTCTCTTCTTCTTCACCCTCTGCCTCCTCTTTTCTCTCTCTCCATTCTCTTCCCTGTTTGGCCTTAGCACGTGGTAGTGGCCATCTTGGCCTAGGATTCTAAATCTACACGTGGCCAGGACCCAGCCAGGAACCTAAAGTCTGGGGTTTCCCTATGCTGGATCGTATACCAGAACAAGTGTGAGTAAAGCCTTTTGAAGCTTTGCTGGATTCTCATGTCTTTCTCTGTCTACTGGCCGCCGATCCCCTGGAGCAGAAGGGGATCCCTATGCCCTGCTCCCGGATCTTGTCGGGCGCCCAGCGTTCTCCTGTGACCACCCGGGTTCCAGGCTCCCCCTCCTCAAGCTCTGCCCCCCCTTGTGTGCTCATAAAGGCCCCCGCGACCTTCCCTGGCTGAGATGAGCCTCCAGGAGCAGGATCCCGAGGAGCAGCGGACCACAGCACCAATGAGCATCCGGCCAAGATTCTCCACTGTGTAGTCTTGGGGTGGGACGGGGACAGTGCGGAATCTGGAGGTGACAGAGGTGGGGAGTTAGCCGGTCCCCAGGGCTCCTTTTCTAGGCAGGACGTGGTCCCCTGTTCCCGCCTCCCATGAGTTGCCAAACTCGCTCACTAGTCCTTAATTGGAGCTTGTTCGGAGCTGAAATATAAGTGGCTGCTGCTTCTGTGAATCATCATGGACATAGGTGTGTTTCTGCAGATCTCGAAGCATCTCCCTCGGCTCCCCTGCACCCCTGCACCCTGTGGCTGCCTCTCCTCCTTGCTTCCCCTGCTCCTCCCTCAGACTCCCTCAGCCTCCTCATATCTGGATTCAAATCCTGCCTGACTTCATTTGGAGCAGATATAGCCATGCCATGAGGGCTCCGAGGTCCTAGAATGGGGGTCAGCTGTGAGGGAGAGAACGGGAGGTGTCTCTGCTCAGACCCACTAGTCTCCGGGGGTTTCTTCTCCCCTGAGGACCAGCCCGTTGTTGAAGGCAGAGGGTCCTGCTTGTGGGAAGCTGAGGGTAAGTGTGGGGTCTGGGTCTCGCACTAGCTGTGAGACTCATCATCTCTCTGGATCTGTGGGTCTTGGGAACACACCTGGCACTGCTCAAGGGTCACTCCTGGAGGGTCCTGGGAGAAAGACTCCTTCTGTCTCCCCCTTTCAACCAACTGTCCAGATCCTTGGGTGTTTACATGAAGGAAGTGAACCCTTAGAGCTTTGAGCAGATAAAGCACCCCCTGTGGGTCCGAGTCCTGAATTTAGGAGCTCTTGTTCTGGTGCTCAAACCGTAAGCAAAGCAGAGAATCAGAGGTGAGTGTTATAGATCAAAGAGTGAGAAATAGCCCAGAGTGTCAGTCTCCTACCCAGCTATGTGTAAGAGCTGAGCGAGTGAAATCCTACCAAGTCTTAGCTCTATACGGCCCTCAGACATCTGATAGGCAGAACCGGCCACACTCAGATGTGTGAGTGAGCAGCAACTGCTGCGTGGTGTGATTCTCTCTGGGGTGGACACAACCACCCATGTCTCCCATGTGCTCATGGTCACCGTCAGCACACACTGATGACCAATCAACCCAAACCGGAACAGAAAGGGATTGAAATGGGGAGAGACCTAGAGCTTTAGTGATTAGATGCAGGTTGCACAGGACCCTCTAAGTATTGTTGAAGTCAATACTGCCATTTTTTAAAGAAAGCTACATTTGCTCCATATAACATATGTGTGCAAATCTGCAATGATCAAATGCCTATTTAATACTGTTCTAAAGTAAAGTGGAATAAAAGCTCCCGAGCTATTAAAGTATCCCAGGCCGCCAAACAGACACTCATGCACATGGATTTTGTGTGTGTGGCTTTAGGATCACACCTGGTGATGCTCAAGGCTTAGTCCTGTCTATGCACTCAGGAATTATTCCTGGAAGTTGTGAAAGCATCGTATCGGTTGCCAGGTTCCACCCCAGGTCACTTGTGATCAATGCAAGGTTCTGCCATGCTGTGGAGGACCTTGTTCCAGAGGTCCCAAGATTCCTCTGGGACCTAATACACATGGTCCAAGATCCTAGTAAAAAGCTTCTGAAATTGTCATCGCATCTCATTTGAAATAGCGAATTTTGTCACCTACCTTATTACCTCGGTAGCCCTGACCTGTCAACTCAAATAGAGCCTCACAAAAAGCCAGAGGAACCCCCACAATATGAGGGCAGCCATCTTCTACATCTGGATTCCACAACTCATCAGAACTCCACCGAAGAGAAAAGCCAATCTCATGCCCTGCTCTTCAGAGTCCAACCCTACAGCGAAACTTATTTCAAGCCCAGGTATGCTTGAACCAAAGACACAGGTACACGGGGCAGAGCTGCTATGGCTCTACTTGTGCTCGGCTGATCATGAGGTATCTGGGAGGAAAGGCAGGTTCTAGCCCTGGCCCATCATCCCAGTAGAGCCACACAAGAAGCCAGAGGAATCCCGCACCATGACGGCAGCCATCTTCAACCTCTGGAAGATGGTTATTTCAAGCCCAGGTATATTTTTTTTTCAAGAAGATTCAGAGTTTATTATAACTACAAAGGCCTATTATCTAAATGTTATTTTTCTTTTTTTTAAAAAACATTTTATTATACCACCGTGAGATATACAATTACAACGTTGTTCACGCTTGGGGGTTTCGGTCACATGGTGTTCCAGCACCCGCCCTCCACCAGTGCCCCTCAGCCACCACCCATGTCCCCAATTCCCTCCCCATCCCACATCCCGCCTAAATGGCAGGTTCTTTATCTCCTCTCCTCTCCCTCTCTCTCTCCTCCTCCCACACATTGTGGGTTGCACTACATACACTTAGAAGCCGTCATTTGCATTTTTTTGTCTGTATTTAATGCTCAGTTCTAAGTTAGTATCAGAACTTTAGACATTTATTCACTCATGTTCCTTTCTCTATCTAAACCAACCTCTGACTCCCACACGCTAGTGGTAATTTCCACTTTTGGTAAGATCACCTAGTATATTTATGTCATGCAAATAAATGCAGTCATTCTATGTCTCTCTCTTTCCTTCTGACTAATTTCACTCAATATGATTCTTTCCATATCCATCCATTTATAGCAAAATTTCATAACTTCATTTTTTCTGACAGCTGCATAGTATTCCATTGTGTAGATGTACCACAGTTTCTTTATCCAGTCATCAGTTCTCGAAGCCCAGGTATATTTGAACCAAAGACACAGATACATGGGACAGAGCTGCTACTGGCTCTCCCTGTGCTTGACTGATCATGAGCCATCCAGGAGGGAAGGCTGGTTCTAGCCCTGGTGTATCATCCCAATAGAGCCTCACCAGAAGTCAGAGGAACCCCGCAACATGAGGGCAGCCATCTTCAACATCCAGACTCCACAGCTAGTCAGAGTTCCAACCAAGAGAAAAGCCAATCTTTCTGCATTGTTCGTGGACACTATTGGCCGCATGTTTCATCAGTAAATCAAGAGTATCCCATCATACAGCAGAGCCTGGCAAGCTCCCCTTGTTGTATTTGATATGCCAAAAATGGTAACAATTTAGACCTCATTGCCATGACCTAAAGGAATGTTTTGAGGCTCTTTGTGTTCCTGGAGCGAGAAGATGTCCTAGGGCATATGGTCCTCCAAACACCCCCCAGGAGTAATTCCTCAGCAAAGAGTCAGGTTACCTGAGTATCACCGGGTGTGACTCAAAAAAAAGTAAAAAACAAAAAAGCAAAAAGAAAAAAACAAGCAAACTATTAAATTGAGACTAATATTCAAGGCCAGAGAAAACAAGAGTTAGGAGCAATTGTTAATGGTTAGAATCTACTTCAAGTGTGTGTGGGGTGAAGGGTAGGTAAGATAGAGAAGGGACCAGCAGGACAATAATAGTTGGAAATGATCATGCTGGACTAGAACTAAGTGTTGAAAGTAGGTAAAGTGACATATATGATAACCTTTCAGTGTCTGTATTGCAAACCGCAATGTGCAAAAATGAGAGAAAGAGAGAGAGAGAAAGAGAGAGAGAGAGAGAGAGAGAAGAAAAGTGCCTGCCATAGAGACAGGCTGGGATCAGGAGGTGGGGCCTGATGGGAGGAAACTGGGGATATTGGTGCTGGGAAATGTACATTGGTGGAGGGATCGGTGTTGAACACTGCATGACTGAAACCCAATCATGAGCAGCTTTGTAATGGTCTGTCTCACAGTGAGTCAATAAAAACATTAAATAAAATACCTATCTTGTATCACACAGACCATAATAATAATAACACTCCCAGGGCCAGAAGCTGGCTCAATGCTTGAACACTGACTGCACGTAAGAACACTACTGCATAGTTTCCCTGACTACCAGGAGTGAGCCCCAGAGTGTAGAACTGAGAGTAGCCCCGAGCATGGCTGGGTATGGCCTCCAAACCCAAATTGGCAAAACCAGAGGTCTCTGCTCAATGGGAATGTAACGTGGAGCTGTTTCCTGACAGCAAGCACTGAAGATCGGCATCAGCCTTGCTCAGCGCCTGGTTATGTGCTGAGGGGAACACGCGAAGCTTCCTGTGGCTCTGCCATAACCACCCAGCCCCGAGCACGAAGCACACTCATGGCTCCATGCAGACAAGGAGGAAGGAAGGACGGAGGCTTGTGGGAGGGAAAGGATTGGTGAGAGAATGGGCGGGAAATGTCCAAAATTGAGTGTGTGAGTGTATGTCTGAGTGCGTGTCTCTATGTATGAGTGTGCCTGTGTGTCTGGGTATATATGGGTGTGTGACATGAGATTGTGTGTATGAATTGTGTGCCTGAATGTGTGTCTGTGTGTATGTGTGGGTATGAGTGTGTCCCTGATTGCTTGCTTGTGTATGTAAGTGTGTGTCTGTGTGTGAGTGTGCCTGTGTGTATGAGTGTGTGAATGTATGTGAGTGTGTGTCTCTGCGAGTATCTATGAGTGTGTATATGAGTGTGTGATGTGAGCCCAGGTGCCTACACACCCCAAGTGAACCATCACATTCGAACAGTGCAAACAATGAGCCTGAAGCCAGGGCGTGTGTGTGTGTGTTTGGGGGGGTGGTTGAGGGGGTGTCAGCTAGGACTCAAGACTTTTTTTTGTTTTCATATTTTTTTAATTTTTCATTGTACCACAGTGAAACATACAGATACAAAGGTGTTCATAATTGGTTCTTGGTAATACAATATTCCAGCACCCATTGAATAGAAGTGGTGAGAGTGGGCAGCCTTGTCTTAGGACTCAGAATTTTGGACATGTCTGGAGCCCATTTCTGGCCATCCTGTGTCCGGCTATCCTGACCGAGCGCCATGTCCAACCATCCCAACTCGAGCCCATCTCTGGCCATGCCAACAATCCCGTGTGCATGCAGGCCAGCAACCACCACAGTGACTGGCTCCAACCCAACACAGGTGGGAATTCTCATTGGCAGCTGGAGAAATAATGAGGGCAACGCAAGACACTAAGTGGCTCCGGCGGCCCTGGGTGTGGATGTGCACAGGCGTCACCGAGTGGGGCGGGTCTGGGGCAGAGCAGAGAATGTGCACACAAGTGAGAAACAAGTGAAAGGCCCAGGGTACCCCGAGAAAGTCTCCAGCTTCCATTATGCAGCCTCAGCTGTGGCATGTACAGTCTACAGAGATGGTTTTCTGGGACCATCTCCCAACCCATGCCCCAGCTTCCTGGTGGGCTCTGCCCCAGGAAACTCCCGAAAGCCCAGACTCTGGGTGTCCCCACTGGGGAGAATGCCATTGGCCATCCGTGCTCCCGCCTAGAGCCACAAAGGGGTTTGTCCTCTAGGGCACCCGATTGCCTCGCAATGAAGTACTCCATGGGGATGGAGTGACAGCACAGTGGGCGGGTACCTTACCCTGGTTCAATCCCTGACACCTCATATGGTCCCCTAGAGCCACCAGGAGTGATCCCTGAGCACAGAGGAAGGAGTAAGCTCTGAGCACTGCCTAGTCTGACAGTTGTCTGGAATTTTGGGGGCCTAAGTATATGCTCTGCATGCAGAAAGTCAGGGTTTGACCTTGGCACTACCTAGTCCACTGTGCACGCAGAGAGTGACTAACTGTTGACCAACTGGTGACCCCTAAACCAAAAACCAAGACCTAAAACTAAAAAGAGAGTGTGAATGATCTTGTTCAAAAGGCCAGTAAGGCTAAAGTTGACAAACCCTCAAATGTGGCTATTACGCGCGTGTGTGTGTGTTGTGTGTGTGTTTATGCACACAACATACTTTAAGGGTGAGGGGACACATACTCGCTGGTGCTCAGGACTAACTCCTGGCTCTGTACTCTGGGACTCTCTGGTTCCATCCAAGTTGCAGCGAACTTCAGTGGATCTTAGTATTCTACTTTGTACATAAGCCACAGATTTCTTGTTTGTTTTGTTTTTTGGGCCACACCTGGTGGCGCTCAGGGGTAACTGCTTAGCGCTCGGGGAACCATATGGGGTACTGGGGAACAAGCCAGGTGTGCCGCAGGCGAGCCACGTGCCTTCCCGCAGTCCTTATCTCCAGCCCTTTAGGCTTTTCTCAGTGGCTGTTCATGGTGCTGCGTTTCCCAGTCCTGGGGTCCTGTGTGTATTTACGTCGCACTCAGGAGAAACACGGTCCTCTCGCCTGTTTTGGGTCATGTCATACATTGATGATTCAGAAATATGTTGCTTTATTTCCAAACACTCCTGCTCCGTCCAGGGTCTTGTGCACTGGACAGTGGGATTTGGTCCTTCCTGGGCTAGTGGAAAGCCAGGGCAGCGTACACATTGGGCTCTGCTGGGCCCGATGGGGAGGAAGTGGGTGCCATGGTCTCCTGTGCAGGGCGCAGGTGGTTCAGCTCTGCGTAGGTCACCTCGTGGGGGGGGCCTCGTGTGCTGCTGCCTGCAGAGGAGGCGGGTCAGGGGCGTGGGGCTGAGGGAAGCCAAGGCCCTGGAGCAGTCACTCACCTGCCCGACCCTCTGTGTGTCCTCTTCTGTCGGTCCGTCCTGTGTGTCCAGCCGAGCTCCTGGGATGGGGGGTCCAGGGGGACACTCCCCCCTGAGTCCTGGACAATTCACCTGGCATAGGTCTCTCCCTGGGCGTCTGCATCCTGCCTGTTCTTTGGTGGTCACGGGAGGGAGGTGGGTGTCCGTGATGTCACTTCCACGCCTGGACACCGGTGCTCCAGCCTGCCACGGAATGAGGCCACCCGCGAGGGGCGGCCTTGAGAGTCCCCAGCCGTAACCCATCTGGGCTCCAGAAGTGCTCTGGGCCCCACAGCTGCCTGCTCCCTCCCCTCAGGCTGCTGCTCCTGAGGGCTCCCCACCCTCAGGCCTGTGGCACCTGCTGCTTCCTCCCTCTCCCCATTCCTGGCTCCTTTGCCCGCCAGGGATCAGGAACCTGCAGTGGCATGAGGAGGGGTGTGTATGTGTGTGTGTGTGTGCTCGCGCATGTTTGTGACTGTGTATATTAGTGTGTACATTAGTGTGTATATGTGTGAGTGAATATGATTGTGTGTGAGGTAGTGAGTTTATGAGTGAATATGTGTGTGAATGTGAGTGTATGAGTGTGAAAGTATGAATTTGTGAGTGTGAGTATGTGAATGTGTATGTGTGAGTGTATAGATGTGTGTTTGAATGTGAGAATGTATGAGTATGCGTGTGTGAGAGTGCATGACTGTGCATGAGTGAGTGAGAGTGTGTGAATGTGTGTGCACTATTGAGTATATGAATGTGTGAGAGTGCATGAGTGTGTATGTGTGTGCATGAGTGTGTGATTATGTTTGTGATGTGAAAGTGAGTACATATAGGTATGAGTGTGAGTATGAATGTATGCATGTGTGTCTGAATACATTGCGTGTGTGCATGTGTAAGTATGTGAGTGAGCATGTGTGCATCAGTGAGTAGTGTGCGAATGTATGTGTGCACGTGTGAGGGTGTATGAGTGTGTTATGTTTGTGTGTGCATGAATTTGAGTGTGTGTAAGTGTGAATATGTGTGCATAAATGTGTGAGAATAAGCATGTTCGTTCATGAATACAAATGAGTGTGTGAATGTGAGTGTGTGAATGTGAGTGTGTGAATGTGAGTGTGTGTGCGTGTGTATGTGCATTTATGTGAGTGTATTTGAGTAGGAGTATGTGCAGTGGAGTTGAGGAGGTCTGTGTGTATATGTGTGTGCATTTGTGTGAGCATACTGAGTATGAGTGAGTGTGTGTGTGTGTGTGTGTGTGTGTGTGAAGATGAACCCTCCCGTGCACACGGGCTGGGGGAGCCTGGGCCCCAGCTGACCCACTCAGTCCTGTGCCCTCTGTGACCAGCTGTAGGAAGGGACCCTGGGGAGCCATGGGGTCCAGGACAGGGTCCAGGAGTGTCTGTCTCATTCTCAGCCTGAGCTCAGTGGGGGCTGCTGGGAGCTGGAGCTGAGGGGAGGGGAGGACCCTGGGATGGAGTGTGGGGATGAGGGGGGCAGGGGCAACGCTCACCTGGGGGTCCAGCTGTGCCCTTTCCTCAGGCTGTGTGTGTGTGTGGCTTCAGCATCTGCTGGGACAGAGCCACGGTGTGAGCCTGGAGGGTGCCCTGAGGCGCGTGAGGCCTGCAGCCTGCCTGGCATGGTGGGCCCCAGCTCCATCCTCAGTCTCGTCCACAGCCTCTCAGCCTGCCCTCAGGCCCCTGAGATCTCTGGGTCCCCAGCAGGCCCCTGTTGCTCTTACCTGGGGCATCTTCCTGGACCTGAGCACTGGGGCAGGAGCTGGGGAGCAGAGGGCAGCGTCAGGGCCAGAGAGGGGTGCGGGCAGGTGGGTTTGGGCGGGGAATTTGGGCGGGAGTTACCTGTTGTGCAGGCCTCTGTCCTGGGGCTTCCGATGTGCAGCTCCTGCAGGCAGTCGGGCGTGAGCTCTGGGTGGGTCTGGGGCACCCTGGTGTGGCTGTCACCCTTCCCACTCACCCAACTTGGCATGTCCAGCCTGGCGCCGGTGGCGGCATCGGAGCAGAAAGAGGCCGAGGAGGAGGAGCAGGAGCAGGCCGCAGGCCCCAGAGAGCCCGAGAACAAGGGGCAGGGGACCAGAGAGACCTGGGGAGCAGAGCGGCCCGAAGGGAGCAGGTGGGGAGGGGCTTCTCCTGCCTGCAGGACTGTCACCCACTTATGTGTGGGAACACGGAGCAGAGTGAGGGCAGCACAGGCTGGAGCCCCCGAGCAGGGCTGGGCCTACACCCGCTGGGCCCCAGTGTCCCCTCAACCCTGAGAAAAGATTCAGTGACTCACCAGCAGTGGCCATGGACCCTGGGGCCGAAGGGGTGCTGTCCCCGGAGTGTCATGGAAGGGAACAGGGCTGAGCTGAGACCCCCTATGTTAACCAGGGGCCCACCTTGCCCCTGGGGCTCCTAGAGAGGGGCAGGGGGTGAGGGGATTCCCCCAGCCCTTCTAACTCCCCTTCCCCTTCCCTTCCAGTTGGAGGACACGGCCCTGAGCAGACAGATCAGAGGGGCAGAGTCTGGGCTCACCTGACACCCGGAGCTGCAGCGGGGCACTGGGGTGTGACAGCAGGTAGGGGGTGTTGCTGTCTGAGCTATCGCACCTGTAGGTGCCGCCGTGGGCTGAGGTCACAGGGTAGAAGGAGAATCTGCCAGGGGCAAACCAATCTCCATTTTCTGCTTGGACACGGAGCAGGGGGTCGTCTGTCCCCTCCTTGACCAGAAGGAAAGTGTTCCCATATCCTCCTGAGTGGCACAACAGGGTCCACGTTCTCTCCTGGGGACACCGTGGGGCCCGGCTGCACCGAGTGTAGGTGTATAGTTGTATTCTCCTAGGAGAGGAAGGGGCAAGGGGAATCTGTTTTTTTTTTTAGGCTACACCTGGTGAAGCTCAGGGGTTACTCGTGGCTCTGCACTCAGAAATTACTCCTGGCATTGCTCAGGGGACTATATGGGATGCGGGGAACAGCAGTACTGTTGCTCCAGGATCTGAGCAGAGTCCCCAGTTCCCAGCACTCCACCTTTCAGAATTTGGTTTCATTTCTGTTTCCTTTGTAAAATGCAGCAACTTGTATTTTTGTTGTATTTTCCTACTGAAGAAGAGTGAGTTGATTAAAAAGGAAAAATGGAAAAACTGGAATGCCTGTATGCACATCTCCGTCCCTCAATGCTGTTCACAATCATGGCTTTGGGTCTGGGTCTCTGTCCTCCCTCCCTGGAGACCCACACCCTCATCCAACACCACCCACTCCCTGCAGGGCCCGTGCAGAGTTGGGTCCCTGACGGCACTCGTGACCCCTCACCTGCCACCAGGATGTCCAGGGGGTCGCTGGGCTCCGACCACACTGGGGAGACTCCATGTCCCCGTAGCAGCAGTACTGGCCCCGGTGGGAGATTCTCACAGGACCCAGCAGGAAGTCGGCCTGAGAGAGCCCTGACTGGGGCTGCTGACCAGGGCCTTGAGGGACGTCCTGGACCCCCTCCTAGGACAGAGCAAACTGGTCGTAGCCAGCTTCAGAGTGACACTGGAGGGTCAGGGTCTGTCCTTGGGTCACGATAGGGCCCTGTGGGCTCAGGAGGGAGGGTCTTTCAGACCTCTTCTATTGAGAGAGAAAAGGGGTCGGGTTCTAGTACAGCCTGTCTTTTTATTCCTCCTTCTTGGGTAACACCCAATACCTTTTTGTTACCCTTTTTGGATAACACCAAGTTGTTCTGCATTTGCAAATCAACTGAATTTTGATAGTGTAGATGAGCACCTTAGCTGGATTCTTCATGGACCCAATACATCAACATTTTTCTTAATGTAATGCAAGCAATAGTCCCTTTATTTTCACTTCCCATCTGGCATTTTCAACAGCTATCTCCTAATAATGCTCTGTCTGTGTTGAGTACTCTGGACCACAAAGCAAAAGTGGACTCAGATTTCTGCTTAGAAAATTACCGGGTAGAGTAACCCCTTCAAGGGGAGATTCTTTTAGTTTTAATATTCCCAACCCTATGACCCTCGGAGAAGATTGAGTACAAAAATCATTTTTCCTGTGTCATGTGTATTCTTTGTAAGAATACACCATAAGTCATACCATTAGATGTAGTCCTCCAGGAAGCTGTTGGGTAATCTGGGTGAGAGATATTGACGAACAGAATAAAGTATAATTAAAAAGAAGAGTGTGTATAAGAAGAGCTACATGGGGGCAGAGTCTGCACGAATCACCAGTTGAATGCAATATCAGGAATGGAGTGGGGATTTGGGCTCCTCCCATTCCTCTACCTCCATGTCGGAAAGCTTGGCTGCAAGCTCCCATCCACCACAGCCAGGAACTGAAACGAGGCGGCTTCAGACTCACAGCTGCGCTGGCTACACTGGAAGAGAGACATTCCAACCCAACACCTTGAGATCCACTTCTGTGCCACTCGGCCCACATGGAAGCAGCCCATGGAGCTCCTGAGGGTGGTAAATGGCTCGGCCAGCCCCTGCCCAAGTTCAACATAGCTCCAAGGTTTCCCTCACTCATGCCGGGGAGGGCCACACTGGCCGGACTTGGAGCAGGGATTTGGGCTCCTCCTTCCATCCTCCACCTCCAAGTCGGAAGAGCGTGGCTGCGAGCTCCCAACCACCACAGCAGCCTTCCTGGAAGAGAGACAGTCTTAAATGATACTGGAAGTTAGGATCAGTCCTTCCCAGGATCTTTCACGTTTATACACTGTATATAGTTCTAGGCAGGTTCTAGCCTTGGCCCATCATCCCAGTGAGCCTAGCAAGAAGCTAGGGAACCCCCACACTATGAGGTCAGTCATTCTCAATATCTAGATTCCACAGCTGCTCATAGCGCCACCCAAGAGAAAAGCTTATCTATCCCTGTTGAGGTTCCTCAGTAAAACTCGAGATGAGAGCCTACTACTGAGAATGTACCACTTACATGGCAGAGCCTACCCGTATTTGATAAGCCAAAAACCAGTTACAATTATAGACCTCATTCCCATGACCAGAAGGAATGGTTTGAGGCTCTTCGTGTTCCTGGGGCAAGCAGATGCCCTTGGGCTATACTTGCTTGTGACAGGACATATGGAGATGTTACTGGTGCCCGCTTGAGCAAATCAATGAGCAACAGGAAGACAAGTAATACAAGTGATACAAGTGATTGGGTAACACCAGGAATTTTGCCACTTCTGTAGGTTGCCTCAAGTTGTCTAGCTCTTGGAGGGTGTGTGTCCTTTGTAGTACCTTGTTGTAAAGTTTTGAGGAAGTTCAAGTTATTAAATATTTTGAGAATTTGGGCAAGAGCGATAGTACAGTGGGGAGGGCATTTGCCTTCACATGGCCCCTGGTTCCTGCACAGCCAGACACTGTTCCGACCCCTCTGAGTGGTCTTGGTACCCTTCAGAACCCCAATGGAGTGTGTGCTTGTATTGATTTTTGTTTGAGTCTTGATGCTGTGCTCAGGGACCACCCATGAAGAGGCTCAGGGGACTGTATGTGGTTCCAGGGATCGTCATCTGAGTGCCCGGCTGTCCTGTCCCTGCTGTGCTGTCTCTCCTGCCCTGAGGTTTCCTTCTTTCCTTCAGTTGTTCCTTGCAGCTAGATGTCTGACCTCATGCCAGCTCACACAAGTTTGATCTCTTTTCTGTGAGCTTTGGCCATGAGGGTCTGCCTGTGTAGGTGAACCCAAGGGGCATCCATTCCACTCCTGCATATCTGGTTCTGGGACTCAGGGGTAATCCTGATGCTCAGGCATCAACCTGCCGTCCTGGGAGTGTCTGTCACCACCCCGTCGCCCTGGCCATGAAGGCTCACAGAGACCCTCGCCTACTGCTGTTACAGCTTTTTCTTTCTTCTTTTTTATTAAATATTTTATTATACCACCATTAGATTACAATTACAAGATGTTCACTATCACTATCTTCTCGTTCATCATCTATTTGCTAGAGCGGGCACCAGTAATATCTCCATATGTCCTGTCTCATGCTAGTAGAATTCAAAGGCAACCGCTTGCTCCAGGAACATAAAGAGCCTCAAACCATTATATTAGGTCATGGAAATGACCTAATATAAATGTTACTGGTATTTGGCATATCAAATGTTTGAATTTTGGTTCTAAGGTGTTCCAACACCCATCCCTCCACCCTTGCCCTTCTCCCCTCACCAATGTCTCCACCTCTCTCCCCCTCCCCCGCCTGCCTCCATGGCTGGTTCTTTATCTCCTTTCTCTCTTTCTCTCTCTCTTTCTCATTTTTCTTTGTTATACATTGTAGATTGTAATATATTCTAGAACATGATTGGTTCCACTAGTTTGATGTATGGGGTCTGGACCATATGAAAATATGAAAATAGCGGGTATTATGGTAAGCAAGTCTCAGTTGCTGCTTCTGAGGCCCTGCAGAAGTGATGAGCCCACTCCCAAAACCCATCTTGCCTCCTGGGAGCCTCATGGTCAGCTGAACTAGGGGAGAGCTGGACGGCAGCTCTCTCCCCATATGTCTGAGTCTCTGTATTATGGCCCAGAGCCTTGAGGTAGTTCGTGGACAGGGCCACCAGGCCTCTGGGAAGGGTCAGAGAGGGGAATGGGGACCACAGCTCCATCTCCAGGAACGCCTGGTGACTTCTGCCTCCAAGAACCGCCTACCTGGGCTCGAACTCAGCTGCTTGAGCAGGTCTTGTGAGCAGCGTCTCTCTTGCGTGGGTTCTGATGAGCTGTGGGGTCTGGACGATGAAAATGGCGGCTATTATGGTGGAGTGAGTCTCATCCGGCTGCTTCTGAGGCCCTACGGAAGTGATGGGCCCACTCCCAAAATCCATCTTGCCTCATGGTCAGCTTAGCTAGGGGAAAGACAAATGGCAGCTCTCCCGGTGTGTCTGAGTCCCTCATCTTTCTCTCTATCTCTATTTCTGTCTCTATATTTTCCTCTCTCTTCTCCTACACCTTGTGACTTGCCTTATGGTTTATGATGTAATTATTTATGTATATATTCAGTAGTGAGTTCTAGTGTGACATTATAGATCTTCATTCCCCATCAACCTCCCCAGTTTGTTACAAGCACAATGATCATTATGGTGTACAGATATGAAAGATCCTGGGAAGGACCTGGTCCTAGACTACGTTGTTATCTAAGCATCTTGCACGGCTGCACACTGTCACAATTTTGCGTCTGGTCTGCCCCTTGTCCTGTTCATCTTGTTGCGGAGGTTTCGAGCCCGTAGCCACACCCAGCGGCATGGAGAGGGAGGAGCCCAAATTCTTGCTCCAATTCCTGCCAGTGTGGCTTCCCCCCACATGACTGCTTTACCCTAGGAGCTATGTTGGTCTTGGCTGGGGACTAACCAATTCCTCAGAGACTCCATGGGCTGCTCCACGTGAGCTGGGCAGCTCAGCTGTGTGTCTGCTCTGTCCCTTGTCCAGTTCATCTCTATTGTTACTGTTGTTTTTTTTTTCTTTTTGGGTCACACCTGGAAATGATCAGGGGTTATTCCTGGCTCTACACTCAGGAATTACTCCTGGCGGTGCTTGGGACCATATGGGATATCGGGGATCAAACTCGGGTCGGCTGCATGCAAGGCAAATGCCCTACCCACTGGACTATCGCTCCGGCCCCCTATCATTACTGTTATTGGCATATTGAATATACCACGTGTAGCTTGACAGGCTCTGCCAGGCTCTGGAGTTCATCCCAGGAGACCCAGGCTTTTCCTATGTCAGACCATCCACCATCCAGGGCCCACAGGGCAGAGTCATGGGGGGTATAGACAAGCCTGTCTCCTGTCTGCCACCTGCTGATGCAGCCGGGCTCTACAGCCACACCTGCAATGCTCTCCCTCGGAGGGACATGTGGCCCTGTTACAGCTTTTCCTGTTAGTTTTGCACGCTTAGAAAATCCATTCCGTGTACATGTTTCCTTTGGGATGTGTTTCCACACTAGGCATGTCCTTGCCATGTCTGGAGCCTTCTCTGGCCCTTTCTGGGAACCGGACCTGATCATCAGGACCCGGGTCAAGGTGAGGCTGGCCTGGCTCAGGTGCAGGAGAGCCCAGGATTTCTGCTGTTGTCAGAGGAGTATGTGGATAGACAGGCCACATGCATGCAGGGGTGCAGCAGGCGCTGTGGGTCCTGAGACGCGGAGGCAGCAGGAGTCCTGCTCGCCCAACTAAGGAGTTAGCAAGGCCTTTTTGGTCCCAAAGGGAGCCCAGCCTGCTTGGTTCCCCACTGGGGGCTTCAGTGGCCTGGTGCAGCAGCACAAGTTTCTGCTGTTTGAGTCTCTGACACCCTGTTGGAATCCACACAGATGTGAGTGTCATCGGGAGGCCCTGGTGGACAGACGGGGTGGAAGGCGCAGGATTTGCACATGGAGCTCTGGGGTCTGCGGCTGGGCTCAGCCTGTTCCCCTGGTGCTTGGGGCTGTGACTCGGAGGTGCTGATCATTTTGACCTGGGCAGGAGGTTGGCAACTTCCACTGTGGGTTCTGAGAGGCCCGAGGAATTGATTGCACGGAAATGTCACCTCATTCCATGCTGCTGTCTCCTCCAGGCCACAGACCCTAAATGCAGCAACGTTTCTTTTTCTTCTTTTTCTAGGCTATTTTGAGTCACACCTAGCAATGTTCAGGATTACTCCTGGCTCTACATTCAGGAATTACTCCTGGCGATGCTCAAGGGACCATACGGGATGCTGGGGGTCTCACCCGTGTTGGCCGAGTGCAAGGCAAGTGTCTTACCCACTGTTCTATCATTCCAACCCTGCAGTGATGGGACCCTGGAAGCTCAGTTGACATTTTGGGTGGGGAACAAGCTGTGTGTAGGGCCCATGTCAGTCCTTAGGACAGAAATAGGGAGCAGGGGACCCTATGCCACCAGCTACATATACAGAAACCACCGGGGCCAGTCAGGGAGGTTCTTGTCTGGTTTTCTGGAGATTCTAGGGTTGGGGAGAGTGAGAGAGAGAGACAGACAGACAGACAGACAGACAGACAGACAGACAGACAGAGATATATATATAGAGAGACAGAGAGACAGAGACAGACAGGGACAGAGACTGGGACAGAGACAGTGAAATGGACACAGAGACAGAGAGACAGAGAGAGACAGAGACAGAGAGACAGAGAGACAGAGAGCATTAAGCCAATAATCACTTTTCTTTTCATACTTTCTGTAACAGTCAATCCTCAGACACACCCAATCCACACAGTAAAGCCTTTCCTCTCCTCTTTAGCCCACTGGAGACGAAAGCTCCGGCCTCCCTCTGACAGGCCAGCTCTGTCCTGGGCCCTGGGGATGGGCTGAGGACTCCTGAGTGGGAGCTGCTGGAGCTTCGGACAGGGACAGCTCGCGCAGACCATGGCCCCGCCTGAGATGAGAGGTCAGAGGCCAGGAGGAGTCTGAGGCTTGTGGAGGCTGAGGGGTGGCATGGGAGAGAGCTGAGAGCTCGGAGGGATCTTAGCTGCAGGGGGTTCCCGAGGAGGCAGAGAAGGGGCAAGACCCCTGTCCTGGCCTCTGAGCACCCTGCACCAGTGCTGGGGGGCCCCCATCCTCCAAACCCTTTCAGCCCAGCAGCAGGGGGTGGAATCTCCGGACAGAGTGTGTGAAGAGGGGACAGTGGAGAACGAGACTCAATGGACAGAGCCCAGCAGAGTGGAGCTGTGGGGAGTCCGGAGACCACACCCCCTCCTCACAGACTGATCCCACCTGTGACTTAGGCCCCTCCCCCCGCCCCCGCCCCGCCCGTCCCCTCCGTACACACAGCACAGCACGGGCACAGGAACTCACAGGGACACAGTTTCATTATGAATCCTCTGTCTGCACTTGTGCAGGGGGCCCCATCGCCCCAGAAAGGGGCTCCTTGGTGGGCTGGCTCAGGTGATGCCATTGGCAGTGCCAGGTCCTGTGTGTAGGAGACATAGCGGCAGTTTTTCTTTCCTTGATTAGAGTGTTCCAGTTAAGCTTCCACCCTGGGAAGGATCCTCTCTTTCCCTCCAGAGAAGAGATTACACAAGAGCCTTGATGGCAGGTGACAAGTCACACAGTAGCTCATTGATGGCAGGTGACGAGCCCCAGGCCGCTGTGAGGGCTGTGTCCCAGTCCTGATGCTGCCCGCCCAGGGGCATGGCCCGTGGTAGGAGAAGCACCAGGGTGAGGAGCTTTTTGGGAAGAAACCGGTCTGTGTCCTGCCCCGCGCCCAGTGGGCCCAGCGCTGGCAGCTCCCAGGCCCTCAGCGGGCTGCCTTGTCCTATCTGACCTCCTGCACAGAAGCTCATTCCAGGCTCTCCCTCGGAGGTTGTTGCTCCCTCGCAGTCACCTCCCGGCCACATCTGGACCTGGTCTGGCTGTGATGCGCCTCAAACAGCAGAGTGGAGAGGAGGAGGAGGACACAGCTGGCCACGCCCATCCTGATGAGATTCTGGACCGTGTAGTCTGGACGCGGAGGGCCAAGAGCCGAGGGTCAGGGCTGACAAAGGCTCCCCAAGATCCCGACGTCCCCCAGGGCCACCTCCCTTTGATGGATGTGACCCTGTGCACCAGCCGCATCTCTGGGCCTGTCCCCTCCTCTCCCAGATTTTGATTTATTCTTCTTTATGTTTTTTTTTTTTGGGTCACACCCATGATGTTCAAAGGTTACTTGTGGTTCTGCATCAGAAATTACTCCTGGCAGTGCTGGGGGCACTATATGGGCTGCCGGGGAATGAACCAGGTCAGTCTAGTGCAAGGCAAACGCCCTACCCACTGTACTATCTCTCTGAGCCCTAGTCTGACCTATTCTACTGGCCCTGGGCAGATTGGACAGGCAGTCGAAAGGGCATAAAGGCAACACACAAAAGCACCTGGTGTTCACATGAGCACTTCACGGTGATTTAGAATGACAGATTTATGGTGCCTGAGCAATAGCACAGCGGGGAGGGCATTTGCCTTGCACGCGACTGACCTGGGTTTGATTACGGGCATCCCATATGCTCCCCTGAGCACTGCCAGGAGTAATTCCTGAGTGCAGAGCCATGAGGAAACCCTGAGCGTCACTGGGTGTGACACCTCCAAAATTAAAAGCTTTGAGAAATAAATGGAGGATAGTTGGTCCAAACGGCTCTGAAGTCACATGGTGCCGTGAGCAGAATGAGGATTCTTTGGTCTTCATGCATCAGCTTCGTCCAGAGACGGCTGGAGGAGGCCTTGCAACTTTTTTCTAGAGCAAAGTGTGACTCTGATCTGATCCCTGCAAGGAGTGTTGGGCTCGTTCTGGACCATAAGCCCCCATAGCATAAATTAGCTTTTTTTTTTTTTCCTTTTTGCTTTTGGTTCACACCTGGCAATGCTCAGGGTTTACTTCTGGCTTTGCACTCAGGAATTACTCTTAGCAGTGCTTGGGGGAACATATGCCGGAGATAGAACCCTGGTTGGCTGCAGCAAGGCAAACACCCTACCCACTGTACTATCGCTCCGGACCCTAAATCACCATTTTGGTGGGTGTGGAAACAGCAGCGCTGTTGAGCATGCGCAGAAGCAAAGAGCAGCCGCGGTTGGCTGTACTTGTAAGCAGGAGCCCCTGGGCTCCGAGAACTCTGCTTGGTCGTTACTGAGTCTCAGGGACCCTGAGGGGCTTGGGGCTAAGGGTCACAGTAGGGACCCGTAGGGCAGGAACCAAAGACAGGGGTCACTTCAGTTTGCAGTAGAATGTGCTGGGGTCTGGGACCCGGAGGTGAGGACACCTTTTCCTTGGTTTGATGTTGGCCTGGGCCACGCCAAGTGGTGCTCAGGGGCTATTTTTGCTCTGTGTTAGGTGCGACCCCTAGCGGTGCTCAAGACTCTGTGCTGGGCTAGGGCTGGAACCTGGGCCAGCCTCAGGCAAGGCAGTGCCCTAACCTCTATACCAGAGTCAGGTGCTAATGGCAATGTGGGGAAAAAAGGTGTAAAAGGGTGTCACTCTCTCCCTGTGGTCAGTCTAATCAGTGCTCCTGACTGGGCCTACACCCCACTGGGCCCCTGGGCCCCCAACCCCTGAGACAAGATTCAGTGACTCACCAGCGGTGGCCATGGACCCTCGGACTGGGGGGGGTGCTGTCCCCAGAGTGTCCTGGAAGGGAATGGGGTGGAGGAGCTGTCTGAGCCTGAGACCCCTCCTGTGTCAGCCCAGGGCCACCATGCCCCTTGGGCTCCTGAGAGGGCAGGGGGTGAGGGGTGAGGGGATCCCCCAGCCCTTCTAACTCCCCTTCCCCTTCCCTCCCAGTTGGAGGACACGGCCCTGAGCAGACAGATCAGAGGGGCGAGTAGGGCTCACCTGACACCCGGAGCTGCAGCGGGGCACTGGGGTGTGACAGCAGGTAGGGGGGTGTCGCGGTATGAGCTGTAGCACCTGTAGGTGCCGCTGTGGGCTGAGGTCACGGGGTGGAAGGAGAATCTGCCAGGGGCAAACCGATCTCTAGTATCTGCTGGGACACGCAGCAGGGGCTCCTCCGTCCCCTCCTTGACCAGAAGGAAAGTGTCCCCATGTCCTCCTGAGTGGCACAACAGAGTCACGTTCTGTCCTGGGTACACCGTGGGGCCCGGCTGCACTGAGAGTGTAGGTGTATAGTTGTATTCTCCTAGAGAGGAAGGAGGAGGGGAATCTGTTATTTTTTTTTATTTTTTCTTTTTCAGGCTACTCCTGGCTATGCTTAGGGCTTACTCCTGGCTTGCACTCAGGAATTACTCCTGGCGATGCTCAGGGGACTATATGGGATGCTGGGGATTGAACCCAAGTTGGCTGCGTTCAAGGCAATGTCCTACCCACAGTACTGCTGCTCCAGCCTGGGACCCAGGTTCTGAGCCGAGTAGCCAGTTCCCAGGACCCCCCACTTTCAGAATTTGGTTTCATTTCATTTCCATCTTTTCAGCACCTTGTATATTTGTTGTATTTTCCTAATGAAGAGATTAAGATCATTATAAAGGAAAACTGAAAACGGGAATGCCTGTATGCACATCTCCGTCCCTCAATGCTGTTTGGGTCTCTGTTCTCCCACCCTGGGGACCCACACTCTCATCCAACACCACCGACTTCCTGCAGGGCCCGTGCAGAGTTGGTTCGCTGACACTACTTGTGACCCCTTACCAGCAACCAGGATGTCCAGGGGGTCGCTGGGCTCCGACCACACTGGGGAGACTCCATGTCCCCGTAGCAGCGGTACCGGCCCCCGTGGGAGCTGTTGGTAGACCCCAGCAGGAAGTCGGCCTGAGAGAGCCCGGCCTGGGGCTGCTGGCCAGGGCGTTGGGGAACGTCCTGGGCCCCCTCCTTGGACAGAGCAAATTGGTTGTAGTCGGCTTCCAGAGCGACACTGGAGGGTCAGGGTCTGTCTTGGGGTCACGATAGGGCCCTTTGGGCTCAGGAGGGAGGGTCTTTCAGATGCATCTATTGAGAGAGAGAAGAGGGGGCAGAGGGCTGGGCCTCCCCACCCTGTCCTGTCCTGTCCCCAGGGGACACTGTCCCACACTGGACCAGGCCCCCCCCCCCAGTGCTTCCCTCTCCATACCTGCACACATAGGCTCCCTCTGGGAAAAGACCCCTGAGCTGCAAAGCCAGGGTGGGACCAGGGGTCCTCACCTGAGACCAGGAGCTGCAGTGGGTCACTGTGATGAGACCACACGTGGGGTTTATACCAGTAATAGCCGTAACACCTGAATGTCCAGTTGTGCCCGGGGGTCACGGGCCCACAGAGAACAGGGTCTGATGCTGACCACTGGGGTGTGGCTGTGAGCTGAGGGGTCTGGAGGGTCTCGGATTCTCCCTCTTGTGTTAGAATGAATCTATAGAATCTCAATTGTGAGCCACACCTGAGGGTCACAGTCTGTCCCGAGGTCACCACAGGGCCTGGTTGGACGGAGAGGAACGGTTTGCTAAAGGCTTCTAGGAGGCAGAAAGGGAGTTACAGGGTCACAACACACACCCCAGGGACATCCTTGACCTCAGCCCCCTTCCCTGAGGCTGCACCTGAGCCCACAAGTGAGTCTCACCTGTGACCACCAGCTTCAGGGGATTGCTAGGACCTGGCCAATCAGCAGGGCTGTAATAGTAACAGTAATAAGTCCCGCATACTTTTCTTCCATGGACAAGACAGAGAACTTGGCCTTGTTCCCAGGCTCCATTGGGGACTCTCTGGTCCAGGGCGATGAGCTTCCCTCCTTGTACAGCCGGAATTCTTCTGCTCCCAGGGACCCCCGACACCACAGGGTCACAGGGTGCCCCAGGGGATCACAGAGCCTGGCTCAGCCCAGAGGGTGGGTCTGGGGAGGGTCCCTGGAAGGAAGCAGAGGCTGGTCACAGACATTCCAGCCCATTCCCAGCTCCCAGCCAGGACCCCTCACACCCCGTCCTCTCCTAGAGCTGCTATCCCTGTTCCAGCTGTGAGGCTCTGTCCGGCACACACTCACCTGTCTGCTCAGCGGTCCCGGCCCACACTCAGCCCTGGAACAGAGACCTTGTGAGAGTCTGTCCTGAGGGGAACCTTGTCCCAGGGCACCCTCCACCCTGAGTCCCAGGATCCCTGACCCTGGGCCCTTCAGACTCGGGTCCCCCCTGCGGGCTCACCCAGACAGAGCAGGGCCGTGAGGGGGTCATGGCGTCTCCTCCTGTTTCAGGCTTGCTGTGGGGGGACTCAGTGCCCCACAGGACTGACACAGGGTGTGTCCACTGGGCTGGTGCTGTGTGTCATGGGATGTCACGTCAGAGCCCTCAGGAAGGGGAACTGCCCCCCTAGGGGCTATTTGATGGGAGCAGCAGAGAAACCCAGCACTCCTGAGTGGCCCCCTCCTAGGGAAGCCCTGGGTCTGTCCTTTCCCTCACCTGCTGTCCTCCATTCCTGACCCTCAGCTCTTCCTGGGCCCTCACCGAGAATCGGGTCCCAGGGGTCTGCAGGTGCCTGGGAAGAGGATATGCTGTGAGCAGAGACACGGGGACCCCTGTGAGCCCATGGGGCGGCACAGGAAACCAGGTGACCCCTCTCTGCTGGACTGAGGGGTCTCCTCACCAGACCCCACTTCTCCTTTCCTCCATGGGCCCACCTGAAGCTCTGTGCCCCTCCTACCCTCAGCCCTGGCCCCTCAAACTGGCCCCCCGAGTTTCTGCCTGGGTCCTGCTCCGTGTGGGAACTATAAGGGACTGACACGTCCCTCCTACGCCAGGGGCCACAGACGTGACCCTTCTCGAAGGTTGTTTCATCCTTGGTGTCCTGGTGTCTTGGGCCCCCACTGTGGGGTCAGTGTGCGGACCTGGGTGGCCACAGAGGGAGGAGTCAGTGGGGGCAGGAAGGCAAGGGTCTGACTCACTGGGGACGTGCTTGCCTGACTCTGGCCTCTATCATTTACTGTAGGCCTGAGCTCGTGTGCCCGGAATTGCAGGAGGCCAAACTCTGGACTCAGCTGAGTCACAGACATGGCCGGTCACCCTGCGGAACCCCTCGCTGGTGGGTCTGGAGTCATTGAACGCCTGCCCTGAGCGTGTCCCTGGCCCTGACACAGCCGCTGGCGGGCCTTTGGGTCTCGCCAGTCCCCATAGAGGCTCCCCTGCCCATCAGATGCTGCCGAGGGATTGAAGCAGCTGCCCTGAGACCCCCAGCTGGACGGCCTGGGGCCCTCCCAGACCTACTGTGGGAGCCGATGCTTCCGGCAGGACCTACAGACAGTCAATCGTGACACAAGGCCCAGGTCCTGCCTGTGGGGCCCCACTTGGAATCAGAGACCGAGCAGGTGAGGGAAGATGTTTAACTTCTGCACTAAGAGAGTATCTTAGAGGCAGAATATGGGTCGGGTTCTAGTACAGACTGTCTTTTAATTCCTCCTTCTTGGGTACCACCAGGCAGTGCTCAGGGCTGGCTCCTGACTCTGTGGTCACTGGCAGGGATCAGGGGACCCTACGTGGTGCCGGGTGTCAAACCTGGGTCGGCTGCATGAAGGACCAGCGTGGGCCCTTGCAGTTCCTTCCCTCCCAGACACCGTCTGGTTCCAAACCTCTTCGTGTGCTCAGCTCCTTTCTGCTCTGGGGCCCCTACACGGCCCCCATGACCTCCTCCTGAGTGGACAGTCCCCATACCCTACTCCAGTCGTTGCTGTCCAAATGCTACAGGTGGTTTGGAGTGTCCAGGGTAGGCCTCTGTCCTGTTTTCCCCTGAACACACTGCTTGTCCTTGGTGCCCACCACTTTGGGGTGCTGCCCCCCCATCATTGCCCACGTTGCCCACCCGATTGCCCCTCTGGAACCGTGGCTCCTGTTCTCGCTCTCCTTCTGGACTCGTCTGGGTGCCTGTTCTGGAACCTTCCACTGCAGAGCAGCTTCTCAGCCCACATTAACTTCATGAACCTACCCCTGAACAGTGCTCGTCTCCTACAGTGGGACCTGGAGTCCGGCATGTCCCTCCTGGTCCCTGATTGAGGCCCATTGTTGGGCGCATTACTCCGCCCACTGCCACGTTGCCTTTCCGCACATGCGCAGGGTCCTGTGTCCCGCGCATGCGCAGAGTCCCTGGCGTGGTGTGATTGGGCTTTGTCCAATCAGGGCATGTTTCGTCAGATCGTATGAGCTCGTAGGAGCTGCGACCCGCGCTGGCCAATGGGAAGTGGACACGTCGACTCACACCATTTGCGCCTGCCAATGGGAAACGGACACACTGAATAGCACTGTATAAAAGCAGCTTGCACAAAGGGTCGGGGTCCTTTTCGCCATCATAAATTTCAAACTAAAAGAGCTCCAGTAAAGCATGTTCTGAGAAGAATCCTGTTGTGATCGTTCTTCACCGCAGGCGGTCGAGGGCATCCCACAAGTGGTGCCAAAACCGGGAATCGCAACATCCAGGCACTAGGTAAGGACCCCCGGTTTTTCTGAGAGGATTCAGAACTTGAGCGGTGGCACCGGTAAGTTCCCTCTCCGGATAAGTAAAAAAGTAACATATGGGCAGGTTTGTTTTTGGTGTTGACAGCTAGATGCTGCAATCCTCGTACTTGTTATTTTTTGTGCTTGGAAACCTGCCGTTATGGAGACTGATCCGCGCCTGTCTGAAGGAAGACAGATGTGGCGACATTCTCCGCGAGGGAAGCAGGAGTCTCGCAGAGCACTGAGAAAGCATGTCCGATTTAAATAGTAAAAGTGGAGGAATTAAAAAGGGAACAGAGCAAAAAACAAAGCAAGGTGTACACAAAGAAAAACAAAGGCCTGATCAGGAAAAAAGGTAACTAAGCCTCCAGGACTGTATTCAGTTCTGGATAAATTTTCAAACTTCTCGATCTCAGAATCTGAGGAAGAAAGGGAAGATATGTTTAATTCATAGGAAGAGGCAGAGTCAGAGGAAACTGCAGTGGCATATGAGAGGGAAAGGTATGATCCGGAGCTTACCAGACCCCCCGCCATACAACCCGCAAAACAACAACTATGCAAAAAGGTCTCAGCACCTCCAGTTAAGGGCATAAGCCTCATTCCTCATAAAACTTGGAGAAAATTGGCTTCGGCCTTTCCTGTATTTGAGGATGCTACCACACATAATCGGGTCCATCAGTCAGTGGAATATAAGCAACTCAAAGATTTGGTTGAGGCAACCAGGAGTTAAGGTGTTTCTACGAGCTTTACCACAGTTCTTGTGGGCAGCTTAGCCCAAAATGCCATGATACTTTCAGATTGGTTCCATATAGCTGAAGACTATCCACCCAAAGGTAGACTGTCTCTTGCCTTATTCACTTTAAATTTTCTAATTTTGAATGACGAAGGCCGCTCAGCTGCCGATCGACATGCCAATAATGTTTGTTCTATCACTATCACTATCACTATCACTATCTTCCTGTTAATCATCTATTTGCTAGAGCGGGCACCAGTAATATCTCCATGTGTCCTGTCTCATGCTAGTAGAACCCAAAGGCAACCGCTTGCTCCAGGAACATAGAGAGCCTCAAACCATTATACTAGGTTACGGGAATGACCTAATATAAATGTTACTGGTATTTGGCATATCAAATACTACACAAGCAGCTTGCCAGGATTGCTGTGCAGGTGGTATACTGTTGTAGTCACCTCTAAATAAAGCATTTTTTGATGAACCACGTGGCCGCTAGTGGCCGCTCGAGCCGAGCTGTGATAGTCCGGTCTGCTGGGTGGAGTTGTGACGAGAGGGAAGACCGGATGTGGAAAATGGCGGGCCCCATGGAGTAGGGGAGGGTGGTCTGGCTTGTAGTGAGGCTCTGCTGGGGTGGCAGGCCAGGTCTAGAACCCGCCATGTCTCCCGGGCGCCTCCACGAGCAGCTGGGCACAGGGAGAGCAAGTAGCACCTCTGTCCCATGTCTGAGAGTCTCTGGTTCAGCATACCTGGGCTGGATTGAAAAAAAAACTGCTGCAGGGTGGGTGTCGATGATCCGGGCTGTGATAGTCTGGTCTGCTGGGTGGAGTTGTGACGAGAGGAAGTCCGGATGTGGAAACTGAGGCATGGGTGGTTCAGTGGTAATGTTTGTTCTACTAATATAAAAGTAAAATGGAAAAATGTTTTGGATAACAAATGGTATGGACCGGATCCTATAATATTAAGATCCAGGGGAGCTGTTTGTGTTTTTCCACAGGACAAGGCAGATCCTAATTTGGGTACCAGAAAGATTGACTCGCTTCATCTGTCAAGATGACAAGAGAGCTGATCATTCTGACGTTACTGATGAGTCTGCAGCAGAGCTTCGGGAAGAAGGAATGACTTTGGGCGATAACCAGGACATGGCCGATGCCAGTGCCAATATGAAAAGTTAAACAACGAAAGCAAAATGATTGTGAAATATCTTGCAGGCAGTTGGTCGCAGGAGATGGAGGACTTGTTATATCGGCAATTGATGGACATTGTTGCTCTTAACGCTACCCAAGTTGAACCCATTACCCTTGGGTCTTTTACTGAGTGGATGTTTTCCGCCTTTAATTTCTTTAAGGAATGGGTGGGGGTGGGAATTTTTGGTGCAATCTGCTGTGCTGGCGTGTTCCTTTGCTTCTGGTTGTTACACAAACTTAGAGCACGTCATGCCCAGGATAAAGCTCTAATCATACAGGACATGGCAGCCTTGGAGCAAGGCACATCTCTCCAGGTTTGGCTTGCTAGCCTCAAGAGAGATCTTTGAACGTGGTCTTGGCACCGGGAGGTCTTGTTGCCATTACACCCTGTAAGACATGTTTAATAGCACGTTACAGCCTTTGTACTCTTTAGGCTTAGTGCCATTGCACAAGGAAAGGTGTAACACTGTTGTCTCTTTCTCCAGGCAACCACCCTCGATTGGCTGGTGCTGAAGAAGCATTGGCCTTGATCGGGTAGATGCCTAGGTGTCTTTTATAAAACAAAAAAAAAGGGGAGATGTTGGGCCCCATTACTCCGCCCACTGCCACATTGCCTTCCAGCGCATGCGCAGGGTCCCTGTGTCCCGCGCATGCGCAGGGTCCTGTGTCCCGCGCATGCGCAGAGTCCCTGGCGTGGTCTGTTTGGGCTTTGTCCAATCAGGGCATGTTTCGTCAGATCGTATGAGCTCGTGCACGAGCTTATACGACCTGCGCTGGCCAATGGGAAGTGGACACGTCGACTCACACCATTTGCGCCAGCCAATGGGAAATGGACACGCCGAATAGCACTGTATAAAAGCAGCTTGCACAAAGGGTCGGGGTCCTTTTGCCATCATAAATTTCAAACTAAAAGAGCTCCAGTAAAGCGTGTTCTGAGAAGAATCCTGTTGTGGTCGTTCTTCACTGCGGGCGGTCGAGGGCGTCCCACAGCCCATGATGGGGACATGTGGGGCTCTGGGGAAGCCAGACCACTGTGGGCCACACTAGACTCAGGGTGCCCCAGCACCGAGCCCTAGGAGGCAGGACACCCTTACCCTGTAGCTTGCTCCAAAGCACCTTTATTTCTAGCTGGTTGGCAAGGAGCTTAGAAACCTGTTGGGACCCATCCAGGGGGGCAGACACAGGGAGGTCCTAACCTAGGGAGTGTGGGAGCGTCCACGGGGACCAGACAACACAGATGGACCCACGCAGTTCACAGACACCTCAGAGTTTTTAGGGCCCACACAGCCCTTCTCCTGGGGCTCACAAGTAGAGTGTGGTTCTTACCTGCCCACAGCATCACTGTCACTCCATCATCTCCCGTGGTAGCTGTGAAGGACAGTCACTGTGTCTCTTGATGTCTCGTGACTGCAGAAGGCATCCTCTCACGTGCTGCCACTCCGGGTCACTCGTGTCCTCCTCAGACGTCGTCCGTGTCGTTGGTCTCTGTGTCGTTTGTCTCTTGCTGCTCTGCTAACGTGCCCTTCCTACGCTGCACCCATCCATCACCTTATGGACAGTGTGTTGTGGAATTTTGCCACTTGTCGGTTTCCTCAGGTTGTCTGAGCTCTTGGAGGGTGTGTGTCCTTTGTAGTACCTTGTTGTAAAGTTTTGAGGAAGTTCAAGTTATTACATATTTTTTGAAGTTTGGGCCAGAGCGATAGTACAGTTTGGAGGGCATTTGCGTTCACCACGGCCTTCGGTTCCCGCACAGCCAGACACTGTTGCGACCCCTCTGAATGGTCTTGGTACCCTTCAGAGACCCATTGGAGCGTGTGCTTGGGTTTACTTATTTTTGTTGAGTCCTGGCGCTGTGCTCAGGGACCACTCAAGAAGAGGCTCAGTGGACTATATGCGGTGCCAGGAATCTAACCCAGTCAGCTGTGTGCCCAGCTCGCCTGTCCCTCTGTGCTGTCTCTCTCCCACCCTCAGGTTTCCTTTTTCCTTCAGCTGTTCCTCACAGCTAGATGTCTGACCTCACACCAGCATGTACAAGTTCCATCTCTGTTCTGTGAGCTTTGGCCATGAGAGTCTCTGCCTGTGTAGGTGAACCCGAGGGGCGGCCATTCCACTCCTGCAGATGCAACTCCGGGGCTAGGGGGTAATCCTGATGCTCAGGCATCAACCTGCCATCCTGGGAGTGTCTCACCACCCCGTCACCCCTGGCCATGAAGGCTCTCAGAGACCCTCGCCTACTGCTGTTACAGCTTTTCATGTTAGTCTTGCATGCTCAGAAAATCCATTCTCATGTACGCTTTTTCCTTTGGGATGTGTTTCCATACTAGGTGTGTCCTTGGACATGTCTGGAGCCTTCTCTGGCTCTTTCTGGGAACGGACCTAATCACCAGGACCCAGGTCAAGGTGAGGCTGGCCTGGCTCAGGTGCGGGAGAGTCCAGGATTTCTGCTGTTGCCAGAGGAGCGCCGGAGAGACGGGCCACATGCATGCAGGGTGCAGCAGGCACTGTGGGTCCTGAGACGCGGAGGCAGCGGAGTCCTGCTCACCCAGCTAAGGAGTCTGTGAGGCCTTTCCTGGTCCCAAAGGGAGCCCGGCCTGCCTGGTTCCTCACTGGGGGCTTCAGTGGCCTGATGCAGCAGCACAAGTTTCTGCTGTTTGAGTCTCTGGCACCCTGTTGGAATCCACACAGATGTGAGTGTTGTTGGAACAGCCCTGGGGGCGCAGACAGGGTGGAGGCGCAGGGTTTGCACATTGGGCTCTGGGGTCTGCGGCTGGGCTCAGCCTGTTCCCCCAGACCTTGGGGCTGTGTCTCGGAGGTGCTGATCATTTTGACATGGGCAGGAGGTTGGCAACTTCCCCTGTGGGTTCTGAGAGGCCCAAGGACTTGTTGCATGGAAATGTCACCTCACTGCACGCTGCTGTCTCCTCCAGGCCACGGACCCTTAATGCAGCGGCATTTCTTTTTCTTCTTCTTTTTCTTGACTGTTTTGAGTCACACCTGGCAATGTCAGGATCACTCCTTGCACTACACTCAGGAATTACTCCTGGGGCTGCTCAGGGGACCATATGGATGCTGGAATTGCACCCATGTTGGCTGAGTGCAAGGCAAGAGCCCTACCCACTGTGCTTTCGCTCTGACTCTGTGGTGACATTTCTATAGGGAACCTGTGAGGCTCAGCTGACATTTTGGGTGGGGACCCGGCACAGATGGGCTGTGTGTGGGGGCCCATGCCATTCCTTAGGACAGAAATATGGGAAGGGGGGCCCTATGCCATCAGCTCCATATACAGAAACTGTCGGGGGATGTCACTGGGGTCCCCGACAGTGTCAGGACAGAAGTTCTCTTCTACCTCCAAGAACGCTGGGGAATGGATGAAAACTCACGAGTCTGGCCCAATTCCAAAAAAGGCTTTTAATAGTACAAAAGCTCTTCCACAGCACTCCAATATAATGAACAAACTCTAGCTCTGGTCCGAACTTAGACCATACAAAAGAGCCTAAGTCTCCCACCAAAGAGAGAGGATCTCACCCGAGATGAGTCCTACCCAGAAGAAGGAGCAAAAGGCCAAAGAGCAAAAAGCCAAAAGCCAAAAGCCAAGAAGCCGGGAAGCCAAAAGCCAAAGCGAAAAAAGCCCAGGGGCTTCAAGTCAGTCCCCTTATATACACAAAAGTATCCGATTTGTGACAGAGAGGGTCATGTCAACAAAGAACCCTAAACAGAGTGCAGAAGAGCTGTGCCACACCCTATTGCAGGTATAAACAAAGGTTAGTCCAAGGACTAATCTCTTATGTAAAACACTGGAGAGAGAGAGAGAGGGCTGATATAAAGTAATACATCTTAATTTCATGAGCTTCATGTAATCTAGATGGTACTCACAAGGTCCTTCTTATTTATTATCTGCACCAGGGTGACTCTGAGTATCTTGTTCTCTGTAAAATGAAAGGGTCTCACTCGCCTGCTTAGAGCAAACTAGTATGATCCTTCCTATAGCCTTCCTATAGTCTCAATATAGCCAGGGTGGTAGTCTCCTGGTAAATTCTAACTGTCCCACACTGGGTGCAGTGGGTATAAAGAGGAGCTGTGCCCAATCTAGAAAACATAGAAGTCTTAGTAGATGTATAAGTCAGAAGTTATTCAACCAAGGTGACTTCTGTTACTGCCCCACCCTCTAGCAGTGTTTACATAGAAGAGAGGTCTCATTAGAATGAACCTTGGCTTAAATAGATTAAGCTGGGAGTGGGCGAAACAACAAAGCTCCCAGATTAGCTAGATCTGTCATCCAATAGGAACCACCTGGACGTGTCAGGGAGGTTTTTGCCTGGTTCTTGCCAATTTTTCTTTTTTGGTTCACATCGGGTTACTCCTGGCTCTGCACTCAGGAATTACTCCTGGTTGTGCTCAGGGGACCATATGGCATGCTGGGAATCAAACACGGGTTGGCCAAGTGCAAGCTAAACGCCCTCCCCCACTGGACTATCATTCCAGCCCCTCTTCATACTTCTTGTAACAGTCAATTCTCAGAGACACCCAATAAGTGGGACATTTCCACACAGTGAAGCCTTGTTTCATCCTCTTTAGCCCACTGGAGACAAAAGCTCCGGCCTCCCTGAGATAGGCCAGCTCTGCCCTGGGCCCTGGGGTGTCGGGCGCTCCTCGGGGTCCCCGACAGTGCCGGGAAGCGAATTCCCTTCTACCTCCGGGCCGGCGAGGAATGGATGAAAACTCAGGAATCCGATGCAGTTTTAAAAGGCTTTACTTATCACAAGTTCAGGCATACAAATCAGCAAAAGGAAAAGCCCAGTGCTTAGGATTCCAGGCTAGAACCCCAGCCACGTGTAGGCCAAGATGGCGGCCACCACGTGTAAAGGCTTTGTAAAAGAAGAAGACAAGAATCCCAAGAAGGGTGAGTGCTCACAAAAGGGAGAGAGCCCACACAGAAGCGCGGGAGAGAGGAAACCGGCTAGTTTTATACCTCTGCCACTCAGACCTTCCTCCTACTGTTATGGAAAGCAGGGAGGGTCAAATGCCCTTAGGTAATCCCTCCCTGCACCTCACCTAGGCCCTTTAGTATGCTAATGTTTTGAGCCAAGATCTGCCTGGGAATGCCTTTATAGGGTAGAGAAGGGGGTTTCTGAGATGGCATGTCTCTGTACCAAAGACTAATACTAATGCCAGTTAAATATTTCTCCAAGCCTTCACAAGTCTCTTCTACTTCATTGTAGTTTTATATTTTAGTTGCCTTTGAGTATATCAGGGAGCCATGCTTGTTTGCTTGGAAGCAAACAGCATTTCTCTCTGGTCTAATTACTTAGGTGTCCTACGTGGCCAGGCTAATATGCTGGTAAGATCTAGCTAGTCCCACGATGATTGTGGTAGCATGGGAGAATATTTATACCAGCTAGTACAGCATACATGGTTGGATAAACTGCCACATTTAGACTACCCCTTATCTACGAAGTGATTTGCAGGAGGCAATCCAGAGCAGATGCAGCGGCCCTTAGGAGTCCTGCAACACTGGGGGATGGGCTGAGGACTCCTGAGTGGGAGCTGCTGGAGCTGTGGACAGGGACAGCTCGCGCAGTCCACCTGAGATGAGAGGTCAGAGGCCAGGAGGGGTCTGAGGCTTGTGGAGGCTAAGGGGTGGCATGGGAGAGAGCTGAGAGTTCGGAGGGATCTTAGCTGCAGGGGGTTCCCGTGGAGGCAGAGAAGGGGCAAGACCCCTGTCCTGGCCTCTGAGCACCCTGCACCAGTGCTGGGGACCCCCATCCTCCAAACCCCTTCAGCCGAGCAGCAAGGGGTGGACTCTCGGATAGGGTGTGTGAAGAGGGACAGTGGAGAACGAGACTCAGTGGACAAAGCCCAGCAGAGAGGAGCTGTGGGGAGTCCCGGAGACCCCACCCCCTCCTCACAGACTGATCCCTGCTGTGGCTTAGCTCCCCCTCTCCCCGGCTGACCCCTCCGTACATACGGCACATCACGGGCACAGGAACTCACATGGACACAGTTTCATTATGAATCCTCTGTCTGCACTTGTGCAGGGGCCCCATCGCCCCCAGAAAGGGGCTCCTTGGTGGGCTGGCTCAAGTGGTGCCATCGGCAGTGCCAGGTCCTGTGTGTAGGAGACATATCGGCAGTTTTTCTTTCCTTTATTAGAGTGTTCCAGTTAAGCTTCCACCCTGGGAAGGATCCTCTCTTTCCCTCCAGAGAGAAGAGATTACACAAGAGCATTGAAGGCAGGTGACGAGTCCCACAGTAGCTCACTGATGGCAGGTGGCGAGCCCCAGGCCGCTGTGAGGGCTGTGTCCCAGTCCTGATGCTGCCCCCCCAGGGGGCATGGCCCGTGGTAGGAGAAGCACTAGGGTGAGGAGCGTTTGGGGAGAAACCGGTCTGTGTCCTGCCCGTGCCCAGTGGGCCCAGTGCTGGCAGCTCCCAGGCCCTCAGCGGGCTGCCTTGTCCTATCTGACCTCCTGCACAGAAGCTCATTCCAGGCTCTCCCTCGGAGGGGTGACGCTCCCTCGCAGTCACCTCCCGGCGCGCATCTGGACCTGGTCTGGCTGTGATGCGCCTCAAACAGCAGCGTGGCGAGGAGCAGCAGGACGCTGCCGGCCACACCCATCCTGATGAAGTTCTGGACTGTGTAGTCTGGATGCGATGGCCAAGAGACAAGGGTCAGGGTTGACAAAGGCTCCCCGAAACCCGACGTCCCCCAGGGGATGCCTCCCTTTGATGGATGTGACCCTGTGCACCAGCCGCATCTCTGGGCCTGAACTTTCCTCTCCCAGAGTCTGATTTATTCTGCTTCTCGGTTTTGTTTTTTTTTTTGGGGATCAGACCCTGTGATGTTCAGGAGTCACTTGTGGTTCTGCATCAGAAATTACTCCTGGCAGTGCTGGGAGCACTATATGTGATGCCAGGTATCGAACTTAGGTCAACCGTGTGCAAGGCAAACGCCCTACCCTCTGTACTATCTCTCTGACCTCTCGTCTGACCTATTCTGAGCTGGCCCTGGGACAGAATGGACAGGATTCCTGTAAGGAACGGGGTGGGGGGGAGCTGGCTGAGCCTAAGACTCCTCCTGTGTCAAAACGGGGCCCACCATACCCCTGGGGCTCCTAGAGAGAGGCAGGGGTGGGGGATCCCGCAATCCTTCAAACTCCCCTTCCCTTCCCTCCCAGTTGGAGGATGTGGCCCAGAGCAGACAGATCAGAGGGGCGAGTAGGGCTCACCTGACACCCGGAGCTGCAGCGGGGCACTGGGGTGTGACAGCAGGTAGGGGGTGTTGCGGTATGAGCTGTAGCACCTATAGGTGCCGCCGTGGGCTAAGGTCACATAGTGGAAGGAGAATTTACCAGGGGCAAACCGATCTCTAGTATCTGCTTGGACACGCGCAGCGGGGGTCGTCCGTCCCCTCCTTGACCAGAAGGAAAAGTGTTCCCATATCCTCCTGAGTGGCACAACAGGGTCACGTTCTCTCTGGGGACACTGTGGGGCCCGGCTGCACTGAGAGTATAGGTGTATAGTTGTATTCTCCTAGAGAGAAGGGCAAGAAAATCTGTTTTGTTTGTTTGTTTGTTTGTTTGTTTGTTTTTTGCTTTTTTGGGTCACACCGGCGAGGCTCAGGGGTTACTCCTGGCTCTGCACTCAGGAATTACTCCTGGCGGTCCTCGGGGGACCATATGGGATGCCGGGGATTGAACCCAGACCGGCTGAGCCAGCTGCGTGCAAGGCAAACGCCCTACATGCTGGGCTATCGCTCTGGCCCCTGTTTTGGTTTTTTTACCTGTTGATGCTCAGGAGTTACTCCTGGCTTACACTCAGGAAATACTCCTGGTGGTCTCAGGGGACTATATGGGATGCCGGGCATTGAACCAAGTGGGCTGCGTTCAAGGCAATGTCCTACCCACAGTACTGCTGCTCCAGCTTGGGACCCAGGTTCTGAGCTGAGTCCCCAGTTCACAGAACCCCCTCTTTTAGAATTAGGTTCCATTTCATTTCCATTTCCTTTATAAATGCAGCACCTTGTATTTTTATTGTATTTTCCTACTGAAGAAGAGTGTGTTCATTAAAAGGAAACTGAAAACGGGAATGCCTGTATGCACATCTCTGTCCCCTCCCTGCTGTTCGCCATCCTGTTTGGGTCTGGGTCTCTGTCCCTCCCTCTCTGGGGACCTACACCCCTCATCCTCCAACACCACCCGTCCCTGCAGGGCCCCGTGCAGAGTCGGGTCGCTGATGGCACTCGTGACCCCTCATCTGCCACCAGGATGTCCAGGGGTCGCTGGGCTCCGACTACACTGGGGAGACTCCATGTCCCCGTAGCAGCGGTACGGGCCCCCATGGGAGCTGTTGGTAAACCCCAGCAGGAAGTCGGCCTGAGAGAGCCCGGCCTGGGGCTGCTGGCCAGGGCATTGGGGGGACGTCCTGGGCCCCTTCCTTGGACAGAGCAAACTGGTCGTAGCCGGCTTCAGAGCGACACTGGAGGGTCAGGGTCTGTCCTCAGGTCATGATAGGGCCCTGTGGGCTCAGGAGGGAGGGTTTTTCAGACGCATCTATTGGGGAGAGAAGAGGGGGCAGAGGGGCTGGGCCTCCCCCACCCTGTCCTGTCCTGTCCCCAGGGGACACTGTTCCACTGTGGACCAGGGTCTCTCAATGCTCCCACACCCCACCTGCATACATGGGCTCCATCTGGGAAAAGACCCCAGAGCTGCAAAGCCTGGATGGGACCAGGGGTCCTCACCTGAGACCAGGAGCTGCAGGGGTCGCTGGGATGAGACCACACGTGGGGTTTATTCCTGTAATAACCATAACACCTGAATGTCCAGTTGTGTCCGGGGGTCATGGGGTCCACAGAAAACAGGGCCTGATGCTGACGACTGGGGTGTGGCTGTGAGCTGAGGGTCCGAAGGGTCTCGGATTCTCCCCTCCTGAGTCAGAATGAACTCATTGAATCCCAATTGTGAGCCACACCTGAGGGTCACAGTCTGTCCCGAGGTCACCACAGGGCCTAGTTGGACGGAGAGGAATGGTTTGCTGGAGGTTCCTAGGAGGCAGAAAGGGGTTACAGGGTCACAACACACAGTCCAGGGACACCACTGACCTCAGTCCCCTTCCTCAGGCTGCACCTGAGCCCCCAAGTGAGTCTCACCTATGACCACCAGTTCCAGGGGGTTGCTAGGACCTGACCAGCCAGCAGGGCTATAATAGTAACAGTGGTAAATCCCGCATCGTGTTCTGCCATCGACGACACAGAGAACTTGGTCTTATTCCCAGACTCCAGTGGGGCCTGTCTGGCCCAGGGCGATGAGCTTTCCTCATTATACAGTAGGAATTCTTCTGCTCCCAGGGACCCCTGACACCACAGGGTCACAGGTTGCCCCCAAGGGATCACAGAGCCTGGCTCTGCCCAGAGGGTGGGTCTGGGGAGGATCCCTGGAAGGAAGCAGAGGCTGGTCACAGACATTCCACCCCATTCCCAGCTCCCAGCCAGGACCCCACACACCCGTCCTCTCCCAGAGCTACTATCCCTATTACAGTGTGAGGCTCTGTCCGGCACACACTCACCTGTCTGCTCAGCGGTCCCGGTGCCCACACTCAGTCCTGGAACAGAGACCTTGTGAGAGTCTGTCCTGAGGGAACCTCGTCCCAGGACACCCTCCACCCTGAGTCCCAGGACCCTTGACCCTGGGCCCTTCAGACTCGGCTCCCCCTGCGCGCTCACCCAGCCAGAGCAGAGCCGTGAGGCGGGTCATGGCGTCTCCTCCTGTTTCAGGCTTGCTGTGGGGACTCGATGCCCCACAGGACTGACACAGGTGTGCCCACCGGGTTGGTGCTGTGGAGTCACAGGATGTCATGTCAGAGCCCTCAGGAAGGGGAACTGCCCCCCTGGCACCGGCTCTGTTTCAGGGAGCAGCACAGAGGCCCAACACCCCCAGATGTCCTTTCCAGGGGTGCCCAGGCCAATCCTCTGTCTGGGATTTATTTTTCCTGCTTTATTCTGTCTCCTGTGTCACAGCTGGAGGATGGTGGAGCTTTGGGGTCAAGGTCCCTGAGCTCCTACAGTGGAGCCTCTGGGGGCACCAGTGCCCTCTTGTAGGGTCATTTGGCCTCAGCTGGCTTCTGCTGTGCCAGGGGCATGGAGCTTCCCTCGGAGCCTGCAGCCCATCCCACATTCTCCTATCGCCTGCCGCCGGAGTGCCACGTCGGACTAGTGTAGGTTCACCCAGTAGCTGCACCCACCTTGGACGAGGCCCAGCACTTTCCCCACCCTCACCACACCCCATGGCCCTGAGCATCGAGTCTCCCACTTCCCCAGGCTCTGACACCCCCCAGCTGTGCCCCTGGGCTGACCTCCCACGGATTCAGGGTGACTGTGTGTGCTCTGTCATCTGCTTTGTCCCTGGGTCCTGCCTGATGCTTCCATCCACACGGTGGCTTGTCAGTGCCTCCTTCCTTTAGGGAGAAACCAGGCACCATGACTGGTCTGTCCCCTTGGCGTGGATGTCACCCTGCGTTGCTGCTCGAGCCCACACGATTCAGGTTGACTGGAGCCCTGGTCCCATTCTTCTCTGTCAGTATTTGGAAACTTCCCATGTGGTCTATGCTCTTCGCACGCTTGCCCAAGCCCACGCAGCATCGCTTGTTATCTGTAGGAGCGTGGCTGACTCACAGGTCTCTCGGGCTCATGGCCCTGCAGGCCTCATGGGCTTCAGTGGCCTATGCAGACCACCTGCAGCTCTGGGATAATACTCTCCGGCACTGCCCACCTGGGTGCCACAGTGCTGACCTGTAGCACCGTGCCCACAGCCACAGTGTGGCTTCGACTTACTCAAAGCTTCACGGTCACTCTTCAACTTCCACCCGTCTGCTGTGTGTGAGGGACGGTCGTTGTGTTTCGTGGCGTCTCATGACTGCAGAGCGGGGTCATCTCACCTGCTTCTTGCCCCCCAGGTCATCCAGGTTCTGTCCTAGAGACTCCTGCTGTGCCGTTGGCCTCTTCTCATTGTTTATCTTTTTGTTGCTGAGCTGACGTGGCCGCCCCACGCTGCATCTGTCATCTTATTGCCTGTGTGATGTGGAATTTTGCCACTTGTGTAGGTTGTCTCAGCTTATCTTATCGTAGGGGCCAGAGCGATAGCACAGTGGGGAGGGAGTTTGCCCTACTTGCGGCCGACCTGGGTTCGACCCCCTGACATCCCATATGGTCCCTGAGCACTGCTAGTAGTATTTCCTAGCAGAGCCAGGAGGAACCCCTGAGCAGTTCTAGAAGTGACCCCAAAAAGCAAAAAAAAAAAAAAAAATTGCCTTATTGTTATTATATACTTTTAAGGAATCTTAGACTTCTTTTTTGGAGTTTTGGTACAGTACCTGAGAGGTCATGGTTTTGAAGATTTAACCAACAGTTTCTCTAAGACAATGTCAGTGAGAATATGTGCTGGGTCTCTGACTGCAACCCTGAAATTATGAAGCAGTTGGCAGAGAGGGCGAAGGAGGAAGAGGGCAGTGTTGACACACGGCAGAGGCAGGCGGGACCCTTGGTGGTGCTGAAGGTGCAGGAGTGTTATCAGCACCGTGAAAGCTGACACTATTGTCACCGTGTCACCCAAACTGCAGTCAGCTGAAAAATCATCACGGGAACACACACGCTGTTAAAAAAAATCAGGGGCCAGAGAGATAGTACAGTAGAGAGGGCATTTGCCTTCATGTGGCTGACTTGAGTTCGATCCCGACATCCCATATAGTTGGGATGTAATACTCAGGAGTGATTCCTGAGTGCAGAGCCAGGAGTAACCCCTGACCATGGCTTGGTGTGAACCAGAAAAAAAAACACTCCAAAACCTGCATTTGGTGGTGTGGAATTGGGAAATGCACACTGGGAAGGGAGGGGAATGGAAGATGCAGAACTGAAACCCAATAATGATTTCAGGTCCTGAAAAAGTTATGACTGTTTATCTTTGTAACTGTTTGTAACTGTTGCAACTTTGTGACTTTTTATCACACAGTGATTTAATAAAAATTAAAAACATAGAATTTTGTAACGTCACTGTTTCTTTGTTCCATTTGCCTTGTAGTATAAGGTGCGTGGAAGCAAATCTCATTTTCTCAGATGGGACCTAGTCCCTGATCAGCATGAGGTGGGCAGCGTGCCATTCTTCTGTGTAACCCTGGGGTGCCTCCGTCGGAGTGACCTGGTTCCTCCTGCTCTCCTCGCCACACGTCTGTCCTCACGCCAACTCCACACAGTTGGCTTTCAGTGTCTTTGGAGCCAGGTTTGAATTCAGATGTGTCCAACCTCCATGTTTGTTCTTCAAGATGAACTTTGGCCACTCTGTTTTTCACCTGCGGTGATGAACTTGAGGGTTGACTTGGCCATTCCTGCAGATAAGGCTCTGAGATGATTCTGGTGGGGACTATTCTGATGAAGATGCTTGGGAAAGCTTGTCCTCCTCTCCTGGGGGGCTGCAGACGAGAGCGCTGCGGGCTCCTGCCCTGCCTAGGTCTGTCTTCACCAGCCCCTATGTTGTCTGTCTTGCACTTCTCAGTGAATTCACATCTACCTTTTTCTTTCTTTCTTTCTTTCTTTCTTTCTTTTCTTTCTTTCTTTCTTTCTTTCTTTCTTTCTTTTTCTTTCTTTCTTTCTTTCTTTCTTTTCTTTCTTTCTTTCTTTCCTTTCTTTCTTTCTTTCTTTCTTTCCTTTCTTCCTTCTTTTTTTCTTTTCTTTCTTTCTTTCTTTCCTTCTTTTCTTTCTTTTCTTTCTCTTCTTCCTTCCTTCCTTCCTTCCTTCCTTCCTTCCTTCTCCTTCCTTCCTTTCTTTCTTTCTTTCTTCTTTTCTTTCTTTCTTTCTTTCTTTCTTTCTTTCTTTCTTTCTTTCTTTCTTTCTCTCTTCTTTCTTTCTTTCTTTCTTTCTTTCTTTCTTTCTTTCTTTCTTTCTTTCTTCCTTCCTTCCTTCCTTCCTTCCTTCCTTCCTTCCTTCCTTCCTTCCTTCCCTTCCTTCCTTCCTTCCTTTCCCTTCCTTCCTTCCTTTCTTTCTTTCTTTCTTTCTTTCTTTCTTTCTTTCTTTCTTTCTTCTCTCTCTCTCTCTCTCTCTCTTTCTTTCTTTCTTTCTTCTTTCTTTCTTTCTTTCTTTCTTTCTTTCTTTCTTTCTTTCTTTCTTTCTTCTTTCTTTCTTTCTTTCTTTCTTTCTTTCTTTTCTTTCTTCTTTCTTTCTCTTGCCTGTTTGCTGGCTGGCTGGCTTGCTGGCTTCTTCTTTTTTTCTTCTTCTTCCTCCTCCTTCTCCCTCCTCCTCCTCCTTCTTCTTCTTTTCTTCTTCTTCCTACTTTTTATCTCATGCATCAATGCTCAGGGTTACTCGTGGCGCTCCAGGGACCATATAGGGTGCCAATAAACAAGGCAAACACCCTACCTGCTGTTGGCCATTAGAGCAAGGCAAGGACCCTACCCGCTGTACTATTGCTCAGCCCTCACCTTCCTTCCTTTTTTTTCTTCCTTCCTTTTTTTATTTTATTATTATTTTAATTTTTTGGCAGACCCATATGCTCCTACCTCTGCACCCAGGAATCACTTCTGTTGGTACTGGATGGACCAATGGAATTTCAAGGATTGAACTGGGGTTGGCGCATAGAAGACAAGTGCCCTCCCTGTTGTACTATTGCTCTGGCCACATGTACATTTTTCCTAAAATACGATTAGAAATATTCTGTGTCCTTAAAATATTCTGCCTTGTTTAGTGCTGGTGCCTGTGGCATGTCTTTGCAGGTGCGACCAAGGTAAAATGCAGCTGTACTGAGCAGGGGTGGTACTAAGCCAGAATTCTCTCTGTCTTTGCCAGAGGAGCGTGTGGGGAGACAGGCCACATGCACGGGGTGCAGCAGGCGCTGTGGGTCCTGAGTCGCGGAGGCAGCGGAGTCCTGCTCGCCCAGCTAAGGAGTCAGCAAGGCCTTTCCTGGTCCCAAAGGGGGCCTGGCCTGCCTGGTTCCTCACTGGGGCTTCAGTAGCCTGATGCGGCAGCACAGTTTCTGCTGTTTGAGTCTCTGGCACCCTGTTGGAATCCACACAGATGTGAGTGTATCGGGACAGCCTTGGGGGGACGCAGACAGGGTGGAGGTGCAGGGTTTGCACATGGGGCTCTGGGGTCTGCGGCTGGGTTCAGCCTTTTCCCCCAGTCCTTGGGGCTGTGACTCGGAGGTGCTGATCATTTTGACCTGGGCAGGAGGTTGGCAACTTCCCCGTGGGTTCTGAGAAGCCCGAGGAATTGATTGCACGGAAATGTCACCTCACTGCACGCTGCTGTCTCCTCCAGGCCACAGACGCTTCATGAGCCACATTTCTTTTTACTTCTTTTGCAAAGAGATTATTCAATATATTTTATTACCTTTTTTAAAAATTCAGACCTGTGGTTTATAATACCTTTTTTTGTTTGTTTGTTTTTGGATTTAGACCATACCTGGTGATGCTTAGGGGTTACTCCTGGCTCTGTGCTCAGGGATCACTTCGGTGGGCTTGGGTGGGACCATATGGGATGCCAGGGATAGAACCTGGGTTGGCCGCATGCAAGGCAAGTGCCCTATTCACAGTATTTTTGCTCCAGCCTCAGTTTACAATATTCCTAATGATGGGTTATCATGTACATAATCCCAGTTCTATACCCATCATCAGTACCCTCCTCCTCCCCTAGGGACCCCATGTTCTTCCTTCCCAAGCTCCTCCCCCAACTCAATTGTGTGAGTCACTTCTCCCATTATGTTGCCTTTGGCCCTTTGTTGCCACCTTGCTGTGCATCTCTCTGTCTTACACATGAGATCATCTGTATCTATCCCTTTCCCTCTGAGTGACTTCACTCAGCCCCATGTCTCCTGGTTCCACCCGTGTTGCTGCAAATTAGGTGATTTTGTTCTTTCTCGGAGCTGCATACTATTCCATCGAAGTACATGGACCACAGCTTCTTGACATGTTCAGCCTTTGCCGGGCAGTTAGGTTGTCTCCCACATGCTGGCTATTATTCCAAGTGTGCCCATGAAAGCAGGTGTGCAACTCTCCTTTTGAAACACTGTTTTTGTGCTTTGCAGACAGAAGCTGAGAAGTGGTATCGCTGAGCTGTATGGGAAGTTAAATTCCCATTTCTAGGATAGACGTCTGTATTGATGTCCAGAGAGGCTGAACCACACAACATCACCACCAACTGCAGTGAGGGCATCTTTCTCTCTACGATCCCACCAACCCCACACAGATGCTCTTCTCTCATTCATATAAAAGATATGAAAGTCAAGCACCACCCACATCCCTCTATCCTTTCACACAAAATTCAAAGAACTCAGAACAACATGCAACTCTCAGTTCTGGATTGTGTGGTCAGACTCTGAGCTCTGAATGTCCTCAGCACTGGGAAGGGGAATGAAGGGGGATGGTGGTGTCCAGGATCTAGAGAAAAATGTTCTTTTTAAAGAATGTCTGTATTTTATTTACTTAACTAATTTTTGGCCACACCCAGCAGTGCTCAGGAGTTACTCTTGGTTCTGTATTCAGAAATTCCTCCTGTAAATCAGGCACCGTATGGGATGCTGGGGATAGAACCTGGGCGCCCGTGTGTGAGGGAAGCGCCCTTCCTCCTGGACCCATTGTTTGAGTCCCAAAGGAAAATGCTCTTGACGCGCACCCTCATCTCTGGCGAGGATGGACTGGTGCTGTCAGCAGCTTCCTGAATCTCAGGAAACATGGATACTTCAGTTCGGTGCTAAAGTTTTCATTTATTTGCTCTATCAGCCTAGTGATATGTACTTTTTTAATCCGTTTTCTCTCCGCTATTTGAAGGCCGCATTTAGTGGTGCTCAGCAGCTATTGCTCAGACTCTGTGCTCAGGGCTTGCTTCTCGGTGGTGCTCAGGGGAAATAGGGGTTAATAGACTGATGTTTATCAGTCATCATTAACTTATTAGTCTATCACTAAGAACCAAGTGACTTACTTATAGCACATCTTTCTTTCCTTTTTAAAAAGTGAAAAACGCATGTTATAATTAGCAAAGCAACCTTTATTGAAAGCTGACTTACTGGGTCCAAAGAGTTTGTACAGTGGGTAAGTTGCATGCTTTGCACCTGGCTGATTTTGGTTTGATCCCTAGATTCCCTCTGATCTCCTGAGCACTGCCAGGAGTAATTCCTGAGTGCAGGGCCAGGAGTCACCCCTGAGCATTGCTGACGTGTCCCAAAATCAAATCAAAACAAACAAACAAAAACAAATCTGACTCACTATTGCTTTAGGACACTTCTGTGTTCCAGAAACCCGGCAGCTCCCCCTAGCTGTGTGTAAGTCTCATTACACCCAACACAAAGTGTCATCACAGGTGATGACATGAACCTGTTCCTTCCCTACCACCCCTTCCCCACTCCTAAACTGTCATCATTTTGTCAACGTAGGAGTTATTTTTGTGTCTTTTTGCAGGAGTTTTTATAGTAGAGCTTTAATGAGTCTATTCTAGACTTTATTATGCTTTTCTTTTCTTTAGGGTCACACATGGCAATACTCAGGGGTTCCTCCTGGCTCTGTATTCAGGAATTACTCCTGGTCATGCTCACGGAGCCATATGAGATGCCATAGATCAAACCCAGGTCAGCCATGTGCAAGGCAAATACCCTACCTGCTATACTATCCCTCTGATCCAAGATGAAATATTATTATTATTTTAGCATTATTCACAATAGCCAGAATCTGGAAGCAACCAGAGTGCCCGAAAATCGATGACTGGATAAAGAAGCTTTGGTACATTTACACAATGGAATACTATGCAGCTGTTAGGAAATATGAAGTTATAAAATTTGCCTATAAATGGATGAACATGGAGAAGATTATGTTGAGCGAAATTAGCCAGAAGGAGAGAGACAGATACAGAATGACTGCATTTATTTGCATGGCATAAATATATATGTACATATTATGATGCCAATATCCAAGGTCAAGTGAAACATATATCAGGAGGTCTTGTCAAAGGTGGAAATTATCACAAACGTGTGGGAGTCAGAGGTTAGGTAAGACAGAAAATGGAACAGTGTGCTAATAATTGTCGAGGGCACTAATGCCAACCTAGAACTGAGCATTAAATAGAGGCAAAAGGATACACATGACAACCTTTTAATGTATGTTCTGTAATCCATAGTCTGGAAGGGAAGGAAAAGAGAAAGAGAGAGAAAGGGAAAGAAATAAAGAACCTGCCATGGAGGTGGGCTGGGGAAGGGGGAGGGAACCGGGGACGTTGGTGGTGGGAGATGGGCACTGGTGGAGGGACGGGTGCTGGAACACTGTATGACCAAAACCCAAATATGAACTTTTTTAATTGTATATCTTTTATTTGTATATCTCACGGTGGTATAATAAAATACTTTAAAAAAGAAATATTATTATTATTATTTTTATTATTGCTTTTTGGGATCACACCCAACGATGCTCAGGGGTTACTCTTCGATCTGCACTCTGGAATTACTCCTGGCGCCACTTGGGGGACAATATGGAATACCAGGGATTGAACATGGGTTGGCCGCATGCAAGGCAAATGCCCTACCCGATGTGCTGCCGCTCTGCCCCCAGAAATCTTAAATAGACACCACAAGTAAAGGAAAACGGGTTTCTCTCCTCATTATCCTCTTTTTTGTTTCTTCTCTTTACTCCTTCTCTGTCACTTTCTCCTACTGTTTCTCCTGCAGTCCCGAGTGTGTCCTGCAGTGCCACGACTGTGTCAGATTCACTTTATGATGCTGTTTCTCTACCCTGCCCGTCCCCTCACTCCAGAGCCTCTGCCATGCCCCCTGCCCCGCCCACCACCCGGGGCTCCACTCTATGTAGTATGGACTACTCAGTTCCCATGGGATGGGGTCTGCATGGGTGACAGCCCCTCAATCAGCAACTCAACCAGCTGCCCCCGTGGTTCCGGGGCATGAAGCATCCACAAGCGAAAATGGCTCTACCCCCGTCTACCTCACTCCGTGAGTCTTTCTACAGCGAAGAAGGTTCTTCTAGGTCAGTGGCAGCCACATATCCGTGCAGCCACCTGCCCACAATCTATTTTTCAGGGCCCCTTCACAGGGAAGGTGAGACACATTGTTCACTGTGCATTTTACAGACAGGAGTGTTTCCTGTTGTCACCTACTGTTGCAGAACACTGCTGCCCAGAGCTTCTGCTTCTTGTTTGGAGTTACCTCCTGCAGACCACTTTGGTGGTTTTTTTTTTTTTGCTTTTGGGCCACACCCGGTGAGGCTCAGGGGTTATTCCTGGCTCTTTGTTGCAGGCCACTTTGTAGATAGGGGCAGGAAAAGTTGGGATCTGTGACTCTATGTGGCAGAATATCTTAGCATGTATTCTATGTTAGCTGGTGTAAATATTTTCTCTCATGCTACCACAATCATTGTTGGACTAGACAAATCTTACCAGTATTTTTACCTGGCTATGTTGGATCTCTAAGTGTAATGTAGTTATAATTAGACCAGAGAGAAATGCTGTTTTCCTCCAAGCAAGGGTGGCTCTCTAATAAGTCAAAAGGCTAGTGTACAAAACAACTATGAAATAAAGAGGATAATCTTGTGAAGGCTTGGAGAAATACATACCTGGCTGTAGATTATCCGTTGGTACAGATACATGCCCTTTCCCCACTCTGCATAGGACCTGCAGGGAAACTGCAAGGACAGACCTTGGCTGGTGCAATATTAACATTTCAATGGGACTAGGTGAGGTCCTGGAAAAGTATACCTGAGGGAAATTAGCTTGTGGTAGCGGCCATCTTGGCCTAGGTTCTAAACCTATACGTGGATCCAGCCAGGAACCTAAAGTCTGCGGTTTCCCTATGCTTGATTGTTTACCAGAACAAGTGTGAGTAAAGCCTTTTGAAGCTTTGCTGGATTCTCGTGTCTTTGTCTACTGACCGATTCCCCTGGAGCAGAAGGGGATCACTATGCCCTGCTCCAGGATCTTGTCGGGGCGCCCAGCGTTCTCCAACAACCTACCACTTTCTTTCAGTTTTATGTAAACTGTGTATTTCATGGGTGTTCTGTGACCTCCTCCATTGCTGAGCTGGCAGCCCCCGCCTGGGGTCTGAGAAAACTCTCAGACCGAATAATGACAGGAATAATTCCTAGGAGTAAGAACTAGTTCCACCAGGTGTGTCCAAAGCCAACAATAAAATAACAGGAGAGTTATAGCTGGTTTAGACGCTCAGGAGAAAGGAACTCCATCTCTCTGTATCAGGGAAAACCCACCAGACACACAATGCATAAGGCTTCCACAGTGGGAGTGATCTGATGCCAAAGCCTGGATCTGCTCCTGGAGATAGGGGGGAATGAGGGGAGCTGAGACACAGACAGACACAGAGAGGACGATGGACAGGCCTGCCCACAAAAGAACCTGCAGATGACCAATGAGGGTGTGGAAATGTGACTGAGAGTTACAGATGCAAATCCAAACGGCAACCAGCTTCCATTGTCCCATGCTAATGAGAATCACACACCAGAAAGGTGGGAACAGCCAGTGTTGGGGCCTGGGGAACAGGAAACTCACTCCTGACAGTGGGAACGCCACTGGGGCCACACCCAGTTTACCTGTCTGCTCAGGGATCCTTCCTAGTGAATTTTTGGGCATCCTATGGGATGCCTGGGATTGATCCTGGGTCGGTTGCACGCAAGGCAAGTGCCCTCACGCTGTCCTGTCGCTCCACCCCACATTGCTTCGGTGTTCAACCCCAACAGGAGAATTTTTAGCCCATTCCCAACTCTGTGTATGGGCCCGGCTGCCTTGTTACTATACTGTCACTGCATTACCCTAGCCCATAGGGACATGGGCTTGGCCCTTGGCAGGTATTCACATCACTGAAATGGGAAAACGCCTCCCATCAGAATTCACTGAAGTGTTTGTGGGGAGGCAGCACACCACTAGGCCCACCCTATCACAGAGCAGCCCCCGGGGACATTTCTGGGACATCATGATTTCACTCATAAAGAGGGAAAGGAGGAGAGGGTTTGGGGACCACTGCTAGGTTTGTCTTTCTGGGCTTCTGGCAATACCCTGCCATTCTCTGGACCACCAGGGACTTTCTGAGCCTGGGAACACCTGCCATGCTTAGAAGTGGCGGGGTGTTTGGGAATATCCCACCATGCTCAGGGACTCTGGAATAACATAAGAGGCATGGGGTTGCCTGTAGGGCTGAGCTGTGCTTTGCACTGTAAGAGACCCCTTGTAGCTCACTGGCAATGAGCTGAACTTAAAGGACAGTTGTGACCTTTATGAAGGTCTTGAGGCCAGAGTGAGAGTGTAAGCTGGAGCAAAGATGCATCCTTAAACACATTGGGAAGATCTGGTGCTGAATGTCTTTACTGCACAGAACTGAGGGGTGGGACTATGGAGGCTCCTATCTCGGGGTGCTGTCAATGGCCATAGGAATATGAAGAGGGAAGAGAGTGCGGGAACTCACCGAGCAGGAGAGGAGACACCAATCATGGCACAGAGCGTCACAGGGCTCTAGCCCCCGCTCTGTCCAGCCCAGCAGGCAGTGCTCTCAGCTCTGAGTCACCAACTCATTCCTTGACCCCCTGAGACCACCGGGGTTCCAGGCTCCCCCTCCTCAAGCTCTGCCCCCCCTTGTGTGCTCCTGTTGGTCCCTGTGACCTTCCCTGGCTGAGATGAGCCTCCAGGAGCAGGATCCTGAGGAGCAGCAGGACCACAGCACAGATGAGCATCTGGCCGAGATTCTCCACTGTGTAGTCTTGTGGTGGGGCAGGGGACAGCAGGGAATCTGGAGGTGACAGAGGTGGGGAGTTAGCTGGTCCCTAGGGCTCCCTTCCTTAGGCAGGACGTGGTCCCCTGTTCCCGCTCCCATGAGTTGCCAAACTCACTCACTAGTCCTTAATTGGAGCTTGTTCGGAGCTGAAATATAAGTGGCTGCTGCTTCTGTGAATCATCATGGGCATAGGTGAGTTTCTGCAGATCTCGGAGCGTCTCCTCGGCTCCCCTGCACCCCTGTACCCTGTGGCTGCCTCTCCTCCTTAGCTCCCCCTGCTCCTCTATCGGACTCCCTCAGACTCCTCGTATCTGGATTCAAATCCTCCCTGACTTCATTTGGAGCAGATATAGCCATGCTGTGAGGGCTCCGAGGTCCTAGAATGGGTGGGGGGGGGGTCAGCTGTGAGGGAGAGGACGGGGAGGTGTCTCTGCTCAGACCCACTAGTCTCCGGGGGTTTGTTCTCCCCTGAAGACCAGCCCTTTGTGGGAGGCAGAGGGTCCTGATTGTGGGAAGCTGAGGGTAAGTGTGGGGTCTGGGTATCGCACTAGCTGTGAGACTCATCATCTCTCTGGATCTGTGGGAACACACCTGGCACTGCTCAAGGGTCACTCCTGGAGGGTCCTGGGAGAAAGACTCCTTCTCTGTCCCCCTTTCACCCAATTGTCCAGATACTTGGGTGTTTACATGAAGGAGGTGAACCCTTAGAGGTTTGAGCAAAGAAGCCTCCCGTGTGCGTCCGAGTCCTGAATTTAGAATCTCCTGTTCTGGTGCTCCAACCACAAGCAAAGCAGAGAATCAGAGGTGAGTGTTATAGATCAAAGAGTGAGAAATAGCCTAGAGTGTCAGTCTCCTACCAAGCTTGTGCAAGATCCGAGCGAGTGAAGTCCTAACCAGGTCTTAGCTCTATGCGGCCCTCAGACATCTGATAGGCAGAACCGGCCACACTCAGACGTGTGAGTGAGCAGCAACTGCTGCGGGGTGGGTTTCTCTCTGGGGTAGACGAAACCACCAATGTCTCCCATGTGCTCACAGTCACCGTGGAGCACCTGGCAGCACACGCTGATGACCAATCAACCCCTATGGGAACAGAAAGGGATTGAAATGGGGAGAGCCCTAGAGCTTTAGCGATTGGAAGCAGATTGCAAGGAACCCTCTAAGTATTGTTGAAGCCCATACTGCCATTTTTTAAAATCTACACTTGGTCCATATAACACACGTGTGCAAATCTGCACTGATCACAGGCCTGTTTAATAGTGTTCTAAAGTAAAGTGGAATAAAAGCTCCCGAGCTATTAAAGTATCCCAGGCAGCCACACAGACACTAATACACATGGGTTTTGTGTGTGTGGCTTTAGGATCATATCTGGCAGTGCTCAGGCTTACTCCTGTCTCTGCACTCAGGAATTATTCCTGGAAGTTGTGAAAGTATCATATCGGTTGCCAGGTTCCACCCCAGGTCACTTGGGATCAATGCAAGCTTCCACCACACTGTGGAGGACCTTGTCCCAGAGGTCACAAGATTCCTCTGGGACTTAGTACACATGGTCCATGATCCTAGTTAAAAGCTTCTGAAATTGTCAGCACACATCATTTGAAATTGGGAATTTTCTCAACTACCTTATTACCTCGGTAGCCCTGGCCTGTCATCCCAAGAGAGCCTCACAAGAAGCCAAAGGAACCCCCGCACCATGAGGGCAGCCATCTTCAACATCCGGACTTCACAGTTCGTCAGAGCTCCACCCAAGAGAAAAGCTGATCTCATGCCCTGCTCATCAGAGTCCAACCCTACAGCGAAGCTTATTTCAAGCCCAGGTATATTTGAATCAAAGACACAGATACATGGGACAGAACTGCTTCCGGCTTTCCCTGTGCTTGGCTGATCATGAGGCATCCGGGAGGGAAGGTGGGTTTAAGCCCTGGTGTGTCATCCCAATAGAGCCTCACAAGAAGTCAGAGGAACCCCTGGAACATGAGGGCAGCCATCTTCAACATCTGGACGGCACAGCTCATCAGAGTTCCAACCAAGAGAAAAGCCGATCTTTCCCAATTGTATGTGGCCGCTATGTGGCTGCATGGTACATCAGTAAATCAAGAGTATCCCACCTGGGACTGGAGCGATAGCCCAGCAGGTAGGGCGTTTGCCTTGCATTCAACCGCCTCTGCCGGCCTGGGTTCGATCCCGGCATCCCATATGGTCCCCTGAGCACTGCCAGGAGTAATTCCTGAGTGCAGAGCCAGGAGTAGCCCCCTGAGCATTGCAGGGTGTGACCCAAAAAGGCAAAAAAAAAGGAGTATCCCACCCGTACAGCAGAGCCTGGCAAGCTCCCTTGTCGTATTTGATATGCCAAAAATGGTAACAATTTAGACCTCATTGCCATGACCTAAAGGAATGTTTTGAGGCTCTTTGTGTTCCTGGAGTGAGCAGGAACACAAAGGGCTACACTAGCACATGACAGGGACATATAGAGATGTTACTGGTGCCAGTTCGAACAAACCGATGAACAATGGGAAGACCGGTGATACAAGTGATACCTTATTACCTCATTATTCTTACTATTTCAGTGACAACAGTGAGAACTTTTCTCTCACCCATGAGAGAAAGCAGCGCTTCTCTTACTCTTGATTCATAAACGCAGAATGCTGAAGTGAAGATCCCATCCCTACAGTGATGTGCCGGTAAGAAGACAGTGAACACCAGAGATCGAGAGTGAGCTCAGAGCTGAGAGCCCAGGGGGCACGTGGGTGCACAGGAGTCTGGGTGGCGGGCACCACATGTTTTTTCTGAGTTCCCTGAAGGACTGGGGGTCCGTGTCAAATGAGGGATTGGGAGGTGCCTCTGGGGGCTCTGCTCTCTGCAGACACTGTGCAGGTGGGATCTCGAAGCTCACAGTTTAGGGGGATGCTGGGTGTGGCCTCCCTGGACTCGGCATGGTCAGTTCTCCAAGCTTCACCCAGCTTTCAGCCCTCCCCACGCTCATTTTGTGCCAGACTCAGTCCTGGGCCAGTCTGCAAGGTTCAGTATCTCTTCCCTATCATGGGCTGGAGCCCACCCACCCCTTTATTATTGTTTCAGAATACCGAGGACACGGCCCTCAGCCGACGGATCAGAGGGGCAGAGTCGGGGCTCACCTAACACCTGGAGCAAAACGGGGTTACTGGGTTGTGACAGCCGGTAGGGGTCCACAGTGTGTGCACTGTAACACCTGTAAGGTGCCGTCGTGGGCTGAGGTTACGGGATTGAAGGAGAACCCGGTCTGGGTCAACCGATAACTGCTATCTGCTTTGACAAGCAGCGGGGGGTCTGCTGTCCCCTCCTTGGCCAGTATGAAAATGTTCATATAGTTCTGTGACAAACACTGCAGGGTCACATTTTTTCCAGGGGACACTTGGGGTACCGGCTGCACCCAAGGATAGGAGTTTCACGGTCTTGACCTTGAGCAGGAAGGAAGGAGGGTCGCGGCTTTGAGCTGAGTCTCCAAGATTTCCGTCTATGACTCCTCTGGGTCTATATCACTGGGGACTCAACTCCTCATCCCCCTCACCATCCACTCCCTGCAGGGCCCGTGCAGAGTGAGGTCTCTGATAGAGCTCTTCACTCTCACTGCCACCAGGATGTCCAGAGGGTCGCTGGGCTCCGAACACATTTTGGAGAGGCCGTGTCCCCCCGTAGCAGCGGTACAGACCCCAGTGGTAGCTGCTGATAGGCCCCAGTAGAAAGTCAGCCTGAGAACTGACGATGGGATCCCGAGGAGGGCAGATGGGTTTTGGGTGTTGGCCCATCGCCTCTGGGGGCCCGGAAGCAGCCGGATGAAACTCGCCCATCACACTAGCCACCATTTTCACTGTCCGGATGCTGGGAAACTGCCTCACGACCAGATCAACAGAGCAAAACCAGTTCGAGCCCAGGTAGGTGGCTCCCAGAAGCGGGAATCACTGGGAATTCGTCAGATGGAGTCAGGGTTCGGCCATTCCCCTCTCCATTTTGTCAAGCCTGGTGGCCCCGCCCAGGAGCTGCCCGTGGACCAGCATGCAGAGCTTTGCAAGCTGCTGGGGAGGCTGGAACTCGGCTCGCGCCGAGCCCAGCTGACGATGGGATCCCGAGGAGGGCAGATGGGTTTTGGGTGTTGGCCCATTGCCTCTGGGGCCCCGGAAGCAGCAGGATGAAACTCGCCCATCACACTAGCCACCATTTTCGCTGTCCGGACGCTGGGAAACTGCCTCATGACCAGATCAACAGAGCAAAACCAGTTCGAGCCCATGTCGCACGGCCGCAAGTGGCCGCGCAGTCCACTAAAATAGTGAAACAGTAATGTCTTTTAATGCACTGTATTCCACGAAGAGCAGGAAAGTTTATTGGGAAGGAGATATAAAAAGGAAAGAAATGACATACAGAATCTGCCAAGTAGTTTAGGTGCCGGAGGGGGAGGGAGGTGGGGACATTGTTGATGGGAGATGGGTTTGGTGGAGGGATGCATGTTGGAACACTGTAGAACCAAAACTCTACATGAGCATCTTTCAATTGTATGTCTAAAATGGTGTAATAATATTTGGGGGAAAATAATAAAATTAAATTAAAAAAAAAAGAAAGTCAGCCTGAGAGAGCCCGGGCTGGGACTGCTGGCCAGGGGTGGAGGAGGTCCCGAGCCCCCTCCTTGGACAGAGCAAACTGGTCGTAGCTGACCTGAGAGCTACACTGGAGGGTCAGGATCTGTCCTGGGGTCGTGATAGCGCCCTGCAGACTCAAGAGGATGGGTCTTCCAGACGCATCTGCAGAGAGAGAAGAGGGGGCAGAGGGCTGGTCCTCTACCCTCCTGTCCTGTCCTGGTCTGTCTCCAAGACTGTCCCCACACTGCGGACCAGGGCCGCCCAGGCACCTTCAACCCACCAGCACACACGGGCTCCCCTCTGGGGAAACACCCCATAATCCCATATAGCTGCAAAGCCTCATGGGACCAAGATAGACCAAGATAGACTCACCTGAGAGCAGGAGCTGCAGGGGGTCAGGTCACTGGGATGAGACCTCAACATAGGGTCTTCAAGTACCCATAACACCGAAATGTCCACTGGTGCCCAGGGGCCATGGCCCCACAGAGAAGAAGGTCAGGGTCTGCCCACTGGGGTGTGCCACTTCACTTGCAAAGAATAGGATTCCCCTTCCTGATCCAGAGAAAATCCATGAAATCTCTCTGAGGAGCCGCACTGGAGGGTTACGGTCCCCCAGAGGCCACCATGGGACTTGGCTGTGCAGTGAGGGACGGTTTGCTGTAGAGTCCTGGAGTGGGACAGAGGTTCCAGGGGACACATTACACATCCCTGGGACACCCCTCAGCGCAGACACCCCCTAAGGCAGCACTGAGCCCTGAGTGCATCTCACCTGTGACTACCAGATCCAGGAGGGCGCCGACACTCGAGCACCCTGAGGTGTCTACAGCGCTTACAGACATACAGACCCCCCAGTGTCCGGGCCCAAGTGCTCTATGTGGTACTTGGCCTTGTCCCCAGATTCCAGTGACATTTCCATTGTCTGGGACTTGCGCTTTCTGCTCTTTCCAGAATGTACTTGGAGTGTGCCTGGGGCCCCTTCACACCAAATAGTCACAGAGCTCCCATTAGCTAAGACATTGCCCGGCTCAGCCCAGAGAGGGGATCTGGGGTGGATCCCTGAAAGGAAGCAGAGGCTGGTCACAGACATTCCCATCCCAGTCTCAGCTCTCTGTCCTACACTTCTCTGCCCCCACATTCACTGGGAATTGCTGTAACTCTGACCAAGCTTTGGGGCTTTGTCCCGGGAGCCCCCTAAGTCATGGGGACACACTCACCTGTCTGTATGGGAATTTCAGCACTTAAGCCCTGGAAGAGACCCTGTGAGAGTCTGTCCTGAGTGTTAGGAACCTTCTCCCAATTATCCCTGAATCCTGGGTCCCCTAACGCAGGGTCTCCCACAATCAGGTCCCCCTGCAGGCTCACCCAGACAGAGCAGGGCCGTGAGGGGGGTCATGGCATCTCCTCCTGTGCTCTGTGGGGAGCTCAGTGTCCCACGGGACAGACACTCATGACTAATGCTGTGTGTCATGGGGTGTCACGTCAGAGCCCTTAGGAAGGGGAACTGCCCCTGTCCCTCTCTCTGTCCCTCAGAGATAACAACCCACACCCACAGTTGTGCTCAGGATTGATCTTGTCTGGTGTGAAGGGACGAGGTTGTGCTGACATGACAGACAGAGATTCTGGAGACTGATGGAGATGAGAACTTGAGCACTGGAGCAGGAGCAGCTGGATAGAGCATGCTGAGGCATCAGCTGAGTGGTATAGACCCCTCAGTGTGGCTCGAGACGTGTGTGGCACACGATGTGTCCCCCTGTCCCTGTGGGGAATGTTCGCGTTGTGCCTGCTGAGTCCCTGTCCAGCAGTGACTGTCATGGTTAGAGGGTCAACATGGAGACACATCATGTGTATGTATGTGTGTGTGTGTGTGTTTGTTTAGTTACACTGAGAAACAGTTACACATTTTCATCATTGGGTTTCTTTTTTTTTCCTTTTGGATTACACCTGGCAATACTCAGGTGTTACTCCTGGCTCTGCACTCAGGAATTACTCATTGTGGTTCTCAGAGGACTGTATGGGATGCTGGGGGACTGAACCCCGGATCAGTTGTGTGCAAGGCAAATGTCGCACCTGCTGTACAATCACTCTGGCCCCCCATCATTTTGTTTCAGTCATGCAGTGTCCCACACTATCCTTACACCCGTCCACGTACTTTTCCCACCATGATATTCCCAGGTTCCCTCCCGCATATCCCCGCCCCACTGCACAGCCTGTCTCCATGGCAGACACTTTTCTTCACTTATCAGTGTCATGATTGTCCTTCCACCTACTTTCACCACTCAGATCTGTCCAGGGCATAGAAGCCAGGTCAGCCGCATGCGAGGCTAAACCCTACCTGCTCTACTATTTCCCTGCTCCTTTTTTAAATCACTTTATCACTGTCTTCCTGCTCATCATCGATTTGCTCGAGTGGGCACCAGTAACATCTCCATATGTCCTGTCTCATGCAAGTAGAGACCAAGGGCACCTGCTTGCTCCAGGAACATAAAGAGCCTCAAACCATTCCATCAGGTCATGGGAATGAGGTCTATAATTGTTACTGGTATCTAGCATATCAAATACGACACAGGTAGCTTGCCAGGCTCTGCCGTGCGGGTAGCATACTCTTGTAGTCATCTCAAAATCCTGCATTTATTGATGAACCGCGTAGCCGCAAGTGGCAGCGCGAGCCAGACTGTGATAGGCTGGTCTGCTGGGTGGAGTTCTGACGAGGGAAGTGCGGATATGGAAAATGGAGGCCCTCATGGAGCGGGGGAGTCGTCTGGCTTGTTGTGAGGCTCTGCTTGGGTGGCGGGCCAGGGGCTAGAACCTGCCATCCCTCCCGGGCACCTCCTGAGCGGCTGGGCACAGTGAGAGCCAGTAGCAGCTCTGCCTCAGGTCTGTCTCTGGATCAGCATACCTGGGCCGGATTAAAAAGACTGCTGCAGGGTGGATCTCGGTGAGCCGGGCTGTGATAGGCTGGTCTGCTGGGTGGAGTTCTGACGAGGGGGAAGTCGGATGTGGAAAATGGAGGCCCTCATGGAGCAGGGTGTCTTCTGTCTTGTTGTGAGGCTCTGCTGGGTGGCTGGCCAGGAAATTTTAAAAAAAATTTATTTAAATAAATGCCTCTTTCAGGAGGCTCACAAGCGGCTGGGGAGGCTGGAACTCGGCTCGCCCGGGCCCAGCTGACTATGGGACCCCCAGGAGGGCAGACGGTTTTGGGGTGGGCCCGCCACCTCTGGGGGGTCCCGGGAAGCAGCCGGTTGAGACCTCGCCCATCACACTAGCCACCATTTTCGCTGTCCGACGCTGGGAAACTGCCTCACGACCAGATTAACAGAGCAAAACCAGTTTGAGCCCAGGTCGTGCGGCGCTTGCCGCTTTGGTCCATTAAAATAGTGGAAACAGTAATGTCTTTTAATGCACTGCATTCCACGAAGAGCAGGAAAGTTTGGCCGGGGGGAGAGATAAAGAGGAGAGAAATGACATACAGAACCCACCAAGTAGTTGAGGTGTGGGAGGGGAGAGAGAGGTGGGGACATTAGTGATGGGAGATGGGTTTGGGTGGAGGGATGGGTGTTGGAACACTGTAGAACCAAAACTCTACATGAGCATCCTTCAATGTATGTCTAAAATGGTGTAATAATATTTGGGGGAAATAATAAAATAAAATTAAATAGGAAAAAATGCCTCTTTCATTTATTCCCTTGCAATTATGCAGTTTCTGAGCCATCGTATCTGTAGCTCAGAGCTCTAGTGGTGCCCGGCTCCTCCTGACCAGGCACTTAAGTGCATGCTGCAGCCAATCTGGCCCTCCACACAATGTGTATTTCACCTGCTGCACACTGGAAGTCCAGGGCACTGTTGATGTTGTTGTTGTTGTTGTTGTTGTTGTTACTGTGTATGATGTATGTTTCTTCATCTGACACCTCCCAGGACTCCGAGGACACAGGGATATTGGAACCCGCTAGAGTGGCAGATTGTTCCTTGCAGAGTCCAGCGCAAAAGCGAGAAGGAGAGATTCCCCAGCGCAGGGCAATCCAGGAGAGACATTTGTGCTGGCAACATTCCAGATGCCTCTACAGATGCTTCAGGAAGATCCTGCTCTGGTCAGGGAGGGAATAGGAGCCAGCATGCATGGCCACAGCAGGGTTCAGGCATGATATATGTGGTCACGGCCCCCAGTATGCACAAGCCCCACACCCTCGGCTGACCCTGTGCCTTTTATCACTCTGTGCTCCCCGATACACTCCCTCCATCTACTTTTTCTCAGATGTTAACTCTGTGTCATAGCGTGTGACTGGTCCCATCCATTATCTTGTTTTCTCTCTCTGTTGTGTAGCCGGGTGAGAACGGAACTCACCCCTCTCCCTCGGATTTTATCTTTAACCTTTCCTATAGCTTTACCTCTCATTCCATTTGCTATTAAATCCCCAAATCAGGCTTGGTTACTTATGGAGTTGAACCTCCGGTGACTCTGGATGCTGCATCTGTAGTGAGTTATTTGCTTGTCTCTTCCCCCATAACCTTTTCATATTTTACTATAGAACAATGTTCTTTGCTTAAACACAGAAAGAAGCTAATGCTATGTTCCTAATTTTGGGAGCTATTTGAATTCATAATATATCTACTCCTGGCATTCGCCATAACCATTCACTCGCAGCAGAGTTCATGGAGGCATTTCTTGAGGCAGGGGTGGGGGTGCTGTGCAGAATTCCCCAGACCGTTCCTGTCACGGTGGAGCCCCAGCGGGGACATACTGGGACAGCATCACTCATGAACAGGGACAGACGCAAGGGTTTACATTCCCTTTGGGGGTGAGTGTTGGCATATGTGTGAGTCTATGAATGCAGCACAAAGACTAGGAGGTAGAACCAGGAAATATGTTAATGGATGCTGACTGGAGGGTGAGAACTAAGACTTTTCCTGGATGCTGTGCTGAGGTTTCAGATCCAATGACCTGCTGTCTCAGGCTAAACAAATATGTTCAATGTACACTGTCGGGGATGCCGTCGGGGACCCCAGCGGCATCCCCCGACAGTGTCAGGACAGAAGTTCTCTTCTACCTCCGAGGACGCCGAGGGAACAGATGAAAACTCATGAGTCCGGCACAGTTCCAAAAGGCTTTTAACAGTTCCAAAAAAGGCCTTTAATACTACAAAAGCTCTTCTACAGCAATCCAATGTAATGAAAGAACTCTAGGTCTGGTCCGAACTTAGGTCCGAACATTTGTATGAACTTAGGCCATACAAAAGAGCCTAAGTCTCCCATCAAAGAGAGAGAGAGGATCTCACCCAAGAGGAGTCCTACCCAAAAGAAGGAGCAAAAGGCCCAGGGGCCTCAAGTCAGTCCCTTTATATACACCAAAGTAATCCTATCTGTGACAGGGAGGGTTGTGTCAACAAAGAACCCTAAACAGCTTGTAGAAGGGCAGTGCCACACCCTATTCAGGTATAAACAAAGTTTACACCAAGGACTAATCCCTTTTACCAAGATTATACCTTATGTAAAACACTGGAGAGAGAGCTGGTATAAAGTAATACATCTTCATTTCATGAGCTTCATGTAATCTAGATTGTACCCAAGGTCCTTCTTATTTATTATGTGCTCCAGGGTGATTCTGAGTATCTTGTTCTCCCTATACTGAAAGGGTCACACTTGCCTGCTTGAGAGCAAACTAGTATGATCCTTCCTATAATCTTCCTATAGTCTCAACATAGCCAGGGTGGTAGTCTCCTGGTAAATCTAACTGTCCCATGCTGGGTACAGTGGGTATAAAGAGGAGCTGTGCCCAATCTAGAAAACATAGAAGTCTTAGCAGATGTATAATAAGTCAGAAGTTATTCAGAGTCAAGGTGACTTCTGTAATTGCCACACCCTCTAGCAGTGTTTACATAGGAGAGATCTCATTAGAATGAACCTTGGCTTAAGTAGATTAAGCTGTGAGTGGGCAAAACAGCAAAGCTCCCAAACTAGCTAAACCTGTCATCCAACATTAAACATCTGAGACTACATTAAAGTCTCCCTTGTTTGTTATCCTTCCAGACAGCCTTGAGGGCGCTCCACCTGCAAACTTTCTGCTTAGTTAGCAATTGCTGACTCTTGAGCTGATTTGTGATGTTCTGTTTTTGGTATGGATGAAAACGAGCTATATAAAAACAGCACATACACTGATAAAACTGAAAATAAAAGCAGAATGGGATGTGCAGCTCTTTGTCAAGTGCCAACAATGAATCTTAACCCTTTGGATGAAAAACAAATAAATACTTAAATAAATAAATATAATCGTTATGCTTGCAACGTCTTGCCTGTGTGCCTCGACCAATAGAAAAGACATCTCCCAACAGGTGAGGGGGGACCGTTGCTCTGAATGTGTCTTACTGGGGCCTGGGAACAAACACCTGCTGTACTCAGGTAACCCTGTGGTTAAAGGTGCATTGCTGAGAGGCATCGGGGGCCTGCAGGTGAGCTGTGCATTGCACTGTAAGAGATCCTTGATTGTACCTCATGGCAATGAGCTGAACTTACAGGACAGTTGTGATCTTTTATAAAACAGTTGAGGCCAGAGCGAGAGCATGAGCTGGAGCGGAGATGCATCAGTAAACGAATTGGGAAGATCTGGTGCCATATGTCTTTACTGCACAGAACTGAGGGGTGGACTATGGAGGCTCCTATCTCGGGGTGCCGCCAATGGCTTAAGGAATATGAAGAGGGGGAGATAGCGCGGGAACTTGCCGAGCAGGGAGAGGAGACGCCGTTCAGGGGCGCAGAGCCGTCACAGGGCTCTAGCCCCCGCTATGTCCAGCCCAGCAGGCAGCCCTCAGCGCTCTCAGCTCTGAGTCACCAACTCATTCCTTCACCCCCTGTGACCGCCCGAGTTCCAGGCTCCCCCTCCTCAAGCTCTGCCCCCCCTTGTGTGCCCTGATGGTCCCGCGACCTTCCCTGGCTAAGATGAACTTAAGGAACAGAATCCCAAGGAGCAGCAGGATCACGGCACCCAGGAGCACCCAGCCAAGATTCTCCACTGTGAGGTCTTGGGGATGGATGGGTGACAAGGGGAGGATCTGGAGGTGACAGAGGTTGAAAGTGAGCTGGCCACAGGGCTCCCTTCCCTGCCCAGACGTGCCCCTCTGTAATCGCCCCCTGCCTGGGAGTCACCCACTCACCGCTCCTGGAATTGAGCTTGCTCTGAGCTGTGCCCCCCATGGCCGCCGCTTCTGCAAATCGTCAGTGGAGGGTGATGAGGCTCTGCAGATCTCGGAGGCATCTCCCGGGCCACCTGCACCCCTGCGCCCTGGGCTGCCTCTCCTTAGCTCCCCCCTGCTCCTCCCAGCTTCCCTGGGTCTTTATTTTTTTAACATTTTATTATACGACCATGAAATAAACAATTACAAAGATGTTCATGCTCTGGTTTCGGTCATACAGTGTTCCAGCACCTATCCCCCCCATCAGTGCCCATTTCCTACCACCAATAACCCCAATTCCTCCCGCCTCCCCTAGCCTGCCTCTATGGCAGGTTATTTATTATTTCTCTCTCTCTTTCTTCTCTTACACATTGTGCACTGCAATATATACATTAGAGGTTATCCAGTTTATCTTCTTGCCTATATTCAATGCTCAGTTCTAGACTGGTTTTATCATTTTCAATGATTATTAGCACACTGTTTCCTTCTCTGTCTTACCTAATCTCTGGCTCCCACACACTTGTGGTAGATTCCACCTTTGACAAGACCTCCTGATCCATGTTTCACCTGACCTTGGATATTGGTATCATAATATGTACATATATATATTTATGTCATTCAAATAAATGTAGTCATTTTATATCTGTCTTTTCCCTTCTGGCTAATTTCACTCAACATGAGCCTCTCCATGTCCATCCACTTACAGGCAAATTTCATAACTTTGTTTTTCCTAACAACTGCATAATATTCCATTGTCGATGTACCAAAGTTTCTTTATCCAGTCATCAGTTCTTGGGCACTCTGGTTGTTTCCAGATTCTGGCTATTGTGAATAGTGCTTCTATAAAGATAAAAGTGCAGATGGTATTGCTGCTGTGTGTTTTGAGCTTTCCAGGGTATATTTCTCCCTGGGTCTTTAGATTCTGATTCTGCCTGAGTCACTAGGAGCTGAGATCAAGCCTCAGAACTTAAGCTATTGGATGCAGACTTCAGGGACCCTCTAAGTAATGCTGGGGTCAATCGTGCAGTTTTGTAGAATGAGTCTCAGGAACATTCACTTTCTCAGAGTGATCTGAAGTAGATGATAAGGAAAATAGGTTCTGTTCGGGGAAAGAGTAAAATTTCCTTCCCCTTGTGGCCTTTATAATCATCTGAGTTCATTAGGAGTAAAAAAACAGAAAGCAGAAAAAGATGACAAAAGGCAAAAAATATAGAAAACACCCCACGTGCTTCACACGGGGGGCCAGAGATGGGCAGAATCTTTCTCACAGTGCTTCTGGTTTTACCCCAGAGTTCAGGAACTGCCACATAGTCCCAGTTCAGTCTAGGGGTGAGGCTTTCTGGAAGGTCCCAGCATTTCCTTTATTTCAACGGCTGGAGCCCACCAAGCCCTTTATTACCATCACAGAATCCCTGGACACAGCCCTGTTCTGAAGGAAAAGAGGGGCAGAGTTGGGGCTCACCTGACACCTGGAGCTGCACGGGGTTACTAGGGTGTGACAGCTGGTAGGGGGTCCACAGTGTGTAGGTGCCATCGTGGGCTGAGGTCATGGGTGGAAGGAGAACCCGGCCTGGGTCAACCGATAACTGCCATCTGCTTCGACATGCAGCGGGGGGTCTGCTGTCCCCTCCTTGGCCAGTAGGAAAATGTTCATATAGTTCTGTGACAAACACTGCAGGGTCACGTTCTTTCCAGGGGGCAGTCAGGGTCCCGGCTGCGTGCAGAGGATAGGAGTGTCACTCTCTTGTCCTATGGGAGGAAGGGGGAGAGTCCCGGCTCTTAGCTGAGTCCCCAAGGCCTCCTCTATGACCTCCTCTGGGTCTCTGTCCCTGGGGACCCACCTCCTCTTCCCCCCTCATCACCCACTCCCTGCAGGGCCTGTGCAGAGTCAGGTCCCTGATGGAGCTCGTCACCTCTCACCTGCCACCAGGATGTCCAGGGGTCACTGGGTTCCGACCACACTGGGGAGAGGCCGTGTCCCCCGTAGCAGCGGTACTGGCCCCTGTGGGAGCCGTTGATAGGCCCCAGTAGAAAGTCAGCCTGAGAGAGCCCGGGCTGGGACTGCTGGCCAGGGCGATGGAGGAGGTCCCGAGCCCCCTCCTTGGACAGAGCGAACTGGTCGTAGCTGACCTGAGAGCTACACTGGAGGGTCAGGATCTGTCCTGGGGTCGCAATAGGGCCCTGCAGGCTCAAGAAGGAGGGTCTTCCAGACACATCTGCAGAGAGAGAGAAGAGGGGCAGAGGGCTGGGCCTCTACCCTCCTGTCCTATCCTGTCCTGTCCCCAGGACTGTCCCTACACTCTGGACCAGGGCCGCCCAGGCGCCTTCAACCGACCAGCATACAGGGCTCCCCTCTGGGGAAACACCCCATAATCCCATGTAGCTGCAAAGCCTCATGGGACCAAAATAGACCAAGATAGACTCACCTGAGAGCAGGAGCTGCAGGGGGTCACTGGGATGAGACCTCAACATAGGGTCTTGAAATACCCATAACATCGAAATGTCCACTGGTGCCCAGGGGTCCACGGGCCCCACAGAGAAGAAGGCCAGGGTCTACCCACTGGGGTGTGCCTGTGACTTCATGTGCTCAGGATAGGATTCCCCTGCCTGATCCAGAGCAGATCCATGAAATCTCTCGAGGAGCCGCACTGGAGGGTTACGGTCCCCCACCCCCGAGGCCACCACGGGACTTGGCTGTGCAGTGAGGGACGGTTTGCTGTAGAGTCCTAGGAGTGGGACAGAAGTTCCAGGGGACACATTACACATCCCTGGGACACCCCTCAGTGCAGACACCCCTAAGGCAGCAACCGAGCCCTGAGTGTGTCTCACCTGTGACTACCAGATCCAGGAGGGCGCCGACACTCGAGCACCCTGAGGTGTCACAGCGCTTACAGACATACAGACCCCCAGTGTCCCGGCCTGTTGCAGGACTCCTAAGGGCCGCTGCATCTGCTCTGAATTGCCGCCTAAAGGCATTCCCAGGCAGATCTTGGCTCAAAATATTAGCATACTAAAGGGCCTAGGTGAGGTACAGGGAGGGGATTACCTAAGGGCATTTGACCCTCCCCTGCTTTCCATAAACAGTGGGAGGAAGGTCTGAGTTGCAGGGGGTATAAACTAGCCGGTTTTCACTCTGCGCACTTCTTTTTGGGCTCTCGCTCACCCTTCTTGGAAGTCTTGTCTTCTTCCCCTTTTTACAAAGCTTTTACACGTGGTGGCCGCCATCTTGGCCTACACGTGGCTGGGGTTCTAGCCTGGAATCCTAAGCACCGGGCTTTTCCTTTTGCTGATTTGTATGCCTGAACCTGTGATAAGTAAAGCCTTTTAAAACTGCATCGAATTCCTGAGTTTTCATCCATTCCTTCCCTCGCTGGCTTCGGAGATAGAAGGGAACTTCGCTTCCCGGCACTGTCGGGGACCCCGGCGGAGCGCCCCAACACCGCCCAAGTGCTCTATGTGGTACTTGGCCTTGTCCCCAGATTCCAGAGACATTTCCATTGTCCGGGGACCTGCGCTTTCTGCTCTTTCCAGAATGTACTTGAGAGCGCCTGAGGCCCCTTCACACCAGATGGTCACGGAGCTCCCATTAGCTACGATATTGCCTGGCTCAGCCCAGAGAGGGGATCTGGGGTGGGTTCCTGGAAGGAAGCAGAGACTGGTCACAGACATTCCCATCCCAGTCTCAGCTCTCGGCAGTACACTCCTCTGTCTCCCACATTAACCTGGAATTCCTGTGACCCTGACCCAGCTTTGGGGGCTTTCTCCTGGGGGCCCCTAAATCACGGGGACACACTCACCTGTCTATATGGGGTTTTCAGCACTTAAACTCAGCCCTGGAAGAGAGGCCCTGTGAGAGTCTGTCCTGAGTGTTAGGAACCTTCTCCCAATTATCCCTGAATCCCGGGTCCCTAACGCAGGGTCTCCCACAATCAGGTCCTCCCTCGCAGGTTCACCCAGACAGAGCAGGGTCATGAGGGGGGTCATGGCATCTCCTCCTGTGCTCTGTGGGGAGCTCAGTGTCCCACGGGACAGACACTCATGGCTAATGCTGTGTGCCATGGGGTGTCATGTCAGAGCCCTTAGGAAGGGGAACTGCCCTTGTCCTCTCTCTCTGTCCCTCAGAGATAACAACCCACACCTACAGCTGTGCTCGAGATTGGTTTTGTCTGGTATGAAGGGACGAGGCTTTGCTGACATGACAGACAGAGATTTTGGAGGCTGATGGAGACGAGCATTCAACACTGGAGCAGGAGCAGCTGGACAGAGTACCCTGCAGCATCGGCTGAGTGGGACAGACTCCCTCAGTGTAGCTCGAGAGGTGTGTGGCACGCGATGTATCCCCTGTGGGGAATGTTCGCATTGTGCCTGCTGAGTCCCAGTCCAGCATTAACTAACCTGGGCTGCAGGTCAACATGAGATACTCCGTGTGTGTGTGTGTGTGTGTGTGTGTGTGTGTTTAGCTACAGTTACACATTTTCATCATTGGGCTTCCTTTTTTGTTTTTTGGATCAAACCCGGCTATACTCAAGTGTTGCTTCTGGCTCTGCACTCAGGAATTACCTCCTTGCAGTTCTCACAGGACTATATGGGATACTGGGGACTGAACCTGGGTCAGCTGTGTGCAAAGCAAATATCGCACCTGCTGTACAATTGCTCTGGCCCCCCATCATTGCGTTTCAGTCATACAGTGTCCTTACACCCGCCCATGTACTTTTCCCACCATGATATTCCCAGATTCCCTCCCGTGGATTCCCTCCCACTGCACAGCCTAACTCCATGGTAGACACTTTTCTTCACTTATCATGGAAAGCTTATCGTGATTGTCCTTCCACCTGCTTTTCAGCACAGTCCTGGCTCTGTCCAGGGCATAGAAGCCAGGTCAGCCGTTGCAGGATAAGCCCTACCTGCTCTACTATTGCCCTGCCCCAAAAAGCACTTTTATTTAAAGAATTTTTTTTTGCTTTTTTGGGTCACACCTGGCAATGCTCAGGGGTTACTCCTGGCTCTTTGCTCAGGAATTACTTCTGGCGGTGCTCAGGGACCATATGGGATGCCTGGGATTGAACCTGGGTCAGCCGTGTGCAAGGCAAACTCCCTACCGCTGGACTACCACTCCAGCCCCTTTTTAAAAATTTTAAAGGAATGACTCTTTCATTAATTCCCGTGAAATTATGCAGTTTCTGAGTCATCGTACCTGTAGCTCAGAGCTCCAAAGGTGCCACGGCTCCTCCTGTTCAGGCACCTAAGTCCATGCTGCAGCCAATCTGGCCCTCCACACAATGTGTGTTAAGCCTGCTGCACACTGGAAGAGCAGGGCACTGTTGTTGTTGTTGTCATTGTTGTTGTTGCTGTTGCTACTGTATATGATGCACATTTCTTCAACTGACACCTCCCAGGACCCTGGGGACACAGGGACATTGGAACCCGCTAGAGTGGCAGATTGTTCTTTGTAGAGTCCAGCCTGAGAGCGAGGATACACAGGGCAGTCCAGGAGAGACATTTGTGCTGGGAACATTCCAGATGCCTCTACAGACGCTTCAGGCAGATCCTGCTCTAGTCAGGGAGGGGATGGGAGCCAGCAGGCGCCGCCACAGCAGGGTTCAAGCATGATGTACGTGGTCACAGCACTGCTCAGATGTTAACTCTGTCACAGGGTGTGACTGGTTCCATCCATTATCTTGTTTTCTCTCTGTTGTATAGCCGGGTGACAATGGAGCTTACCCCTCTCCCTCGGATTATTTCCTATAACAGGCAACTTTTAGTTATGTCTGCTCTGCAAAAATGAATCAAATTTTCCTTTCCTCACAGCTTCATAGTATTCCATTGTGTCTTCAGATAAACTTCTCTATCCGTTATCTGTGTTTGTTTGTGCTGTTGGATATTAACCTAATGTTTTGGTTTTATCAGTGAATGGCCCCTTTTCCATCCCAGAGGAGGTTACAGTGCCCTTCTGAGCACCCCTAATCCTCCAACTTTATCTTTAACCTTTCCTCTGAGCTTTACCTCTCATGCCATTTGTCAGTTCCATCTCCGACGGACACCCAGATGGAGTCTCAGTGTAGCCTTAGACAGTGTCCTTGAGCTGATCCCCCAGAACTAACGCTGTGCGCCTGTAAATGACCTATCATGTCACATGTGGTCTACGTCGACCCCATCAGATCGCCTATAGTAAGGTTGTTTGGTTGTAAATATACTGACCATTGACTGACATTTGGTGGTCCCCGTCTCCTCCTTCCTCCGTAAGTGAATGTTGATGGTCACCAGGCGGGACCCCAGCACAGCAACCCCATGTTCCTCACACTGTCTGCAGCTTGGTCTTCTGTCAAGCCCCGCAGTGGACAAAGGTGTTCAGACATCTCTTAGTATTAACGTTTGTCACGATGTCCTCTTGGCACCTGTATTGCAAACCATAATGCACAAGGGAGAGAGAGAGAGAGAGAGAGAGAGAGAGAGAGAGAGAGAGAGAGAGAAACGTGTCTGACACAGAGGCAGCTGGCTGGGACTGGGTGTGTGGGGGTTGGTGGGATGGAAACTAGGCACATTGGTGGTGAGAAATGTACTCTGGTGGAGGGATGGATATTGGATCATTGCTGGCTGAATCCCAGTCATGGACAGTTTTAGAACTGTATCTCACGGTGATTCAAAAACAAAAGATTTAACATTTGTGTTTTGAGCATAGTTGCTAAGAAGAGGCACAATTGTATCTACGGATGTTCTATGCAACCTCGTTAGAGAAATTGCCCTGTTACGTCCCCTGGTATCTGAGGAACATGGTGTTCCCACATCAGGAGTGAGTTACCTGTTCCCCCAGGCCCCAACACTGGCTGTTCCCACCTTTCTGGTGTGTGATTCTCATTAGCATGGGACGATGGAAGCTGGTTGCCGTTTGGATTTGTGTCTGTGACTCTCAGTCACATTTCCATGCACTTATTGGTCATCTGCAGGTTCTTTTGTGGGCAGGCCTGTCCATCATCCTCTCTGTGTCTGTCTGTGTCTCAGCTCCCGTCATTCCCCCTATCTCCAGGAGCTGATCCAGGCTTCAGCATCAGATCACTCCCACTGTGGAAGCCTTATGCATTGTGTGTCTGGTGGGATTTCCTGATCCAGAGAGATGGAGTTGCTTTCTCCTGAGGCATCTTCACCAGCTGTAAATCTCCTGTTACTTTATTGTGGGATTTGGACACACCTGGGTGGAGCTAGTGCTTACTCCCTAGGAACTATTCCTGGCACTGCTTGGTTGACCAATAGGGATGTCAAGGTCGAAGCGAGTGTGTGGTCACGTGCAAGGATGTGCTCCTCCCCTTGTGTGTGCCTGGCCCATGGACTGTGCATTTTGTCTTGTTGAGTGGTCAGTGAGCCCTGCAGAGTGCACTTTGCCAGCCTCTGTCAGCCATGTATTGGGAATATTCCCTCATCTTCCTGGATCTCATGGCTCTGATGGAAGGAGGAGCCTCAACTCACCCATCCCCCACCCCCCCTTGTGATGTGAGCAGTGATGCTGCTGCTCTGGGCCTCAGTTTCCCTGACTTTTCTGCCATGACCTCTACACTCAAGGGAGATGATCACTTTTCCCTTATCTAGAGGGACAGAGTTGGGCCTTGTGCAGAGCAGGTGACAAAGTCAGAGTGGGGAGGGACAGGAAATGAATCCATTCAGCCAAGGGACTGTTGGGTCAACAGAGGCTGACCCTGCACACACTGACTCATGTTTCCTTCCATAGTTTGGGGAGCCACAGCCAGAAATGCTGGGGTTGCACCTGGGTCTGCACTCAGGATTACTCCTGAGATATTGGGGGTCCACAAGAGGAATTGGGGACTGAGTCTGAGCTCCCATGTGCATGGCCAGCACCTCCCATTGTCCTTTTTCTGGCCCCAGTTGCTTCTGTGTTTAACCCCAACAGGGGAATTTTAGTCCCTTCACTGTGCGCAGGGACTTCCCTCCGTATTGTTATCAGATTCTCATGATTTTACCCTGAAGCCCAATGGGGCCGTGGACTTGGCCAAGGTGGAGATTCAAGTCATGGAAATGCGCAAACTCACAGCAGAATTCTCAGAGGCATTTCTTGTGGGTGGGGTGGGGGGCTGTGCAGAATTCCCCAAACTGTCCTTGTCACAGTGGAGCCCTAAGCGGGGTTATTACTGGGACAGTCGCATCACTGGTGAACAGGGAATGAAAGGGAGGGTTTATATTCACTCTTTTTGAGGGCTTCACAAGGACCATCAATCTGACTGTGCCTAACTGGGGTCTAGGAACACCCCGATGTACTCAGGTAACTTAGCAGTTAGCGGTGTTGCATTGCTGAGAGGCATGGGGGGCCTGTGGGGGTGAGCTGTGGCATCGCACTGTAAGAACTGCCACTTGTAGCTCATGGCAATGAGCTGAACTTACAGGAAAGTTGTGACATGTTTGAAGCTCTTGAGGCCAGAGTGACAGTGTGAGCTTGAGCAGAGATACATCAGTAAACACATTGGGAAGATCTGGTGCTGTATGTCTTTACTGCACAGAAATGAGGGGTGGAACTATGGAGGCTCCTATCTCGGGTGACGCCAACGACCTAAGGAATATGAAGAGAGGAGACAGCACGGAAGTCTCCAAGCAGTGGAGGAGACGCCAATCACAGCGCAGAGCGTCACAGGGCTCTAGCCCCCGCTCTGTCCATCCCAGCGGGCAGCCCTCAGCGCTCTCAGCTCTGAGTCACCAACTCATTCCTTCACCCCCTGTGACCACCCGGGTTCCAAGCTCCCCCTCCTCAAGCTCTGTCCCCCCCTTGTGTGCTCCTAAAGGCCCCCGCGACCTTCCCTGGCTGAGATGAGCCTCCAGGAGCAGGATCCCGAGGAGCAGCAGGACCACAGCACCGATGAGCATCCGGCCAAGATTCTCCACCGTGTAGTATTGGGGTGGGGCTGGTGACAGCGGGAATCTGGAGGTGAGAGAGGTGGGGAGTCAGCCAGATCCCAGGGCTCCCTTCCCTAGGCAGGACGTGGTCCCCTGTTCCCGCTCTCACGAGGTGCCCCACTCACCAGTACTTAATTGGAGCTTGTCCGGAGCTGAGATATAAGTGGTTGCTGCTTCTGCGAATCATCATGGGCATAGGTGAGGCTCTGGGGATCTCGGAGCGTCTCCTCAGCTTTCCTGCACCCCTGAACCCCATGGCTGCCTCTCTTCCTTAGCTTCCCTGCTCCTCTCTCAGACTCCCCAGCCTCCTTGAATCTGGATTCAAATACCCTGACTTCCTTTGGAGCAGAGATGAGCCCTGCCATGAGGGCTCCGAGTTCCTGAGAACAGGGGGTCAGCTGTGAGGAAAGGATGTCTTTGGCCCACAACACTAGCCTTCAATAGGCTCTCCCCCCTTTCTGTTCTGTAGATGATTGCATCAGCGGCGCATCCCCAGTGGTACCCCGCGCATGCGCTCACTCACACTGAGTGTGGCTGGTTCTGCTCAGACCTGCTTGTCTCTGGGGTTCTCTTCTCCCCTGAGGACCAGCCCTTTGTGGGAGGCAGAAGGTCCTGATTGTGGGAAGCTGAGCGTAAGTGTGGGGTCTGGTCTCACACTGTGAGACTCATCGTCTCTCTGGATCTGTGGGTCTTGGGAAGGCATCTGGCACTGCAAAGGGGTCACTCCTGGAGGGTCCTGGAGAAAGGCTCCTTCTGTCTCCCCTTTCAACCAACTGTCCAGATCCTTGGGCGTTTACACGAGGAAGGTGAACCCTTAGAGGTTTGAGCAGAGAAGCCCCCCCCCCACCCCCTTGTGCAACCGAGTCCTGAATTTAGGAGCTCTTGTTCTGGTGCTCAAACCACAAGCAAAGCAGAGAATCAGAGGTGAGTGTTATAGATCAAAGAGTGAGAAATAGCCCAGAGTGTCAGTCTCCTACCCAGCTATGTGCAAGAGCTGAGCAAGTGAAATCCTAACCAGGTCTTAGCTCTATGCAGCCCTCAGTCATCCAATAGGCAGAACCAGCCACACTCAGACGTGTGAGTGAGCAGCAACTGCTGCGGGGTGGGCTCCTCTCCAGGGTGTACACAACCACTCGTGTCTCCCATGTGCTCACGGTCACTGTGGAGCACCTGGCAGCACACGCTGATGACCAATCAACCCCCTACGGGAACAGAAAGGGATTAAAATGGGGAGAGCCCTAGAGCTTTAGTGATTGGATGTAGATTGCAAGGGACCCTCTCAGTGTTGTTGGAGCCAATATTGCAGTTCTGTGGAATGACCTCAGGAACACACACTTTGTCTTCAGAGGGACCTGAAGTGGGTTATTAGGAAAATAGGTTCATATTTGGGGGAGAATGAAATTTTGTTCCCCTTGTAGCTTTTGTAATGATCTTGAGTTCTTTAGGAGTAGGAAATTGGGAAGCAGGAAAAGATGAGAAAAGGTAAAAAGCTCCCTGGGGGTGTGACCAGCAGGGCAGATGCCGGTGGATGTGGTAGAGTCCCAGGCCTCCACAGAAGACGAAATTACAGACCCAGAAATCCGAGCGGAAGCGGAAGTAAACAGATGTTTTGAACTCTCACACCGGCCTGTCTCTGCTTCAGGTATTCTCCCTGGGGGGTGTGGCTGACTGGGCGAATATTAATACAAAAACAAGGAAATTCAACACCAAGAGAGGGTAATATTTTCAAGAAAAAGAAACAGTACTCTAGAGGAATCTATCTCTGAACACTCCAACACCATGGGGAAACAACGCAGGTCCCCAGTTCAAAGAACAGATGAAGAAATCAACCCTGAAGACTCGAAAAGGATGCAGACATGCATAATCTCTCTGACAAAGAATTCAGAGAAGAAATGGTTAGGATGTTTAATGAGCTCAATGAGAAAAAGTAAAAAGGAAGAAAACATTCCACCCTTCAATAGAGGGGACAAGAGGTGGACAGAATCTTCCTCACAGGCCACAGAGATCCCTGAAAGGTGTCGGAGAGAGGCGTTGAGTCCCTTATCACCAGGGACATGTCACTAGATGCCACTTCAGGGCAGCGTGGCTGTGGGACCCATTGCTGCGGGGCTCAGGGCTGCGGGGGCTCAGGGCTGCGGGGCTGCACTAGCTCAAAGAGACAAACACTAGTGTGGTGGGGACATGGAGGGACAAGGGAAACCAACACCTGTGGTGGGATTGCTGATCAGTACAGGCTTTGAGAAAGCAGTCTGGGAACGTGCCCTAACACTGTGGGGCTATGTATATGACCCAGGGATCCACTCCCTGGCTTTCATTTCAAGAGCCCCAAAGACATTCACACTTATCTGGGTTCCTTGCAACACTATTGACAGTAGACTGAATCTGGAAGCAACTAGAGGGTCAGGATGGAATATGGTAAAGAAACCATGGTGCATGTGCATAGCGCAATGCTAGCTCTGAGACACGATACAATCATGCAATGTTGAGCACCGTGCATGGATCCCGGCGTCCCGCTGAGCGAGATCAGTCAGCAGCAGATGGAGCACTTCAGAATGAGCTCTCGTATTATGGCCTCTAACCCTTAAAGTAAGGAGCCACCACGCCAGGGGACAACAGAAGTGAAGAACTAGGATTAGGTAGAAGCAGATACCTGTAGGGGGCCAGGATGGGGGACAGCTGGACAGTGGTATATGTACGTGGCACTGTGGGGAGAGAGGGGGCTGGAATGTTCTATGCGGGATACCTTGCCATATCAATGTTACAAATCACAGGGCCTAAATACTTTATTTAAGTGTGGAAAGTGTTTATCAGGACCCAGAGTGATAATTTAGGGCAGACGCTGCCTTCATGCTGCCTCTTTGGCAGATCCTGGTTTTATGCCCAGTGCCAGGATCCCTCTAGAGCCAAGAGTGAGGACTTAACATAGTGTCACCAGGCGTCCCACATCCTCTCATGGGAAATTTTTTTTAAAGAAAGCTATGTTTGCTCCATATAACATATGTGTTCAAGTCTGTGATGATCTCATGCCTGTTTAACAGTGTTCTAAAGTAAAGAGGAATAAAAACTCCCAAACTATTAAAGTATCCCAGGCCAGCACACAGACACTCATATACATGGGTTTTGTGTGTGTGGCTTTAGGATCACCCTTGACGGTTCCTCAAGGCTTACTCCTGGCTCTGCACTACAGAATTGTTCCTGACAGTTGGTAAAGTATCGTATTGGTTACCAGGTTCCACCAGGTCACTTATGATCAATGCAAGCTTCCTCCACGCTGTGGAGGACCTTGTCCCAGAGGTCCCAAGATTCCTCTGGGACCTAATACACATGGTCCATGCCCCTTGTTAAAAAGCTTCTGAAATTGTCATTGCACCTCATTTGAAATTGGGAATTTTGTCAACTACCTTATTACCTCGGTAGCCCTTGCCCGTCATCCCAATAGAGCCTCACAAGAAACCAGAGGAACCCCCACACCATGAGGGCAGCCATCTTCAACATCCAGACTCCACAGCTTGTCAGACACTAAGCAGGTGGGATCTCGAGACTCACGGTTTAGGGGGATGCTGGGTGTGGCCTCCTGGCTCGGCATGGTCAGTTCTCCAAGCTTCACCCAGCTCTCAGCCCTCCCCACACTCATCTTGGGCCAGACTCAGGCCTGGGCCAGTCTGGAAAGTTCCAGCATCTCTTCCCTATCATGGGCTGGAGCCCACCAATCCCTATATTACTGTCTCAGAATCCCGAGGACACGGCCCTGTTCTGAAGGAAAAGAGGGGCAGAGTTGGGGCTCACCTGACACCTGGAGTAGCACGGGGTTACTGGGGTGTGACAGCTGGTAGGGGTCCACAGTGTGTGCACTGTAACACCTGTAGGTGCCGTCTTGGGCTGAGGTCACAGGGTGGAAGGAGAACCCAGCCTGGGTCAACCGATAACTGCCATCTGCTTCGACACGCAGCAGGGGGTCTGCTGTCCCCTCCTTGGCCAGTAGGAAAATGTTCATATAGTTCTGTGACAAACACTGCAGGGTCACGTTCTTTCCAGGGGACACTCGGGGTCCTGGCTGCACCCAGAGGATAGGAGTGTCACTCTCTTGTCCTATAGGAGGAAGGGGGAGGGTCCTGGCTCTTAGCTGAGTCCCCAAGGTCTCCGTCTATGGCCTCCTCTGCGCTCTCTGTCCCTGGGGACCCACCTCCCTCTTCCCCCTAATCACCCACTCCATGCAGGGCCCGTGCAGAGTTGGGTCCCTGATGGAGCTCGTCACCTCTCACCTGCCACCAGGATGTCCGAGGGGGTCGCTGGGCTCCGACCACACTGGGGAGAGGCCGTGTCCCCCGTAGCAGCGGTACCGGCCCCTGTGGGAGCCGTTGATAGGCCCCAGTAGAAAGTCAGCCTGAGAGAGCCCGGGCTGGGACTGCTGGCCAGGGCGCTGGAGGAGGTCCTGAGTCCCCTCCTTGGACAGAGCGAACTGGTCATAGCCGACCTGAGAGCTACACTGGAGGGTCAGGATCTGTCCTGGGGTCGCAATAGGGCCCTGCAGGCTCAAGAGGGAGGGTCTTCCAGACACATCTGCAGAGAGAGAAGAGGGGGCAGAGGGCTGGTCCTCTACCCTCCTGTCCTATCCTGTCCTGTCCCCAGGACTGTCCCTACGCTCTGGACCAGGGCTGCCCAGGCACCTTCAACCCACCAGCACACAAGGACTCCCCTCTGGGGAAACACCCCCACAATCCCATGTAGCTGAAAAGCCTGCATGGGACCAAGATAGACTAAGATAGACTCACCTGAGAGCAGGAGTTGCAGGGGGTCACTGGGATGAGACCTCAACATAGGGTCTTGAAATACCCATAACATCGAAATGTCCACTGGTGCCCAGGGTCCACGGGCCCAACAGAGAAGAAGGCCAGGGTCTGCCCACTGGGGTGTGCCTGTGACTTCATGTGCTCAGGATAAGATTCTCCTTCCTGATGCAGAGCAAATCCATGAAATCTCTCTGAGGAGCCACACTGGAGGGTTACGGTTCCCCAGAGGCCACCACGGGACTTGGCTGTGCAGTGAGGGACGGTTTGCTGTAGAGTCCTAGGAATGGGACAGAGGTTCCAGGGGACACATTACACATCCCTGGGACACCCCTCAGCGCAGACACCCCCTAAGGCAGCACTGAGCCCTGAGTGCGTCTCACCTGTGACTACCAGATCCAGGAGGGCGCCGACACTCGAGCACCCTGAGGTGTCACAGTGCTTACAGACATACAGACCCGCAGTGTCCGGGCCCAAGTGCTCTATGTGGTACTTGGCCTTGTCCCCAGATTCCAGAGACATTTCCATTGTCCGGGGACCTGCGCTTCCTGCTCCTTCTAGAATGTACTTGAGTATGCCTGGGGCCCCTTCACACCAGATGGTCACGGAGCTCCCATTAGGTAAGACATTGCCTGGCTCAGCCCAGAGAGGGGATCTGGGGTGGGTTCCTAGAAGGAAGCAGAGGCTGGTCACAGGCATTCCCATCCCAGTCTCAGCTCTTGGTGCTACTCTCCTCTGCCCCCCCACCCTTCACTAGAATTGCTGTGACCCTGACCCAGCTTTGGGGCTTTGTCCCAGGGGCCCCTAAGTCATGGGGACACACTCACCTGTCTGTATGGGGTTTTCAGAACTTAAACTCAGCCCTGGAAGAGAGACCCGTGAGAGTCTGTCCTGAGTGTTAGGGAACCTTCTCCCAGAGCCCCCTTGAATCCGAGTTCTCTGACACAGGGTCTCCCATAATCATGTCCCCCGCTGTCTCACCCAGACAGAGCAGGGCCGTGATGGGGATCATGGTGTCTCCTCCTGTGCTGTGTGGGAACTGGTGCCCCATGGGACAGACAAAGGATTTGTCCTCGTGGCTGGTGTTATATGTCATGGGGTGCCACGTCAGAACCTTCAGGAAGGGAACTGCCCCTGTCCCCTCTCTGTCCCTCAGAGATAACAACCCACACCCACAGATGTCTTGTCTGGTATGAAGGGACAAGGCTCTGTTGTTACGACAGAGAATATGGAGACTAATGGAAACAAGAGCTCGAGCCCTGGAGCAGGATCAGCTGCACAGAGCACCTTGTGGCATCAGCTGAGCAGGACAGACCCCTCAGTGTGGCCTGTGAGGTGTGTGGCACACGATGTGTCCCCTGTCCCTGTGGGGAATGTTCTCGTTGTGCCTGCCGAGTCCCTGTAGCAGTGACTGTCGTGGTTAGTGGGTCAACATGGAGCCACATCATGTGTGTGTGTGCATGTGTGTGATTAGATACAGTGAAAACAGTTACACATTTTCATCATTAGGTTTCCGTTTTTTTTTATTTTTTGGATCTGACCGGAGATATTCAGGTGTCACTCCTGGCCTCTACCCTCAGAAATTACTCTTTCTGGTTCTCCGAGGTCTATAATGGGATGCCAGGAACTGAACCTAGATCAGCTGTGTGCAAGGCAAATGCTGCTCCTGCTGTACAATCTCTCTGGCCCCCCATCATTTGTTTCAGTCATACAGTGTCCCACACTGACTCTACACTCGTCCATGTCCTTTTCCCACCATGATATTCCCAGATTCCCTCCCGCATATCCCCGCCCCACTGCACAGCCTGTCTCCATGGCAGACACTTTTCTTCACTTATCATGGAGAGTGTATCATGATTGTCCTTCCACCTGCTTTCACCACTCGGCTCTGTCCAGGGCATAGAAGCCAGTTCAGCCGCATGAGAGGCTAAACCCTACCTGCTCTTAATGTCCTGCCCCCCAAAAGCACTTTTATTTTTTAATTTTTAAATAAATGCCTCTTTCATTTATTCCCTTGAAATTATGCAGTTTCTGAGTCATCGTACCTATAGCTCAGAGCCAAGGTGCCCCAGCTCCTCCTATCCACGCACCTAAGTCCATGCTGCAGCCAATCTGGCCCTCCACACAATGTGCATTTCACCTGCAGCACACTGGAAGCCCAGGGAACTGTTGATGTTGTTGTTGTTGTTGTTGTTGTTGTTGTTGTTGTTGTTACTGTGTATGATGCATGTTTCTTCATCTGACACCTCCCAGGACCCCGGGGACACAGGGATATTGGAACCCGCTAGAGTGGCAGATTGTTCCTTGCAGAGTCCAGCACGAGAGCGAGAAGGAGACACAGGGCAGTCAGGAGAGACATTTGTGCTGCAGCTCAGGGAACATTCCAGATGCCTCTACAGACGCTTCAGGCAGATCCTGCTCTAGTCAGGGAGGGGATGGGAGCCAGCAGGATTCAGGCGTGATGTACGTGGTCACAGCACCCAGTATGGCAGGTCCCCACACCCTCGGCTGACCCTGTGCCATATATCAATCTCTGCTCCCTGCTACACTCCCTCCATCTGCTTTTTTTTCAGATGTTAGCTCTGTGTCATAGGGTGTGACTGGTCCCATCCATATCTTGTTTTCTTTCTGTAGCATAGCTGGGTAAGAATGGAACTCAACCTTGTTCTTCGGATTTTTCCCTGTAACAGGCAACTTCCGGTTATGTCTGCTCTGCAAAAAAATGAATCAATTTTTCCTTCCACACAGCTGCGTAGTATTCCATTGTATCTGAAGACCCCAACTTCTCTATTCATTTTTCTCTGTTCTATCCTGTTAGATATTAGCCTAATGTTTTGGCTTTATCAGTGAATGGCCCCTTTTCCTTCCCAGAGGAGTTTACAGTGCTCTTCTGGACACGCCTAATCCTCCCACTTTATCTTAATTTTTTTTTCTGAGCTTTAACTCTCATTCCTTTTGCTTCTAAATCCCCAAGTCAGACTTGGTTACTTATGAAGTCGAACCTCTGGTAACTCTGGATGCTGCATCTGTAGTGAGTTATTTGCTTTTCTCTTCCCCCATAAACTTTTTTTGTGCTTTTTTTGGGGTCATACCCGGCAATGCTCAGGGGTTACTCCTGGCTTTGCACTCAGGAATTACTCCTGGCAGTGCTCGTTCCCCCATAAACTTTTTGCATTTTCATATAGAACAATGCTCTTTGCTTAATCACAAAAAGACCGCTAATGCTATGTTCCTAATTTTGGGGAGCTATTTTGAGTCCGTATGTGAGGGCAGCTATTTTCCACATCCAGACTCCCCACTAGTCAGAGCTCCACCCAGCAGAAGAGCTGACCACAAGCCCAGCTCATCAGAGACCCACCCTACAGCAATCTTTTTCAAGCCTAGCCCACGTATGCTGATCCAGAGATGCACACACATGGGGCAGAGCTGCTACTAGCTCTCCCTGTGCCCAGCTGATCACGCGGCACCCGGGAGGGAAGGCGTATAGCTAGACAGATGTGTGAGTCTATGGATGCAGCACAAAGACCAGTAGGCAGACCCAGGAAATATGTCTATGGATGCTGCCTGGAGAGTGGGAACCAAGACTTTTCCTGAATGCTGCGCTGAGGTTGCAGAGCCAATGACCTGCTGTCCCAGGCTAAACAAATACGTTCAATGTAAACATCTGAGACTACATGCAATTCTCCCTCTGTTTATTATCCTTCCAGACAGCCTTTTTTGCGCTCCACCTGCAAACCTTCTGCTTAATTAGCATTTGCTGACTCTTGCCTTGATTTGTGATGTTCTGTTTTTGGTATAGATGAAAAATGAACTATAGGAAAATAGCACATACACTGATAAAACTGAAAATAAAAAGCCGGCCAGGGTGTGCAAGTCTTGTCAAGTGATGATATTGAGTCTTGACCCTCTGGACTATAAATGAATGAATGAATGAATGAATGAATGAATGAATAAAATAGTTATGCTTGTGACATTTTGCCTGTGTACATCGAGCGATAGAGATATCTCCCAACAGGTGAGGGGGACCTTTGCTCTGAATGTGTCTTACTGGGGCCTAGGAACACCCGCTTGTCACTTCTCTTCCTGTTGTTCATCAATTTTCTGGAGCATGCTCCAGTAACGTCTTCATTCTTTGGGAATGAGATCCATTATTGTTGCTGTTTTTGGCATATCAAATACACCACGGGTAGATTGCCACGCTCTGCCATGGCTCTGGGTTCATCCCAGGGGTCCCAGTCTTTTTCTATGTCAGACCATCGACCATTCCAGGGCCCACAGGACAAAGCCCTGGGGGGTGTAGACAAGCCTATCTCCTTTCTGCCACCAGCTGATGCAGCTGGGCACTGCAACCACATCTGCAACACCTCAAGGGGCAGGGAGGGACCACTGCTATATTCATAACACCATGGTTAACGGTGCATTGCTGAGAGGCATCGGGGGCCTGCAGGGGGGAGAGCTGTGCATTGCACTGTAAGAGACTCCCACTTGTAGCTCACTGGCAATGAGCTGAACTTACAGGAAAGTTGCGACCTTTTATGAAGCTGTTGAGACCAGTGTGAGTATATGAGCTGGAGCGGAGATGCATCAATAAATACACATCGGGGAAGATCTGGTGCTGTATGTCTTTACTGCACAGAAATGAGGGGTGGGATTATGGAGGCTCCTATCTCGGGGTGCCACCAACGACCCAAGGAATATGAAGGGGAGATAGCACGAGAACTCACCGAGCAGGAGAGGAGATGCCATTCACAGCACAGAGCGTCACAGGGCTCTAGCCCCAGCTCTGTCCAGCCCAGCGGGCAGCCCTCAGCGCTCTCAGCTCTGAGTCACCAGCTCATTCCTTCACCCCCTGTGACCACCCGGGTTCCAGGCTCCCCCTCCTCAAGCTCTGTCCCTGTGTGCTCCTGATGTGTGTTCTGTGACTTTCCCCGGCTGAGATGAGCCTCCAGGAGCAGGATCCCAAGGAGCAGCAAGACCACAGCACCGATGAGCATCCGTCCGAGATTCTCCTCCATGTAGTCTTGGGGTGGGGCAGGGGACAACTGGGAATCTGGAGGTGACAGAGGTGGGGAGTTAGCCTGCCCCCCAAGAACTTCCTTCCCTAGACAGGATGTTGCCCCCTGCACTCCCTTCTGAGAGTTGCCCCACTCACCGCTCCTGAGTCCGAGCATGTTCTGAGCTATGCTCCTGGTAGCAGCTGCTTCTGTGAATCGTCAGTGGGGATAAATGAGCCTCTGCAGATCTCGGAGGTGTCTTTTCGGCTCCCCTGAACCCCTGTACCCCCTGCACTCTCTTCCTTAACTCCCTCTGCTCTGCCCCTCAGACTCCCTCAGCCTCACCGGGTCTCTGGGTCTTGCCTGAGTAACTTTGGAGACTGGATCAGCCATGTCTTGAGGGCTCTTCGTTCCTGAGAATGGGGGTCAGCTGTGAGGGAGTGGACGGAGAGGAGAGTCTCTGCTAAGACATGCATGTCTCTGGGGCCTTTGGCGGTACTGGGGTACTCGGGTGTCTGAGTGTGGGATGCTGAGGGTAAAATTGGGGTCTGGATCTCCTTAGTTCAAGCTGCAGCATTGTATTTCTCTAGATCTGTGTTTTTTAATTTAGTTTTCTTTTTTTAACCTTTTAAAAGTGCAATCACTGGGAATTAAAAGGTTGCAAAGATATCCACAGTAAAAAGAATCTGGAAACAATCTGAGTGCCTGAGAACAGATGACTGGATAAAGAAACTATGTTATATCTACACAATGGTTGCTAAGCAGCTGTTAGGTAAAACAAACTCATCAAATTTGCCTATAAATGATTGGACATGGGGAGTATCATGATGACTGAAATGAGTCAAAAGAAGGACAGATATTAAATGACTGCATTAATTTGTGGTATAGAAAAATAGTACGAGACTACTATCCAAGCTCAGGGAAAACAGAGGCCAGGAGGACTGATGTGTGGTGGGAATCTACCAAAGTGAATGTGGGGCGGAGGGTAGGTAAGACAGAGAAGAGACCAGTATGACATAATAGTTGTAAATGGTCACACCGGACTAGAACTGAGTGTTGCAAATATGTAAAGGGATATAGATAACCTTTTGGCTTCTGTATTCAAGTCATAATGCACAAAAGGAGAGAGAGGAAGAAAAATATATAGAGAGAGACAGGGACAAAGAAACAGAGAAGAAAAGTGCCTTCCTTAGAGGTAGGTTGGGGGAATAGTGGGGGTGGGTGGGAGAGAAACAGGGGACATTGGTGCTGGGAAATGTACACTGGTGGAGGGATGGGTGTTGGACACTGTATGACTGAAACACAATCATGAATAGCTTTGTCATGGTCCATCTCACAGTGATTCAATTAAAAATTAGAAGAAGTATATGATAGAGTTTCAGGCATATATTGTTCCAACACCAACCTATCCACCAACCCTACTACCATCCACCAGTTTCCCTGTTATCTTTCCACTCCCAAACTACGTCTGTGGCAGGCATTCTCCCTCCCTGACTGTCCCAGTGTTCCCTTCCCTGACTTACCACCTCCCTCCCTGGCCAAGGCACAGCTTCCTACTGAAGCCCAGTTCTCCTGCTCTTTGTCTCTGGCCGTTGGGCATTGCTATTCCCCAGCGAGGCTTCATTATCCCCACAGGAGAGAGCACGGAGTGTGTCCCTCTTCCTCCGGCTGATTTCCCTCAGCAAGATTGTCTCCAGGGGATCTGTGTGTGTTTTGGTGTAGTTACTCAGGGATCACTCCTGGCGGCTATCTGGGGACACTGTGGGGTGCTGGGGATGGAACCCAATCATCACATGTAATGCAGTGCGCTACCTGCTGGGCTATCTCTCTGGCCCTTGTCCAAGTATAAGTTTAGTAACAATTATCAGTAGATAGAGGAACTGCTATATGGTGAGTTATGCAATCACCTTTACATGTAAATATATTGAATTTCAGTTTTTATATTTGTATATTTGCTTAATTTATAGCACATTAAATAAACATTATATAATATTGATTTTATAAGGTTTATAAGTCTATTAATATATATTTACGCAGGTGACAACATTTACACTGTGAACACACACCCATTCATCTCCCAGCAAGAGGGAGGGCATGTGCGGTGCGTTGGTCGTGGTGAATGGATGGATCGAGCCTGTGATTCTGCATTAGAGCTGTGGTTACTAGCAACAGCAGGAGACGCTGAGTGTGGGGATCAGTCTAATCTCTCACAGTCTATGCGCATGTGGGCAGGGTCTCTCCTGCGCCATGATAGGGTCCTGTGACTTGGGCCCTGTGTGTCCCAGGGCCACTGTACTGACACTCTGTGAACTGTGTACACACAATACTCCCTCACCTCACCGCTGACATTTTGTTCCCTGAGAGACAAGACCCCAATAGCTGATATATCTGCAAAGCCTGGATGGGACCAGGGAGGACCTTACCTGAGACCAGGAGCTGCAGGGGGTTGCTGGGGTGCGACCACAGCAGAGGATCATTCAAATGACCATAACAGTGGAAGGTCCAGCTGTGTCCAGGGCTCACAGGGCCCACAGAGAACAGGGCATGAAACGTCCCGTTAGGATGTGGCTGTGAGTCGAGGATCTGGGAGGGCCCCAGTTGTCCCTCCTGAGTCAGAACAAAACGATTGAATCTTTTCCATGAGTGACATTGGAGGGTCATGGTCCCCCCTGAGGTCACGACAGGACTTGGCAGGGCAGAGAGGAAGGGTTTACTGTATGCTCCTAGGATGGAAGACAGTGTTCCTGGGTCACACCCAAACCCCAGGGATATGCCTGAGAGCACACCCCCTCCCTCAGGGGGTGCCAGGGCCCCCTCATAAATCTCACCTGTGACTATCAACTCCAGGTGGTTGCTATTGTCTGAACACCCTGATAGGATGCATTGCGTACAAGAGTACCAGGCTGCAAAGCTCCTCTTTGTATTGTTGACGTGAAACTTGGCCTTGTCCCCAGATGATGATAACAGTTTTATTCGGAAGGTACCTATACGTCCCCATCCACTCAGGATGTACTCCTGGGTCCCTGGGGACCCTTGACACCACAGGGTCACGGGGCTCCCCTCTGGGATCACAGAGCCTGGCTCAGCCCAGAGGGTGGGTCTGGGGAGGGTCCCTGGAAGGAAGCAGAGTCTGATCACAGACATTCCAGCCCATTCCCAGCTCCCAGCCCAGGATCCCTGTGTCCCCCCCACAAGTGCTATTCCCTTCCCAGCTTGGGGTTCGGTCCAGGGGTCGCTGCTTGTCCAGGGACACTTACCTGCTTGCTCAGGGGTCCTGGTGGCCACAGTTAGTCCTGGAAGAGAGACCCTGTGAGAGTCTGTCCTGAAGGAACCTTGTCCAAGCAGCCCCCATATCCCGGACTTTGACTGCAAGCCACTACACTCAACCCCAAGGCTCACCTAGACAGAGCAGGGCTGTGAGGGGGGTCATGGCGTCTCCTTCTGTCCCGGTCATGCTGTGTGGGGACTTGGTGCCCCACAGGACAGACACAGGGTTTGCCCTTGGGGCTGATCCAGTGTGTCATGGGGTGTCACATCAGAGTCCTTAGGAAGGGGAACTGCCCTATCCCTTCTCTGTCCCTCAGAGATAACAACCCATACCCTCAGCTGTGCTCAGGATTGATCTTGTCTGGTGTGAAGGGACGAGGCCATGCTGACACGACAGAGATTCTGGTGGCTGATGGAGAGGAGAGCTCAAGCACTGGAGCAGGAGCAGCTGCACAGAGCACCCTGCGGCATTGGCTGAGTGGGACAGACCCCTCAGTGTGGCCTGTGAGGTGTGTGGCACACGATGTATCCCCTGTCCCTATGGGGAATGTTCGCTTCGTGCCTGCCAAGTCCCTGTCCAGCAGTGATGTGGGTGGAGGGTCAACATGGAGACGTGTCGTGTGTTTGTGTCTCTCTGCACACTGCATGGAACTGTGTCATGTGTTTCTGTCTCTCTGCACACTGCATGGAACTGTGTCATGTGTTTGTGTCTCTCTGCACACTGCATGGAACTGTGTCATGTGTTTCTGTCTCTCTGCACACTGCATGGAACTGTGTAGTTCTAGCTCTCGGTACACTGCAATTGCGAGTTGGTTGGTTTTGTTTTGTTTTGTTTTTTTACTGTGTGAGACACAAGTTTCTTCATCTCGCTCCACCCCAGAACCCTGGACACGGAGACTTTGAAATCAGCTGAAGGCAGATTGTTCCTTGCAGAGTCTAGTGAAAGAAAGAGAAGGAGCCGCACAGGGCAGTCATGGGAGAGACATTATGCTGCGGCTCAGGGAACATTCCAGATGATGCCTCTAGACGCTCCATGGCAGATCCTGCACTAGAAAGGGAGGGATGGGAGCCATCAGCCCCTGCCACAGCTGGGATCAGGCTCAATGTTCTTGGTCACAGCACCCAGGCTCAATCAGGTACCCAATTCCCTCCCTGGCAGACTGAGCACCCCCATTTTTTTGCTTTTTGGGTCACACCTGGCGATGCTCAGGAGTTACGCCTGGCTCTGCACTCAGGAATTACTCCTGGTGCTGCTTTGGGGACCATATGGGATGCTGGGGATTGAACCCAGGTTGGCCGTGTGCGAAAACACCCTACACGCTGTGCCATCGCTCCAGCCCCTCTTTTTAAAAAAAACTTTATTTAAACACTGTGATTTACAAGTGTTTGTTGATTTACAAAGTTGTTTTCTATACAGCTGTTTCAGATATTCAATATCCCAACACTAGTCCCACCACCAACGTGCCCTTACCAACACCAAAGACCCTCATCACTGACCCACCCACCCCCCAAGTCTGCTCCTCTAGCAGATACTGAATAATCGACTTTATAGTGCTTATTGCAATAATTATCTCTTAATGGTGTTGCCAAAGTCATGACATTTTTACTGAACTGTAAGGTGCAAATTGGGCCATCTGTGTTATTGCTTTCACTTATTGAACTTAGTGGGTTTTTACTCAATTTTTTAAAAAGTTGTTCATGTTAATTTGTACAGACATTAAATATTCAACCCAATCCCCCCACCATTGCAATTTCCCACCACCATTATTTCCAATTTTTCCAACCACTGCTTAAGCTTTCCCCTATAGAAGATCCTCAGTAACTTATTTTATATTACTTGTTATAGCTAACTTGCTAAAAATGATCAATAAATGTTTTCTTAGAAGAAAGTCTGTGAAGATTGCTCATACTCACCAGGGAGACATTGAGCCATTAAGCCCTTGTATTAGAAATTGCTGATATATTGTTACAGGATAGGTATTGTGAATATGCATTTTTGTTATTGGTTGCCTTATACTTAGATCCATTAAATGTGGTGTGCTGCTTACTGCGTGGCACACCACATTTAATGCTATAGTGCTTGAGATGTCACGTGGCCATGCTTGTGGAAATCTGTTGGGGAGTTGCTGGGATCCTCAACAATACCAGGAAGCGAGTTCCCTTCTACCTCCAATCCAGTGGGGAAGGATGAAAACTCAGGAATCTGGTGCTGTTTTTAAAAGGCTTTATAGATAATCACACTCCAAAAGAACTGGGAATGGAAGAAGAAGATATGATTGAAGTTTATCAGGAACAAACAGGGGGTCATTCAAGGGTTTAGATATTCTTTTTTATTTTTTCTTTCCCCTCAATCCTTTTATTTTTAAAAATAGTTCTTTTGTAATGTGGTGTTCAAAAAGAATTGCGAATAGGCACCCAGTCTCTTTAAAACATCTGGGAATTTGAATTCTAGTGCCCATTATTCATTATCGTTTGTTTCCATTGTGCTGATTTTTGATGATCGAACCTCAGCCCCTCCATACTGCCCCTCTCCTTTTTAGAAAAGACGTGTGCACAGAAAGGCCACCTTTTGCAGGGACTGTGCATTTTCAGGCTTGTGATAAATAAGATCGATCAATACAAGTGCCCATAATGACTTTCCAATTGGCCCTGAAGTTCTAGCATGTGAATGCTTCACTCCTGGACTTTGCCTTTCCGTGGGAGATGGAAGTTTCTCAGAACTGAACTGTGGAAAATGACCTTTCCTTAACTTGAAGCTACTTTTAAAATCTGAGGGTATGAACCAAAAGAAGAGGAGTATCAGATTGGAAATGAGATGACTACTATTATGAGAGTGATGACTAACTCCAAAGGTGGCTTCACTGAAGAGAAGGCATTTTAAGATTAATGAGAAATCTTGTCAGAAGATCCCAGAAAAGTTCTTTCATTAGCAGTTAAAGATACTCATGCAGAAGTGTATACAACAGAACACTGCTCTTTCTGGTTTTGTTTGTATTTTTGGCCTGAGATATGGGTTTTAAATGGACACTGACTGTACCAGCTTCATTAAGATAAACAAAATATTTGTAAAAAAAAATAAAAGGCTTTATATCACAGGTTCTGATGTACAATCCAAGAACAGGAAAAACTCTGACTCTGCGTTCCTGGCTGGGCCCCACGTGTTAAAGCCCAACAGAGAACGGAGAGGACAGAGAGAGGAAAACACCAAGGAAATCCAAAATGGCAAAAGGGCCCCTTCTTCTTATCCAAGCTTCTTTTATAGACTGAAACCCGCCAAAACCTTCCAGCCCAGCCCATCGTGGGTTGGGCTATCTAGAGATGTAGCCAGGTAAATGACCCTTTTGCAATGTAGATCTTTAGGTGAACCTTTGGCTCAAGCTTCACAAAGCCAGAGCTGATTTTCAGCTCTGGCTGGAAAATTAGGGCAAAATCTCCCTAGCAGAGAGAGGAGGGGCCACATCTCTGAACACATCTCTGAATTGATTACATTATGGTTGGTCCAACATGGCCAAGTACTCTTGGGATATCTACATGTATGTCCCACGCGGGACCCGTGGGAACAGAATATTGATCTGGGGGCAAGCGAGATTCATGATAAAAATATTTATGCCATATAAAATTATGAAATCAGTCCAATTCTGCCCAAACTTTCATTGTGTCTGCTCCAGAGATTCCCCAAAGGCAGGACCAGCTCTTCATATAAGCTAAGTGTAGCTGGAGGCTAAGGTTCAGTAGGGCGTGTCACTCCAACAGAAATCCAAAAATTTTTAACTGGGTGATAAAGTCAGAGTTAAATTTTTAACTGGGTGGTGGGTTTGGGGTGCGAGCATGACTGCTGGAGTCTCTGGAAGAATGGGGAGGTGAGGAGAGGCAGCCCATCCCCCACTCCATGAAAGCCTGCAGACTTCAGACAAAACCTGTGTACCCGAGTTTTTCAAGGAATTAATTTCCAGGTAGAGCTCATGCAAGCAGCAGAGTCTGGACTTGAACATGCTGGTGATTGTGGAGTGTGGAGGTTTTGACTGCTGGGGCTCTGTTGGGACAGGCCAGAGTCTCACCCTTCCCCTTTGGGTGCCCCAGTAGATTCCACCAGCATGGGGACCAGAAGCATCTCTGCCACTTGTTAATCTCTTTAGAAATTTATATATGAGTCTCTGAATCATGACTGGTGGATGAGAACCCTGAGCCCTTTATTGGCTCTCCATTCCCCGCACCCCTCCCTCCGTCTGCTTTCTGTCGGAATTTAACTCGGGGTTTCACGGTGTGTGACTATTTGGTAACGTCCATTCTTCTCTTTTTCTCTCTGTTGCACAGATGAGTGAGAAAGGAACTCAGCCCTTTCCTCTGACGTATTTCACGTAACGTGGCAACTTCCGGTTATATCCGCTCAGCAGAAAAGACACGATTTCATCTTTCCTCATAGCAGTCCATTGTGTACAAAGACTCCAGTTCTCTATCTGCTTATCCTTTGTAGAATCTTGGTTGTGTCCAGAGCTTTGCCTTTTACTAGGCCCCACAGTGGACAAAGGTGTGTATAGATCTTTTAGAATTACCATTTTTCTTGGGGCGTAGATGCTGGAAGTGGGACCTTTGGATGTAGGGAAGTTCTACGCTCCCTTGTTTGGAGAATTCGTACTGTCCTGTGCCAAGTCATCTGAAGAAGATGCCTTCCCACAGTCGAGAGTGGGGTTCTGTTCCTCACACCCCAACACTGGATGCTCCCATTTTTTTGGTATGTCCAGTTCTCATTACTGTAGAATTATGAAAGCTCATTGCTGTTTAGATTTGTATTTGAGTGACTCTGAAACATTCTCATGACCCCCTGGGCATCTATGTGTCCTTCTGTGGACAGAACCTGCCCGTTGTCCCTCTCTGATGTCTGTCTGTCCTTGAGCTCTCTCATTCCCCCTTTCTCCAGGGAGCTAACCTAGGCTGTAGGTCAAAGATAACTCTCTCTGTGGAGACGCTGTGCCCTGTGTCTCTGGTCTGAACTTCCCTGACCATGAGTAATGGAGCTGCTTTCTCCTGAGCATCTTTTGCCATCTGTATATCTTCTGTTATTTTATTTTTGTATTTTTTTGTTTTAGGACACACCTAATGATGTTAGTGCTTCACTGCATCACTGTCTTCCCGTTCATCATCGATTGGCTCGAGCGGGCACCAGTAACATCTCCATATGTCCTGTCTCATGCTAGTAGAGCCCAAGGGCACCTGCTTGCTCCAGGAACATAAAGAGCCTCAAACCATTCCATCAGGTCATGGGTATGAGGTCTATAATTGTTACTGGTATTTGGCATATCAAATACAACACGGATAGCTTGACAGGCTCTGCCGTGTGGGTGATGTTCGTGCTTACTCCTAAGAATTTCTACTGGGTGGTGCTGGGTAGACCATCTGGAATATCAATGTTGGAACCCAGTTAGGTCAAGTGCAAAGGCAGCACCTTCTCTGGCCCCTGGGCTGTACATTTGGAAAGAGACCTTGTCAGCCACGTAGTGGGAATATCCTCTTCTCTTTGGGGGGTTGGGGGGGAATAGGTGCTCTGATGAAGGAGGAGCCTGAACTGTCCCACCTCCCCACTCCCCTGTGATGTGAGCAGTGACAACACTACTCTGGCCCTCAGGTTCCTGACTCCACTGCCATGTCCCTCGCACCAATGGGAGTTGGCCACTGGTGCAAGATCTAGTGGGGCAAATCTGGGCTATGTGCAGAACAGCTGACAATGGCAGAGTGGGGAAAGGACCGGAAATGGGTCCCACTCAGCCAGGGGTTTGTTGAGGCCACCTGAACCCAATCCTGCTCACACACTGACCAATGTCCACTCCCCGTTTCTTGGGTGACATACCGAGCATGTGCAGGGTTACTCCTAGCTCTGCACTCAGGAATTAATCCTGGTGGTGTTTAGGAACTCTCGGGGGTGCTGAGAATTGATCACGTCCTCATGCAACGCAAACACCCTCCCCACTGTCCTGTCGCTCCGGCCCCACATTGCTTCAGTTCCAGCAGGAAAAGTTTGGTTCCTTTCTCCTCTCTGTGCTGGGTACTTCCTGCCTTGCTGTCACCAGACTCTGTCATTACAGTAGCCCATAGGGACATGGGCTTGGCCTCAGCTGGGATTTACATCACTGAAATGGGCAAATACCTCATTGCAGAGTTCACTGAAGTGTTTCTGGGCAGAGAGAAGACCACTAAGCTGACACTGTCACACGGAACCCCAGCGGGGACGTTTCTGGAATAGCACAGCATCACTGATGAAGAGTGCATGGAAGGGAGAGTCCACAGTGGGGGGACCATTGTGGGGTGTGTCTTTCTGAGGATCTGGGAATGCCCCAAGTGTTCAGGCATCATCGGGACTGAGATGGCATTGCTGAGAGGCATGGGGGGCCCTGTGGGGGTGAAATGTGGTGTCACACTGTAAGAGACCCCCACTTGTAGCTCACTGGCAATGAATTTAACTTAGAGGACAGTCGTGACCTTCTATAAAACTGTTGAGGCCAGAGTGAGAGTGTGAGCTGGAGTGGAGACGCATCAGTAAAGCGCATCGGGAAGATCTGGTGCCGTATGTCTTTACTGCACAGAACTGAGGGGTGGGACTATGGCGGCTCCTATCTTGGGGTTCCGCCAATGGCGTAAGGAATATGAAGAGGGAACTCGCTGAGCAGGAGAGCAGACACCAATCACAGCACAGAGCGTCACAGGGCTCTAGCCCCCGCTCTGTCCAGCCCAGTGGGCAGCCCTCAGCGCTCTCAGCTCTGAGTCACCAACTCCTTCCTTCACCCCCTGTGACCACCCGAGTTCCAGGCTCCCCTCTTCAAGTTCCTGTCCCCCTTGTGTGCTCCTGATGGTCCCGCGACCTTCCCTGGCTGAGATGAACTTAAGGAACAGAATCCCGAGGAGCAGCAGGATCACGGCACCCAGGAGCACCCAGCCAAGATTCTCCACTGTGTAGTCTTGGGGGTGGATGGGTGACAAGGGAAGATCTGGAGGTGACAGAGGTTGAAAGTGAGCTGGCCACAGGGCTCCCTTCCCTGCCCAGACGTGCCCCTCTGTAATCGCCCCCTGCCCGGGAGTCACCCACTCACCGCTCCTGGAATTGAGCTTGCTCTGAGCTGTGCCCCCCATGGCCGCTGCTTCTGCAAATCGTCAGTGGAGGGTGATGAGGCTCTGCAGATCTCGGGAGGCATCTCCCGGGCCACCTGCACCCCTGCGCCCTGGGCTGCCTCTCCTTAGCTCCCCCTGCTCCTCCCAGCTTCCCTGGGTCTCAGATTCTGTCTGAGTCACTAGGAGCTAGATCAAGCCTCAGAACTTAAGCTATTGGATGCAGACTTCAGGGACCCTCTAAGTAATGCTGGGGTCAATCGTGCAGTTTTGTGGAATGAGTCTCAGGAACATTCACTTTCTCAGAGTGACCTGAAGTGGATGATAAGGAAAATAAGTTCTGTTCTGGGGAAGAGTAAAATTTCCTTCCCCTTGTGGAACTTTATCATCGTCTGAGTTCATTAGGAGTAAAAAAACAGAAAGCAGTAAAAGGTGATAAAAGGCAAAATATATGAAAACACCCCACGTGCCTCACACGGGGTCAGAGATGGGCAGGATCTTTCGCACAGTGCTTCTGGCTTTACCGCAGAGTTCAGGAACTGCCTCATTGTTCCAGTTCAGTCTAGGGGTGAGGCTTTCTGGAAGGTCCCAGTATTTCCTTTATTTCAAGGGCTGGAGCCCACTAACCCCTTTATTACCATCACAGAATCCCTGGGCACGGCCCTGTTCTGAAGGAAAAGAGGGGCAGAGTTGGGGCTCACCTGACACCTGGAGCAGCACAGGGTTACTGGGGTGTGACAGCTGGTAGGGGTCATTGGTGCATGCTCTGTAGCACCTGTAGGTGCCGCCATGGGCTGAGGTCACAGGGTGGAAGAAGAACCCGGCCTGGGTCAACCGATAACTGCCATCTGCTTCGACACGCAGTGGGGGTCTGCTGTCCCCTCCTTGGCCAGTAGGAAAATGTTCGTATGGTTCTGTGACAAACACTGCAGGGTCACGTTCTTTCCAGGGGACACTCGGGGTCCCAGCAGCACCGAGAGGTTGGGAGTGTCGCAGTCTTGTCCTATGGGAGGAAGGGGGGAAGGTCGTGGCTCTGAGCTGAGTCCTCAAGGCCTCTGTCTATGACCTCCTCTGGGCCTCTGTCCCTGGGACCCACACCCTCATCCCCCATCACCACCCACTCCTGCAGGGCCCATGCAGAGTCAGGTCCCTGATGGAGCTCGTCACCTCTCACCTGCCACCAGGATGTCCAGAGGGTCGCTGGGCTCCGACCACACTGGGGAGAGGCCGTGTCTCCCATAGCAGCGATACCGGCCCCTGTGGGAGCCATTGATAGGCCCCAGTAGAAAGTCAGCCTGAGAGAGCCCAGGCTGGGGCTGCTGGCCAGGGCGCTGGAGGAGGTCCTGAGTCCCCTCCTTGGACAGAGCGAACTGGTCATGGCTGACCTGAGAGCTACACTGGAGGGTCAGGGTCTGTCCTGGGGTCGCGATAGGGCCCTGCAGGCTCAGGAGGGAGGGTCTTCCAGACACATCTGCAGAGAGAGAAGAAGGGGCAGAGGGCTGGACCTCCCCCATCCTGTCTATCCCCAGGGAACACTGACCCCACACCAGGAGAGAGCATGGGCACCCCATGTCTCTCACCAGACCTGCATACATGGGTTCCCTCTGGGAAAAGACTCCAATAATCTCATGTAGTTGCAAAGCCTGGATGGAGCCAGGGAGGCCTCACCTGAGAGCAGGAGCTGCAGGGGTCACTGGGATGAGACCTCAGCATAGGGTCTTTGAAATGCCCATAACACCGAAATGTCCACTGGTGCCCAGGGGCCACAGGCCCCACAGAGAAGAAGGCCAGGGTCTGCCCACTGGGATGTGCCTGTGACTTCATGTGTGAAGGATAGGATTCTCCTTCCTGATCCAGATAAAATCCATGAAATCTCTCTGAGGAGCCGCACTGGAGGGTCACGGTCCCCCGAGGCCACCACGGGACTTGGCTGTGCAGTGAGGGACGGTTTGCTGTAGAGTCCTAGAAGGGGAAGAGGGTTACAGGGTCACACCCCACACCCCAGGCTTTGCCCTATACCTCAGACCCCCGAGTGCAGTGTCTGAGCCCTGAGTGAGTCTCACCTGTGACTGCCAGATCCAGGTGGGCTCTGACTCTCGAGCACCCTGAGGTGTTGCAGTGTTCACAGGTATACAGACCCCCCAGCGTCCGGCCCCACATGGTCGATGTGGTGCTTGGCCTTGTCTCCAGACTCCAGTGACATTTTTACAGTCCGGAAACCTGCACTTTCTCCTGCTTTCAGAAGGTATTTCTGGACACCCGGGGTTCCTTCACACCAGATGGTCACGGAGCTCCCATTAGCTACAACATTGCCTGGTTCAGCCCAGAGGGGGCTCTGGGGAGGGTGCCTGGAAGGAAGCGGAGACTGGCCACAGACATTCCCATCCCAGTGCCAGGTCTTGGCCAGGACCCCCACATTCCTCCATCCATCATACGAAACTGCTGATCCCATTCCAGCTTTGGGGCTCTGACCCCATCAGACCTGGGTCACACTCACCTGCCTGCACGGGGTCCCGGCGCCCACACTCAGCCCTGGAACAGAGACCCTGTGAGAGTCTGTCCTGCATCCTGAGGTCCCTCATGGTCACCCACACTCAGGTCCCCCTGTAGGCTCACCCAGACAGAGCAGAGCTGTGAGGGGGGTCATGGCGTCTCCTCCTGTCCTGGCCGTGCTGTTGGGGGTCTCGGGACCCCACAGGACAGACTCAGAGCTTGTCCTCAGTCTGCTCCTGTATGTCACAGAGTGTCACGTCAGAGCCCTCTGGAAGGGAAACTGTCCCCCCCAGACAGGCTGTTTTTGAGGAGCAGCACAGACCCAGCACCCCTGAGCAGCCCCTTCCTGGTCTCAGCTGTGGCCCGTCCTTCCCTTCACCACAGAGTTCCCTCCCCATCCCTCAGCTCCTCCCTGGGCCCTGCCTGGTAAAAGAGGTGCAGCTGCAGCAGAGACACAGGAACCCCTGTGTGAGCTCAGGGGTGCAGGGACCAGGGGCGCCTGTCAGCCGGAGTTGGGCTCGCCTGCCCCAGCACCCACTTCTCCTTTCTCCCCACAGCCTTTGCCCAAGCTCTGCACCCCTCCTCAGAACTGGGTTCCCTGACTGCCTGGGACTGTAGGAGGCTCTACCCAATGCGCCCCTCACCCCCAATGCCTGACAGCTGTAACCCATTTCTCAGCTTCAGTTTCCACCTTAGGGGCCCTGCTTCATGCCTCCACTTGTGTTGGGTCAGGGGTGCAGACCTGGGTTGTTTCAAACCTGACAGCACAGGAGGGAAATGGGGTTCTAGGAGGCAACTGCCAGAGCCCTCACGTATCACAGCCTTGACCAATGCCACGTACAGATTTTCTGAGACTTGTAGCTTCCCCCCCCTCCCCCCACCACCACATATGAAAGGAGCAGAAACCCCTAAAGTGCTGAGAGAACTCAGCCTCGTCTCCTGAATAAAGTTGGGGCAACCTCGGACCCCAGGACACAGGGAAGAGGCCTGGAAGGCTGCTTGGGCTGTCAGACTGGCATCAGCTCTGCCCCAACACGGCTCCATTCACATGCACCCTGGCAGGTCTCGGAGGCCTCTCAGGGCAGCCCGGGAGTTGGGGACCAGGGACTGCGGGGTAAGGCTGGACAGTGCCCCAAAAACTCCTGGTTAGGGCACCACACACGTGCACGCACACACCCACCACACACATGATTCACGTACACTCTCATGCTCTCACACTCACACAGTCTCACACACTCACACTCATTCACACACTCATAAACTCATACACTCACTCACAGTCACTCACTCACACTCACTATACATTCATACTAACTCACACTTGTACTCAGACTCACAATTACATACACTTTCACATACAGTCACACATTAAACTACTCACTAACTCACACTTACACATTCACATTTGCACACACACACTCACACATGCTTTCACTCACTCACACACACACACACACTATCACACTCTCCTGTGAGCAGGACTATCCCCGTCCACCTCTCCCTGCTCGTCTCTGGCTCCCTACTCACCCTTTGCACGAGGTGGGTGGTCTCTGCTCTTTTCTGCTGTGCGGGGGAGCACCGTACTCATGCACCAGGGGCGATGCTGTTGTCTGATGAGTGAGAAGGGAGCCCCCTTGCCCAGTGGGCACCTGCAGGAGTCATGGCCCAACCACAGTGTGGGATCATCTGCTCACGAGGGCAGATGGTGTGCGGTGAGATAACAGGACTGATCTACCCGTGTCCCTCTTGAGAGGGTCATATCTCATCGCCTTCCTCCAGGGCGTGATGAGCATCTGATGGAGCTGATAAATGTGGAGTTATATCACGCACGGTGTCTATGGCTGTGTCTCGGGTTGTCTGTCACACAGTGGAAAGTTCGTGGTATTGATGTGCAAGAACACGTCACCTGCCACAACCAATGTGCCCATGACCCCTCCTGCTTCTGTATGTCACCGAGTGAGCACCGGTGTCTGAACGTCACCTCGAGTGTCATCTTCCTCTGCCTACTGCTTGTTCCTGAGTTTTGTCACCTCAGGCCAATGGACCTACTGTTGACTGAAGTGTCCCTCCCCCGGGGCAGCCTGGACCCTTCTCTGAGCCTCCGTGACCTCCATGGGGGGCCGTGGTCATGCCCCACTCTCCTGGCTGCGGGGCCATGTGCGGGTTCTGGAGGGAGGGTCAGAGCAGCTGTGATGCCAGGGTGGGGGTGATGAGAGACAGGCTTCTGCTCAGGTGCCCACCCAGAGCCTGGACCTGGTCCTGAAGGGAACAAAGACGTTTCCTGTCTTTCTGGAACTTCCAGCTCCCAAATGCAGGAGGGGGAGATGGCCTCCCATCACCTTCACTGAGCACAGCTGAGGGGCTGCGTGCGGGGAAAGCAGAGCCCAGTCCGGAGTGACAGGCTGTCGGCTGAGGGCAGACCTGAGGCCCCTCTGCTCTTCATGTCATTCTGTGGGCTTGGGGTCCCTGAGAGACTCCAGGGTCAGCTCCCAGAGAGAGAGAGAGAGACAGAGAGAGAAAGAGAATATAGAGAGAGGGAGAGAAGAAGAGAGGGAGAGGAGGAGAAAAAGAGGAAAGGAGACACGAGAGAGAGGAAAAAGGGAGGAGAGAGAGACAGAGAGACAGAGACAGAGAGAGAAACAGAGAGAGCGAGAAGGAAGAGAGAGAGAGAGAGAGAGAGAGATCTGGTGTGGGCCCTGATTGGCTCCTTCCCGCTGGGCTCACTGTCCTCTCTGCAGCTTGGAGATAACAGCCTCCATCACCCTGTGGTTGTGACTGCTGGGGTTTGAGATGTGGGAACTGACCCAGGCGTTCACACACTGGGAGCTGTTGGGGTTCGTACATGGTGAGATCAGTCTTCCCAGTGGTGGAGCTAAGGAAAGAACTACATGAAGAACCATCTGCACTGAGGGTGCGGGACCTGGTGTGCAGAGAGCCTGTGAGCTAAACCTAGTGTCCAGAGAACCTGTGGGCTGACCTAGTGTCCAGAGAGCTGTGAGCTAACCTAGTGTCAGAGAACCGTGGGCTGACCTAGTTAGTGTCAGAGAACCTGTGGGCTGACCTAGTGTCCAGAGAACCCGTGGGCTGACCCTAGAGTCCAGAGAACCCGTGAGCTGACCTGGTGTGCAGAGAGCCCGTGAGTTGACCTAGTGAGCCTGTGAGCCGACCTGGTGTCCAGAGAACCTGTCCAGATGGCCTCTGAGAGCAGGGAAACCCCATGAGCTGAACCCGTGAGCTGACCTGGTGCGCAGAGAGCCCGTAAGCTGACCTGGTGCATAGCACTTCCTGACCTGGGACCAAGTGGCCATTCCTGCTCTGCAGCTCCTCAGCCAAGGTCTTACTCTGAGACCCTGAAGACTGTCGGGGCTGCCGGGGGTCCCCTCAGAGGCAATTGAGCCTCACACCTGTCCCAAGGCAGCAGGTGCTGTCTGGGACATGGGGTGTGGGTGGTCAGGAAGCTCTGTGCTTGCCTCTTCTAGAAGCGAGGCCACCTCTTCCCTTGCCAGAGGCCCTATAGGTGCTGACCCCACACACACACCCCCAGCGGCCTGTGCCAGGCTGGGAAGCAGCGAACACTCATGGGGACATGCCCTGCTCTCCCCCAGCAACCACATGCGGGAAACAAATATTCAGATGTAGACTTAGCCTCTGGTTTTCATATGTGGGTTTGTTTTATTGCCACACACCTGGTGGTGCTCAGGACTTAGTCCTGGCTCTCTCCACAGGACACCCCCACCTCCCACCCCCGCAGTGGCCTCGGGGAGATAAGCGAGGTGTGGGTTGGAATTCAGGTATGTGGAGTCTGGGGGCTGTTCAGTATCCTTCAGGATTTCAGTCACGAGTTGAAACAAGGGTCTCTGGACCTTTGTGCTCACTTTTCATTCCTTATCACCAATTGTGAGGCAGAACTGAAGTGGGGGAGCTTCATGTGCTCAAGGCAGAGATGAGCAAAAAGCCCCTGCAGGGAAGAGCAGGAGGGTGCGATGAAGTGTGGAGCGTGGAGCATGGAGCGTGGGCGTGGAGCATGGAGGTGGAACGTGGAGCATGGAACGTGGGCGTGGAGCGTGGAGTGTGGGCATGGAGCATGGAGCGTGGAACGTGGAGCATGGTCATGGAGTGTGGAGTGTGGAGTGTGAAGCATGGAGTGTGGAGCATGGAGCATGGAGCGTGGGCGTGGAGCATGGAGCATGGAGTGTGGAGTGTGAAGCATGGAGGTGTGGAACACAGAGCATGGAGCGTGGAGTGTGGGGCGTGGAGCATGGAGGCGTGGAATGTGGAGCATGGTCGTGGAGCGTGGAGTGTGGAGTGTGAAGCATGGAGTATGGAGCATGGAGCATGGAGCATGGGCGTGGAGCATGGAGCGTGGAGTGTGGAGTATGGAGTGTGGAGCATGGAGCGTGGAGCATGGACGTGGTCATGGAACATGAGTGTGGAGAGTGAAGCATGGAGCGTGGAGCGTGGACAGGAGTGTGGAGCATGGAGTGTGGAGCGTGGAGTGTGGAGCGTGGCCCAAGTTTGCCTAGGAAACATGTTGGCCTGGAAAAGCAGGAAGCAGCAGGATGTCCAGCCATGGTGGGGTGTCGGGGATGCCGCTGGGGTCCCTGACAGTGTCAGGACAGAAGTTCTCTTCTACCTCCGAGGATGTCCGGGGAATGGATGAAAACTCACGAGTCCGGCACAGTTCCAAAAAGGCTTTTAATAGTACAAAAGCTCTTCCACAGCAATCCAATATAATGAACGAACGCTAGCTCTGGTTAGAACTTAGACCATACAAAAGAGCCTAAGTCTCCCACCAAAGAGAGAGGATCTCACCCAAGAGGAGTCCTACCCAGAAAAAGGAAAAGAAGGTGAAGGGACCTCAAGTCAGTCCCCTTATATACACCAAAGTAATCCTATCTGTGACAGGGAGGGTCATGTCAACAAAGAACCCTAAACAGATTGTAGAAGGCGGGTGCCACACCCTATTACAGGTATAAACAAAGGACTAATCCCTTCTACCTAGATTATCTCTTATGTAAAATACTGGAGAGAGAGAGCTGTATAAAGTAATACATCTTCATTTCATGAGCTTCATGCAATCTAGATGGTACCCACAAGGTCCTTCTTATTATTATCTGCACCAGGATGATTCTGAGTATCTTGTTCCCTGTATACTTAAAGGGTCACACTCGCCTTCATGAGAGCAAACTAGTATGATCCTTCCTATAATCTTCCTATAGTCTCAACATAGCCAGGGTGGTAGTCTCCTGGTAAATTCTAACTGTCCCACACTGGATGCAGTGGGTATAAAGAGGAGCTGTGCCCAATCTAGAAAACATAGAAGTCTTAGTAGATGTATAAGTCAGAAGTTATTCAATCAAGGTGACTTCTGTAACTGCCACACCCTCCATCAGTGTTTACATAGAAGAGATCTCATTAGAATGAACCTTGGCTTAAGTAGATTAAGCTGTGAGTGGGCAAAACAGCAAAGCTCCCAGACTAGCTAAACCTGTTATCCAACAGAGGGGGCAGTTTCTTGCTTGAATATCAGAGCCCAGGCTGTGCTCCTGCACACTGGCCCCTCCACTTCAGAGGGCGCAGACGGGGCACCTTCAGCACCTGCTGTGTCAGAGCCAGAGTTGGGTCCCCCACATGGGGCGCACGTTCCCTCTGGCCAGCCTCAGTGGTTCCTTGGACTGTGCCAAGCCTCCAGCAGCAGAATCCCGAGGACCAGCAGGAGGAAGCCGGCCGCACCCAGCCTGAGGAGATTCTCCACCGTGTAGTCTCGGGGCCGGGAAGCAGGGGCTAGAAATGGTAGGTCAACAGGTCAGAGGGGTCACTGATCATGGTCTCCCCTGATCCTAATGTCAGCCAAGCCCACCCCATCCCCTTGACAGGATGTGACCCTCCAACAGCCCCAGTCCAAGATTCTTTCCGACTCACTGAGCTTGAATTCTGTCTTGTTCTGGGAAGGAGAGAAATGTGAGGAGTGTAAGGGGTGCGGGTTGCTTGTCCCCCCAGACCCCGTGTTATTAACGCTCTCATATTCCCATTGGCCCCTTCTCTCTGAGGAGAACCCCACTGACCTCACTGTTATCTTCCAGGCTCCCGTGGTGGCAGAATTTAGGCCTTGATTCTTTTTTTCTTTTTTTTTTTCTCTTTGGGTTCACATCTGGTGTTGCTTAGGGGTTACTCCTGGTTCTGCACTCAGGGGTTACTGCTGGCGGTGTTCAAGGGATCATATGGGATAACGAGGATCAAACCCAGGTTGGCTGCATGCAAGACAAATGCCCTCCCGGCTGAGCTATCGCCTCCGGAACCCAAGACCTCAATTCTTGTTGTATCTAGTGTGCAGGTTAAATGGGCACGTGGCCTCTCCACTCAGAAACCGTGCAGCATGTGTGACCTGTCCGTGCCCCCTACGACATGCGCCCGCCGAGGCTGATGCACAGGAGAGGGGAACATGCATTTCTTTAACACAGGAGATGCAGAGTCCGTGCATGGAGATTGGGGTGGGGAACCCCGAGGAGAGAGCTCAGAGCGAGCAGGGAGCTGCCTCGCTCCACCACATGCGCCCAGTTCTCGCCCCCGGCCTGCACGTGGCCCTTCACCCAGAGGCCCCACTCTCCTTTACACCCCTGCATCTGTTCCTCAGAGAGGTGTGTGTGCCGGGGCTACACACCGCCCTGGCTAGCGTGGCCTCGCTGAACGCTGTCGTCTCAGTGGGACATGAGAACTGTATGGCAGCATCCCTGGTCCATTCTCTGCAGGTTTGTGTGTAGGGGGCAGCGGTGCCCAGTGACAGGGCAGGTCACGTACAGAAGGCACATTCCAACTGCTCCCTCTTGAGGAGGAGGCTGAGAGCAGCTGCCTGAGGACCCAGACAGCGAGTCCCAGAGGGCTTGGCTGGTTCAAGGCTATAGAGATGGGGGAGCTGGTTCGCATATTTGTGGCATTTGAGATGGGCAAGAGGAAAGTCCATTGTCCTCCCTACCGATGCCTCTCTGTCTCTCTCCCTCTCTATCTCTCTCTCACTGTCTCTGTCATTCTGTCTCTCTCTCACTTTCTGTCTCTCTATCTCTGTCTCTGTCTCTCACTATCTCTGTGGATAAACACTAGAAATCACTATCATTTATTTAGGAAAATACCTTCCCATTTAGGAAAATAAATTTTTCTCCATATAAAACATCCAGAGAGGGTGGAGTAATAGCACAGGGGTAGGGCATTTGCCTTGCTTGTGGCCAACCTGGGTTCAATCCCTGGCATCCCCCATACACTGCCAGGAGTAACCCCTGAGCATCGCTGGGTGTGACCCAAAAATTAAAAAAAATGAATAAATAAATAAAAGTTATAAATAAATAACTAAATTAGATGAAAAATTAATTAGTAAATAAATAAATAAAGCATCCAGAACCATGGGACCGGAGCAAGAGCTCAGCAGGTAGGTTGTTTGCCTGGCACACAGCCGTTCCATCCCTGGCATCCCATGCGGTCCCTGAGTGTGGACCACCAGGAGTAATTCCTGAGTGCAGAACCAGGAATGATCCCTGAGCATTGCTGGGTGTGACCCAAAAAGTAAAAAAAAAAAAAAAAAAAAAATCCAGAGCCAGAAAACTATATCAAAGGCAGTCAAATGAAAAGTTAAACTCTATTTTTTGGCTTGTTTGTTTGTTTGCTTGTTTGTTTATTTTGGGGACACACGTGTTGGTGCTCAGGGTTTACTCCTGACTCTGCTCAGGGATCATTCCTGGCAGAACTGGGGAGACCAACTGGGATCAAAATTGGTTTGGGATCCTCAGTACTCTTGCTTGGGCCCCAGGAATTAAGCTCTATTTGCTTATGATGGTAAGCAAATAGAGTTTGTCTATTATTTGTCTATCATGCTATCATAAGCAAATAAGTAGCCTCTATTTGCTTATGATAGCACGATAGTACAGGGAGAAAGCCCTAAAGAGCTATAGAGGTAGGCTAGGGGAGGGGGCAAGGAATCTGTGGACATTGGTGGTGGGAAATGGGCACTGGTGGAGGGATGGGTGCTGGAACACTGTATGACTGAAACCAAATCATGAATATCTCTGTAATTGTATATCACACGGTGGTATAATAAAATTTAAAAAAAAACACTGAAAACCTCTTAGAAATAATAAACCAATACAGCAATAGAGACTATGATGTTAATTCACAAAGCCCATCTTGTTTTATAAGCAAGCAATAAAATAGAAGAGAGAAATCTAAAGACAAGCTCGTTCAATTAGTGTCCAGATGTCAAACACCCAGGCATCAAACAGTACATGATGAGAAAGAATGAAACTCTCACTCACTGCTGAAAGAAATAGAAGAAGACGCTAAGGGAATGGAAGAACATTCATTCCATGTGTGTGTAAAGGAAGCCTTAACATTGAAAAGGCCATCCAACCTAAGCCTTGCACAGGGCCAATGCATTGCCCATGAAAATTCCAGAGGCATTCACTAAGGACTTGGAACAAAAGTGGTTAAAATTTGTGGCATCGCATTTGTGGGATTTAGTCAGCTGCACCCACCTCATGAGATTTTTCCATCATGTAGTTTGGGGAGATGAGGCTGGGGATGGACGACAAGAGGCTGCAGAGATCAGTGCTGATGAAGCCATCCCTGCTGCCCCCATGGCACCTCCCCTGGCAGAGCGGGACTCTCCACACCAGCCTATCACGAGCTCCCCTACTCACCTGTGCTGGAGTCCGTGTTGGTCTGTGATGGGTTCGTGGTGGTGACTGCCCCTAGAATCATGAAACAAGGTTGTGCTAAGGGACTGGGGACTGTCAGTATGTCCTGGATGCCGAGTCCCTGTCACTCTCCACTGCCCATCATAACTATCCCTGAGTGCCCCCTTGTTTTTGGCCTCACTGGGGTCCTCCATCTGCCCAGGCTGGCTGAGTTCAAACTGGATCTGGGTCTCTGTGGCTGTGCCCAGAGAATTCAGGTTGGGACACACAGTTTCCCCATGCAGACCAGGAGCACTGTGGGCTGCCCTTCACTGGGGGGGGTGTTGTGAGCAGCGGTACCAAGGCAAGGAGCTGGGACTTGAGTCCACCAAACAGATGAGGACTCGGCTGCTCCGGCAGGGGCTCAAGATGGGGCGTTGCATGTCACAGAAAAAATGAAACCATACATTTTAACCAACACTGTTGAATCCTCAATGACCATCCGTGAATGTGGGGAGAGAGTTTGCCCCAGATGAACGGGGCTGATGGGGCGAGGCACAGACCAGGGCCACAGAATTCGGAGATGTAGGTCACTCAGAGAGCTGTAGGACAGGCCCCCCCTCAGAGTGTCATCTGCACTCAGCACAGAGCAAGGGCAGAGCATGAAGAGAAACTGAGGCTGCGAAAGGGGGAGGCAGGTCTGAGTCAGGTGTCCAAGGAGCAGCACCTATGGGGGACCAGCCCTGCATCCAGTCCGTAAACTCCATGCCCACAGCAGGGGTCAGACAGTGAGAGGGAGAGGGGGCCCTAGAGGTCAGAACAGAGAAGCTGGGGTCTGCTTGCACCCCTTACCTTCCCATCTCAGCTCTTGATTCCAAAGTCTCCTTAGCCATGACCCCCAGCCTCAGACCCTGCCTGAAAACCATGAATTCCACCCCCTCTCTGCCATCTCTCTGGGGACAAGAATATAGTCGAGTTGGGAACAGGCACAGCACCCAGAGGGACTCTCAGAGTCCCCAGTCTCTAGCAGACATGGTCACTAACCCATGGTAGACTTGAGCTCTGGGTGTGATCCCAGATGGTCCTGCAATGTGGTGACCCCCAGACAGTCCTGCAATGAGAAGGGACAGTGAGGGGATGGGTGAGCCCGAGTCCCTGTGGGGGTCAACAGCTCCTCGGATCTGCCTGTACTCCCAAATCCTGCTGCCTCTTGACCCTGAGCAGCCGCAGAGTGGAAGGGATGGGAAGATAGACACTGGGGGGGAAGTCTCTGCAGCTGACCCTCCTCCTGACCCCTGCATCCTGCCCCACCAAATGTTCATGGTGATTAAGTTGCTAAGCTCAGAGGGGGTAGGCGGGGGAGTCCCTCACATGAGACCCTGAGCTGCAGGGGGTGCTGGGCTGAGACCACCTGTGTGATTATTCCAGTAATAGCTGTAACACCTGAACATCACCTGAATGTCCAGCTGTGCCGGACCTGCCCATTGAGGTGAGGCTGTGAGCTGAGGGTCTGGGGGCATTGGGGTTCTCCCTCCTAAGTTCGAAATAAACTGTCTAATCTGAGCTCTAGCCCCTGAGGGTCAGGGTCCCCCAGCCCCAAGTGATGGCAGGGGTTCAGCAGGATTTGCAGGAGAGTCCTAGAGGGGGACAGGGGTATAGGGTCAAAAGACACCCCAGGGACATTCCCTAAGCAAAGGTCTCCTCTCTGAGGCAGCATTTGAGCCCACGAGTGAGTCTCACCTGTAACCAACAGCTCTAGGGGGTCGCTGGGCTCTGACAGGGCGCCCCGCTCTGATACTGACAGCGGTAGGTCCCCGTGTCAAATGTCGTCATGTCGGAGATGGAGAATGTGGCCTTGTTCTGGGGACTCAGTGACATGTGCTCGTCCAAGCTCGATGCACTTGTCTTTCCCAAGAGACGGAAGTCCTGGGCCCCTGGGGCCCCCTGGCACCAGAGGGTCACTGGGGTGACCCGAGGGGATCACAGAGCCTGGCTTGGCCCAGAGAGTGTGTTTGGGGAGGACCCCTGGAAGGAAGCAGATGCTGGTCACAGATATTCCCACCCAGTGCCAACTCTCAGCCCAGGATGCCAAGTCCCCCCACAGGTGCTCCAGAACTATTGCCCCTTGTGCCAGCTGTGGGGCTCAGTCCTGTGAGTGCCCTGGGAACTTGGGACACCACATGGGGTTTCTGACACCTACACCCTGCCCTGGGAGACTATGAAAGTCTGTCCTAGACCTAAGGGAGTCTTGTTCCACACCTCCGCCCCTGGGTCTTATAATCCCAGGGTCCTCCAAGACTTGGGTGTCCCCTGTAGTCTCACTCAAACACAAACAGGACCATGGAGAGGGGGTGGCATGGCATCTCCTCCCTCAGACCCGCTGTGACTGCACAGGACAGGCAGAGAGTGGGGGGCTGTTCCTGCGTGTCAAGGGGAGGCAGGTCAGAGTCCTCAGGGAAGGGGACCTCTCCCGGCACAGGCTGTGTCAGGGGACCAGCACAGAGACCAGCACCCTTGGGGCGCCAGTTCAGGAAGGAGATAGGACCTGTCCTTCCCCTCACCCGGGGTCACTGCCCCTGCCCTCCCCTGGGTCCCCCTGCCTCAGCAGACACGTCACTCACCCACTGTGGGCCTGGGTGCTGGGGGTAGGGGGTCTGGTGACCTCAGAAGGGTGCTGCAACTGGAAGAGACAGTGAGGGGCTAGGCTGAGCCTGAGTCTCCCCCACAGGTCAAAAGCACCCCTATATCTGCCTGTACCCCAAATCCTGCTGCCCTCCCTGACCCTCAAAAGCAGCAGAAGTGGATGGAAGGGGGAGAGAGTGGCCCTAGGGGACAGTTCCAGTGGCTGTTCCCTCCTCCTGACCCCTCCTCCTGCCTTACCCAATGCTTATGTGAAATTAAGTCACTGAGTTCAAGGGACACCTTGGGGGTCCTCACCTGAGATCCGTAGCTACAGGAAGTCACTGGGCTGAGACCTCACCAGAGAGTTGTCAAAATACCCATAACACCGAAATGTCCACTGGTGCCCCAGGCACCATGGGGCCCACAGAGAACAGGGCATGGGTCTGCCCACTGGGGTGTGCCTGTGACTTCAGATATAAGGACTGGGGCTCCCCTTCCTGAGTCAGAACAAATCCATGGAATCTCTCTGAGGAGTCGCACCAGAGGGTCACGGCCCTCCCCCCCCCGAGGCCACCACAGGGCTCGGCAGAGCAGCAAGGGATGGTTTGCTGTAGAGTCCTAGACAGGGAAGGGGGTTACAGGGTCAACCGCACAACCCAGAGACAACCTGAGAACAAACATACCTAAGGCAGCGCTAGGGACCCCAGTGGGTCTCACCTGCAGACCACCAGTGCCAGAGGGTTGCTGGGCTCTGACCAGGCCCCCCTGGCTCCGGGACTGACAGCGGTAGATTCCTGCATGGAGTCTCGTCACAGAAGAGATGGAAACTTTCACCCTTGTTCTGGAGGCCCACTAAAACGGTCTCGGTCCAGAGGCAAAGGGCTGCCCTCATGATACACAAGAATTTCTTGGTGCCCGGAGATCCCTGACACCAGAGGGTCACAGGGCTCCCATTAGCTATGACGAGACCTGGCTCGGCCCAGAGGGTGGGTCTGGGGAGGGTTCCGTGAAAAGAAGCAGATTCCGGTCACAGACATTCCACCCCATTCCCGGGTCCCAGCCCAAGACCCCCTGTGTCCCTCCACAGTCCCCAGAACGGCCACCCCTGTCCCAGCAAGTGGGGCTCTGCAACCTGGGGGACACCAATGGGAATCCGAGTCCACACTCTCAGCCCCGGAAGAGAGACCCTGTCCGGGTCCTAAGTCCTAAGGGAACCTCATCCCAAGGGCCCTGATTTCCAATCCCCTGACCCAGCCCCCACAGAATCAGATCCCTCCTAAAGGTCACACAGACAGAATAGGGCCATGAGGGGGGGTCATAGGGCCTCCTCCCTCAGACCTGCTGTGACCTCACAGGACAGCACAGGCTGTGTCAAGGGACCAGCACAGAGACCAGCACCCCTTGGGGCGTCAGTTCAGGAAGGAGACAGGGCCTGACCTTCCCCTCACCCCGGGTCACTGCCCCTGCCCTCCCCTGGGTCCCCTGACTCAGCAGACACAGACACCCACCCACCGTGGGCCTGGGTGCTGGGGGTGGGGGTCTGGTGACCCCAGAAGGTGCTGCAATGGGAAGAGACAGTGAGGGGCGGGGCTGAGCCTGAGTCTCCCCCACAGGTCAATAGCACCCCTATATCTGCCTGTACCCCCAAATCCTGCCTCGCCCCCAACCCTGAGCACATCCATAGGTGGGAGGGCAAAAGAAAGGTCTGGGGACAGTCCCAGCGGCTGACCTCTCTCCTCTCACCCACCCAGGGTTGAAAGTGAGTCTCTGAGCTCAGAGGGGCAGAGCAGTGGGTCCTCACCTGAGATCCGGAGTTGCAGGGGGTCACTGGGGGGAGACCACTCAAGGGGATTGTATGAGTAATAGCCGTAACACCTGAATGTCCAGCTGTGCCCGGGGGTCATGGGGCCCACAGAGAACAGGGCTTTGGCGCTGCCCCTGGGGCTTGTCCGTGATTCCAGTATCCGGGGGAACCCCAGATTCTCCCTCCTGAGTCAGAACGAATCCATTAAATCCATTATCTGAGTCACAACTGAGGGTCACGGTTCCCCCTGAGGTGACCATAGGGCTCGGGAGGGCGGAGAGGGATGGTTTTCTGTGATATCCTAGGAAGGGTGATAAAGTTTACAGAGGTCGCACCGTGACACCCCAGGTAGGTGTCTGGGGTCCTGGCACAAACCCTCCACCCTTGGCAGCTCCTGGTTCCCCCAAGTGAGTCTCACCTGTGACCACCAGCTCTAGGGGGTCACTGGGCTCTGACCGGGCCCCTCCACTCTGATACTGACAGCGGTAAGACCCTGTGTTAAATCCTGTCACATCAGAGATGGAGAATGTGGCCTTGTTCTGG
>JAJIBD010003746.1:0-77500 GCA_021461705.1 Cryptotis parvus
ATATTTAAACAAATTCATACACTGACTATATCGTAAAAGGTTTTATTTTTTCTTAATAGTTTTTAAAGGCCCACTTTACACCAGGTTTTGTACTACTCTCTTTGGATATAAAATTCTCCCCTCCTCAGGGTTTCTTATCTGTTTACGGCAGGTAGATGTACAGAAGCTTAAATTCCATGACAGATACTTGAGTAAGGTATATGGGACAGTAGTGCAGAGAGAGGAAATGTAGGGAAATATAATATGGTAATGTAATATGGTAACCAAATGTCTGTTAGTAAATCGAGTCACAACATTTAATTCATGTTAATAAAAAGTGTGAAGCTCGAATGGGAGACGGGTGAGTGAGTCTTGCATGTGAATTGCCCAGCTGTATTGGAAATCTACCTCTTCTCCCACTTGGCTCAGGCTTCAGGGAAGACGCTTACTGTACTGAAAAAGGTAGTGAAAACTGGGGGAGAAAGAGGCTCACTCAGACATCGCTTGCAGAAACTCAGTGTCGTGCAGTCATTTTGAAAAGTTGGCTCTTTCAAAATGCTGAACATAAATTTACCACCCAGTAATTTTGTTCCTAGGATTCTGCCGCAGAGAAGTAAAAGCCTGTGTTCACACCAGGACTTGTAGGTGAATGTTGATGAGTAGCAGGACTTACAATAACAATGAAGTAGAAACAGTTCCAGTGTCCTGCTGGTAATGGACTGACAAATGTGGTGAATCCATATAATGGAATACTTGGCACTGACAGAATGAAATGGAATTAACATATGCTATGACATGGTTTTACTAGAGGGAAGAAGCCACTCATAGCAAATTCACTTATAGGAAATGTCTGGAAAAGATATCTCTGGGGACAGAGAGTGGATTTGGTGGTGACCTGGGAGTGGTGGCCACAACCAGGGATCTCTTTGGAATGAAGGATGTGTTCAAAGCTTGTGGTAAAGATTGGCCACCTCGAGAGTCACTGAATCCAAAGCAAGTCAGGTGGATGTTGTGGCACAGATGATGCAAATGAGCTGAGGGGAGGCTGCTTGCCTTCCCTTGGGGGAAACCGAGAGGACCACGCAGGGTCAGGTTGTTTGAATAGTGTGAGGAGATACAAAAGCCATCAGTACCGCAGATTAAGCCCTTAGCGAAATCTCCATTCAACCTCTAAAAAAGAATTGTTTAATCTTTGAGGTCATTGTAAAAGAAATCTATTTAAATCTCAGGGCACTCCAGGATTTAAAAAAAAAAGGGAGTTCCTGTATTACTACAGGAACACGGGAGAGCTAATGCATGGATGGGGTAAGTCACTTGCCTTGCAGGCATCCAGCACTGGTTCAGTCTCTGGCCCCATCTATTGTCCCTGGAACACGATATAGGGAATGATTCCTGAGCTCAAAGCCTGCGTGTAGTCGCGTGTGGGCCTACCTCCACCCCACAAGGAAGCATTGCATCAAAACTGATAAAGGGAATGAGAGAATAAGATTAGTAATCACTTGTATTACTTGTCTTCCCATTGTTCATGGATTTGCTGGAGCGGGCACCAGTTACGTCTCCATTCAATGGGAATGAGGTCCATTATTGTTACTGTTTGGGGCATATCGGATACACTATGGCTAGCTTGCAAGGCTCTGCTATAGCTCTGGGTTCATCCCAGGGGGTCCAGTCTTTTCTATGTCAGACCATCAACCATCCAGGGCCCGTGGGGCAGAGCCCTAGGTGTAGAAAAGCCTGTCTCCCTGTTTGCTACCTGCCGACGCAGCTGGACACCACAGCCACACCTGCAACACCTCAAGGGGCAAAATTAGTAATAAGAAATTTAATAAAATTTAATTCCTATTACTTGATTCTCTTAATGTAGGTCCATGTCATATGCAGATAACCACGAATAATAACAGTTCTAATTAGCTGGAGAGAGAGTACAGTGGCTAGGGTGCTTGCCTTGCCCACTGCTGACCTGGGCTTGTTCCTTGGTGCCAATTATAGTAGTCCCTGGTACCACATATGTCCTGCTTGGGTGATCTATGAGCATCACCAGGAATAAGCGAACAAAATACACCCAAATTAGCTGCTTTTATTGCTGAGGAGGTGAGGGGGGCCAGTGGCCGGGAAATTAAACCATTTCCACACAGTGTTGCTCAGGAATTACTGCTGTGCTCAGGAATGGTGGTGCTTGGGAGAGGGGGTGAAGGCAATTAGAACTGGTCAGTTACATGCAAGGCAGATGTCTTAACGACTCTTAAGTGTCTCTCTCTCTCTCTCTCTCTCTCCCTCCTTCCCTCCCTCCCTCCTTCCCTTCCTCCACCCCCCCAACCCCCCACCCTCGCAACCAGCTGCTTTCATTTTTTAAGTATAATGGTGTGAAAACCCTGGCCAGTTCTGTTCTCTGGTCTGTCTGCCATTGAGAAGGATGAAAGATGAAATTCTCGGCATTAGAAATGTCCTTGAGGGGCCGGAGCGATAGCCCAGCGGGTAGGGCGTTTTCCTTGCACGTGGCCGGCCTGTGTCGGCCTGCGTTCGATCCCCGGCATCCCATATGGTCCCCTGAGCACCACCAGGAGTAATTCCTGAGTGCAGAGCCAGGAGTAACCCCTGAGCCGTCTCGGGTGTGACCCAAAAAGAAAAAAAAAAAGAAGACATGTCCTTGACTATGAAGCTACAGAGCCATAGAAAGGGGTGGGGAATGGAGAAGGCTTATGCCGGGACAGCAGTGAGGGAAGTGGACACTCTGGCGGAGGGTGCCTGGTGGCAATGTGTTTTGTGTGAAACCCTAGTGTTAACGGTATTTAAAGCACAGTGCCTACATTCTTGGAAAAGTGAAGAATGGCCTTGGACTCATTCAGCAAATGGTCCTCGCTGGGAGAGTGACCCAAACGTTTGGCAAGATCATAAACACTGATAACAGAAAGAAACTTTTAGGGGAAGTTTACGTGTCTTTTCGTTTTATTTTGGGGCCTCTAATGGTGCTCAGAAGGTCTGGGGCCCCCACAGGTGGTTATTGGCCAGTGGTTCAGTGCAAGGCCAGAGAATGTGATGCAGCTGGTGCTGGAGATACACAGGCCACAGCCTGTGATACTGGGGGGAACCCCACAGTGCTGGGGATCAAAGCAGGTTCTGCACTGACCACTGTCCTACATCCTGCCCGCCCCTCCTTTTTAATGAACTAATGCAAAGTGGGTTTTTTGTTTTGTTTTGCTTTTGGGGTCACACTAGCAATGCTCAGGAGTAACTTCTGGCTCGCACTCAGGAATTACTCCTGGCATTGCTAGGGGAGGGCTAGGGGGAGAGCCATATGGGATGCCGGGGGATCGAACCCAGGTTGGTGGCATGCAAGGCAAGCGCCATCCCTGCTGTACTATCACTCCAGCCCCCCAAAACAAAAAATCAAATGGCAGTTATGGAAGAAGCAAGCTGGGGACCCCCCATTCTTCATGCACCAAATCCAAACCCAACGCACAATGTTGGGGAGGGAGCAGCAAGCTGTGAGGCGGGAAAGGTGGTAATGGCGGGGAGCTGCCCCACCTCTACAGCTCTGCCTGGGCTTCCTGACTGGCTCCAGTCACCACCGCTCTCAAAGCGTGTAGACACCCTGATTCGTCTCCACAGCTACAACAAGACAGAGGATGGTGAAATGGATACTCTCTGCACAAGAATTGGGATGTTTTTATCCACAGAGAAAGTAGCAAGACTAGTCTTATGCAAAGCCTGGCGCTCTGAGGAGGAATATGGTCCCAGGCCATTAACATTACACCAAGAGAGAACCCATTAAAGGAGCTTGGATACGCAACAAGCAAAGTGACTTTTACCATTAAGGCTCTGACCTGAGAGTTCATGAACAATCCCCTCTGCCCCCAGGGCACTGTGGATAAGAATGCAGAAGGTTGATGAATTAGCATGGGGAAAATAATTACATCTCCACATTTCCTAACCCCTAATTGGAACCTGGCATTTCCTACAATTATGGAGGCCTCAAACCCCGCAGAATTAGCAGGTACCTGTGGATTTCATCACTCACAAAAATTACAAATATTTTCCTACAGCCTTCTTTGTGCTGTAAAGATCAGTTTATATTCGTGGCCTTAAAAATCATATTTATATATGTATATATTCAGCATCTCTCTATAATATATATATGTATATATGTATAATATATAAATATATGCAGCATTCTCTCCTGTCTGCTTCACAAACTAAGATGTGTTTTCTCTGACTGTCCTCTAAATACAACGACTTCACTACTCAGTAACGATGATCAAATCAAACTCTGTCCTGGGCCTGGGGTGTGACTCGGTAAATGCACCTCTCCTACATGTGTGAGGTTCAAGCGGTCCATCCTTCAGCACCATCGATCCTTTCCTCACTCAGGCACTTGGGACAAAGCCGAAGCGAAAGCAACCCTGTCACTTAACAACCAAAGATCTGGACACTGTAAATAGCAGTTTCCAGAGATGGGACCAGAGCACATAGAACAATTTTTTCTTTGCTGATGGCCTGGTGAGTTTGTCTCCCAGCCCACCCCTCTCTGGAAGCGGGAGCCCAGCGGGAGCCTGGCAGAGTTGAGACTTGGGCACGCTGAGCTGGCAAACATTTGCAGAGCAGAGGCCAGAGAGAGCATGCTTGGGAAGCAGGCTCTGGGGACCCAAGTCTTCAGCTGAGTCATCCCAGTTCCTGCCTGAAGGGAAACTACCTGAGGCCGGGGAAGAACCTCCCAGAGAAACTGAGGAAACAAAACCCAAAGCTCACACTGGCCTAAGGATGTTTGTTCTCTCTCCCCAAAGCCAGGAGGGTAAAGTCAGTCCTAAACTGAAGGAGACAAGCGGGGGGTGCAGACTGATGGGAGGACCCAGACGATAAGTCACTCCATGCTGAGAGGCATGTGGTCACTGATGCATGCAATTGCTCAGCTCAGCCTCGGTGGCATGCAAGCGACCAGTACAATATGATAATAAATGATTGTGACTGTGTTCCAATAAAACTTTAGTTATAGACACTGAGTTGGTGGGGAAGTGGGTTTTTGGGGCCACGGTGCTCAGGGTTCCTTGTTCTCTGCTCAGGAGTGATCCCTGGTGGTGCTCAAGGGACCCTAGTGTGATGTGGACCCCAAGCCCAAACTAAACCTGCTATTAGATAGAGCTTATATACTGTGTGAATATAGACCCCACTATCAAATTCATCACAAATTAATTTTTCAAAGCTTCCAGCTTTCAACATAGTGTGCATTCTCTAGAAGCTTACACCTGTAGACAGATCTGAAAAGAGTGTTGGCATTCTCTCAGGTCACCAGGGCCCAGGGTTCCATGGAGGTTGAGATGAATGTTAGCACTTGTGCCTCCTTGCAGTGAGTCTCTCCGTACTGCTAATGTTCTCGGGAAGGTTCTTCTGTGACTTACATACCCAGCCCCTGGCAAGAAAGAGCCTGGAAGGTTGGTGATAATCTGGTGAAAAAGATAGACGGATGAATGGATGGGTGGATGGATGGATAGTGGATGGATGGATGGATGGATGGATGGATGGATGGATGGATGGATGGATGGATGGATGGATGGATGGATGGATGGATGGATGGATGGATGGATGGATGGATGGATGGATGGGTGGAGGGACTAGATAGATATGGTGGGAGAGCACCAAGAGATGTCTCTGTGGCATACGCAGCTGTCTTGCATGTCTGAGACCATGAACTTGATCCCCAGCACCATGAGTGATGGCCAGCCACACTGAAACCGATGTGTGCTCGCCAGGTCAAAGCTCTGTCGCTAAAACAGAGCTGAAGCAATGAAGTCAGGAGTGCAAACCCAGCCAGTATAGGTGTGGACCCCACAACTAAAGCTCTGCAATGGCCTGGTGGATGTGTCTCCCCACTCCCATCTCTGTGGAAACAGGGGGAGCCGAGCGGGAGCCTAGCTGAGCTGAGTCTCAGGTATGCTGGACTACCAGCTAGAATTCGTAGAGCAGAGGCCGGCACCACGCCACCCACCAACCAACACCACCACCCTGACTTCACCATTACCCCAAACCCTGAGCACCGCTAGGGTGTTCCCAAAAAGCAGACAGAATTCTTGGCTGAATGAAATGCATAAAAATGGTGGGAATGGGGACCCAGCCAGTTCCTAAAGCCTGCTGACACCCTGCTGATTTTCGTAAGCTCTGCTCACGTGGCGGCATGGAAATGAAGACGTCCTGCAAGCGCATTGACACTAGCATGAAGCTTGGTGACTCATCTGCAGGACTTAGCTGCCCGCCCGCTGTGGCTGGCATTTCAGCAGAGACTGGTGGGCCCGAGAGGGCTTTTCCTGACCCAGGAAAGCGAGTTTCACTTGAGAAGTGTGAGGCAGAGAGCATGGCTTTCAGGGGGGACTCCGTCTGCATGTCTCAGTTCCCTCTCAGACACCAGCCTGGCAAACAACCAGGTTTGCTCCCCAGGTCAGTGGCCATGAGCTCACCAGCTGGTGCCTCCTGTTTTCTGCATGCCTTGCATGCCCACTCATCTATTTCTCCTGCGGCTCTGGGGGATGCCTTTGGAGGCAAAGTCCTACATCTCACTGCATGTCAGAGGTGACCAGCAGAAGAAAGCCTGCCGCCCTGGCAAGCAGCAGCTGATAAGAAGGCTTGGTTGTGTGTTGCCTTGCCTCGGGGATACTGCTCCCAGATGCGACAAAGGAAGGGCATGTGTGGGGGGACTTACCCAGTCACAGATGAGAACCCCAGTTTGTCTGTTCTGAGAACCCCAGTTTGTCTGCTCTGAGAGCCCCAGGAATTGCAACATGCTCTCAGCTAACCTCAGCTTGGCAGTGCTGGATCTGTGGGGGTAAGGTTTAGGGAAGTCAAGGGTCCTTCAGAGATTTTCCCAGAGCAGCGGGGCAGGTCAGAAAGCGCAAGTTCCAATTTCACTCTCTCATTGCCGTGTGCGGGCCTCTGACTTCTCTGCCCATGGTGACTTCACCTGAGAACCAGAAGCCTCGTCCCACTTTTCGTGCCTCTTGTAGTGGTGCAGGTCCATGGAACACGCCTGTGGCAGGACCCTGGGGAGCCCAGCACACCCCAATCCTGTTCCTGTTTTCAAAGCAGCTGCAAACAAGTGTCTGGACACGACACAAGTACCAACTTCTATACTGGGCTCCCTTGGTGTGGGTGGAGGGGTTGGGGGACCAGGCACGAAAGTGGGGGGTAATTCATTTTGCTACCATCCAAACCCACATCTTTACAATGTATTTTGGCTTTTTCACAGATAATTACAGCATTGAATTGAGCAATTAAATTAATGAGGCAGACATGGATCCTTTAGGAGGAAAATAAAAACAGGAAAGCAAAACAGGCTACTGAGGTTGGGAAGACCAAAGGGACCAGGGAGATCAACCTTGCAATGAAGACAGAAGTGCTTTGGCAAGTTGGGAGAGGACAGTCTCCCGCCCCTCACCTCCACCCCCAGAGCTGAGCAAAGGCGTAGTGAATCAGGCTAATGAGAACCCAGGTCTACCCATGGATGCCAAGCTAATCAATATGCATTTGCCATCAGAGTGTGCAAGGTCCATAGCAATCACTTGTATCACTTGTCTTCCCGTTGTTCATCGATTTGCTCGAGCAGGCACCAGTAACATCTCCATAAGTCCTGTCCCATACTATTGTAGCCCACGGGCATCTTCTCTCCAGGAACACAAAGAGTTCAGGTCATGGGAATGAGGTCTATAATTGCTACTGGTTTTAGCATGTCAAATAAGACACAGGTAGCTTGCCAGGCTCTGCTGTGCGGGTGGTATACTCTCAGTAGTAGGCTCTCAGTTCATACATTTACTGATGAACCACAATATCAGAACTATTAGTACTGAATCCATTAAGAAGCAAGAGGCATGGGCTGGCAAGATAGCACAGGGATTGGACACTTGCACTGCATGTGGCTGACCCCAATTAAATACCAAAGACAAGCACCACCAGGAGCAATCCACAGGCACAGAGCCAGGAGTAAGCCCTGAGCACCTCTAGGTATAGCCCCCAAGCCCACCCCATAGTCTCCTTTACAAAAAAGGAACAATGAGGGAAGAGAATTCTCAGATTTCAGTTTCAAGGAGAGGGTGTCAAACCATAAGCAGAAAGACCCAGAGAGAATTAAACCACAGACAATGTAGAGAGAAATAGTGTGGAGGGATTTAAGAAATTTCAAATCTTCAGTAAGAACTGGTGGGATCCGGGAAGTAAAAGACACACATTTGCATCACCCTTTTCTTCCCCAAGGAAACCGACTCAAAACCTAACTTTGACTGATGGCCAGGGTGGAACGGAGGACCTCCATCGGGAGTAGAATCCAGCCTCTCCATCAGGCTGGCTGGCTGGTTCAGGACATACTTTCAGAGCTCAGATGCCAGCCTGGACACCAGTCTCTCCCCAACTTCCTGGAAACAGAGAGGGGACACGGGATGGCGACCTGTTCTAGAATCCTCTGAGCGTGGACACTGACCAGGGGATTTATTATTATTCTATGTATATGTTTTGGGGAGCTCCCAAGTGTTGTGCAGGGGCTCCAGGGCCTTACCAGCTGTTCTAGAGCAATCAAGCATGTGATTTAATACAAAATCCAGAGGATGTGATGCTTCTTGGATCCTTCAGTGCCGAGGATTACCCCAGGTCACCCCAGAATGCCGGCTCTGCTCTAGACCACAGCCAGAAAGTCAATCCCATGGTCGACCACTGCCCAAGAGCAAGGCACATAGCTTTGGGGTGCCCTGGTGCAGAGAAAGCTGTTTGTGCAACAGTGCATTATAGTGCTGTACCTCGAGTCCAAGGCATATACCTCAATAAGAGATGGTGTATGGGGCCTCAGGCTGGCTCAGTGACAGAGCAGCTGTCTGGTAGCATCGGGCCCTGAGTTCCACCACATCCCACCCCAATGGGTACTGATGGGAATCGTCCCAGGAGCCACAACCAGGTGTGCAATGCCCAGCAGTGACCCTGGCCCAGCATGTGTGAGCACAAGTGTGAAGCTCTGGGTCATTGCAACAACTGCAACGAGAAGGCAAGGTAATGGGGAAAAATACTTTATTTCTAAAGCCCAGAAGACAAGAAAGCCCCTGTGGTTGGAAATAGGACCCGATGGACTTGCTCCACACACAAGGCCACAGACCTCCACGTGAAAAGCACGGGTGAATCTGAGGGCCCGGGAGAGATTGCAGGGGGTAGCGCACTTGTCCTGGATACGGCAGAACTAGGTTCAATCCCAGGCACCCTGTAGGGTTGTCCGCTCTACCCCCGAGCACCTGCAGGAGTGATCCTTGAGTGCAGAGCCAGGAGTAAGCCCTGAGCACTGCTGGGTTTAGAAAGCAAACCCAAAAAGCCAAAGCTGATGACAATCCATGGGAAGGCGATAAGGCATTGGAGACCTGGATGTGTAGAAGAGGACATGGATCTTTCCTCCCTTGGGATATCCATGGCGAGCACAGATAGCAAAGCCCCCAGTCTCAGGTCATACAATGCCCTTCCGAATTCTGGGGAGCAATAAGGAACATGGGGAGGGGAGAGCTGAGAGCACCGGTGGCTGTTCCCGTGCCCCTGAGAGGACACATTTGGACACCCCTGCTGACTTCTAGCAGCCCTCACAGAGTTCGGGTTGAAAAATGTGGGAAAAAAAAAAACTCTTCTTCAAAAAAACTTTTAATTTCTCACCAGTGCCATCTGGAAAGTTCTTTCTTACTTCAAACCGGAATCCCTTCTGTGATGTATTCCCATTTCCTCTCCCCTTTTCCTCCATGGGGCTGTGTTCTTGCCAAGAAAGAAAGTTAAAAGGGAACAAAGACATATGGTTTTCCCCATTAAGACAGGCGCCCACATTGTAGGAGAGTCAGAGGAAGCCATTCAAATTAGGGCAACGGAAATACATTTGCAGCACCCCACATTTGAAGTTGATTTTTTAAATGGTAAGCGAATCAAGGAATGTCCCTTTGAAAGTTTCCTTAAACTTTCAGAGTACTTAGAAGTACTCTGAGATGCCGATTCAGGAGGGTCCGCAGCACAGGACTGCCAGGATCTGAAATCTGGCCTTGTACATGCAAACGCCATGGTGGGGATTGTTATAGTGATGGCTGTGGTGAAGATCCTTGACCTCAGCCTTGATCCTTGACCTGAACTCTCTTTATAGTACAAATGGGGACCATCAGCTGCACCTGCTAGAGTCCTTAGCTTGTTTTGTTTTGTTTTGGTTTGGTTTGGGGGCCACACCCAACTGTGCTCAGGGCTTACTCCAAGCTCTCTGCTCAGGGCTCACTCCTGAGTGACCATTTTAGAGTGCCTAGGATTGAACTTGGATTGGCCAATTGCAAGGCACCATGTCTCCGGCCTCAGACCATAGCTGGTTGAAAGAATAAAGTTGAAGCTAAAAACACGGCATGTCTGTCATGCAGTTCAGTGGTAGAGCATTTGCCCTGCAGGTGTGATAGCCTGGGTTGGTAATTGACCCTGGGGGAAAAAAATTCAGCAAACTAGGAAAACCACTGTTGTATAAATATTCAAGACTGAAGAGTACAAAATGATTTCCTGAACAACTACAGGCTATAAAATCACATCCACTCTTGAGAATTTTGACAAATGAATAATAAAGTTATTGGGGGACATAAAGGGCCTATTGTCATCAAAGAATGTTTTTTAAAAGTGTGTGTGTGTGTGTGTGTGTGTGTGTGTGTGTGTGTGTGTGATTTGCGGGCTACACCAGGCAGTTCTCAAGGTGTACTACTACTCAGGGATCACTCCTGGTGGCACTCAGGGGGCCATATGTGGACCCAGGGATCAAACCTGGGTTGGGTATGTCCCAAAACAAGTACCTTAACTTCTGTACTACCTCTCTGGTTCCAGATAATTTTTGCCAAAGAACAAATTTGAAGTTTCCCTATTCCTTGACTTCAAGTCCTGTGGTAAAAGCACAAGCGTCAAGACAGCGCAGTGTCGGGTTCTTGATAGATCATGAGAGCAGATGGAGAGTCTAGAAAGAGGCCCTCACACAAAGCAATGACTGAGACCTTTTCACTCATTAATTATTAGAAGAATTCATTAAAAACCACAGTGAGATACTGTGACACACATATGAACATGTCTGAGATGGACAAAGAACTTGTGTCCCCTCCATATAAAATTCTTCTGCTGAAAACCTCATTTTCTCCATGACAGTATTCGGAAGTGAGATCTTTGAGAGAGAATGGTGCTAGGTGGGCTGATGAAGGTAAGCCCCTCCTCCATTAAATGAGTCACACTGGTGATGCTGAGGGGTACTCCTGGCTCTGCACTCAGAAGTTATTCCTGGCAGTGCTTGGGGGACCATACGGGATGCTGGGGATTGAACCCAGGTTGGCCATGTGCAAGCAAATGCCCTCCATGCTGGACTATGGTCCTGGCCCCCTACATGAAAGCTTCCTGCTCTCTCTCCCTCTTTATCCCGGCACTGTGACCCCCAACCCAGAATGCATCTGCCAAGGAAGAGAGGCTTTATCGGAACCCTCCATGCTGCTCTCCTGGCTCCTGCCTGTCATTTCAGTCACCCTGTCTGGGATCATTTGCAGTGGCGGCCCTACAGATGAGGACAAGGACTCAACTCAAAAACACTGGCAACCTCCGGGAGATCAGGGCCATACACCTTGTGCCCCCTCTAGAAGGCATCTAAAAAGCTCAGCTGCTCAGTTTCTTACAAACAGCAGTGATAGCTTCCATCCTCCAGCTGGGCCATCTGAGAACTTGTCTGGATGAGAGATGAAGACACAGCCCATACGAAAACCTGCCAACCAGCATTCAGATGACGGCTTATAATCACCACAATAGGGATGCAGCCATCATGGCCAACAACAGGTGGATGGATAAACCCTCTGGGCTGCTGGAGCAGGTTGGATACCCTGTGTCCTGGAGCAGGCCTATGGGCCTGTGGCCAGGGATGTTCCTGGCGGCTGGAACATCAAAGCTTCCCCCAAAAAGCTTGAACCTTCAAGGCTGTCTAGGGCCTGACTGAGGCATGGCACGTGGGGAGATAAACCTGAGAGCTGACTGTCCACGGCTCCCCCTCTGCCCTCCAGCTGTGGCCCACCCTGGGCTGAGTTCGCCTACATCTCTGCTGTTCACACTTGCTAGCCACTGTCCCCAGCATTGGACACGCAGTGAGTATTCAGTACACATTTTCCCATTGACCCCAAAGCCCACGCTCTGCTCGCTCAAGCCCCTGAACCATTGTGCCACGTGGACTGAACCTGGATGAAATGAAACGGCACCCTTCCCCTCTGCCTAGTTCTGGGGATCCTTATCCATGCAAGGCCTGTGCTCTGCCACAGAACCATTCCAGAGCCTTAGAAACACAGGCTCCTGAGCGGTTGTTCTGGAATCTGAACCCTGCTCCTGAACTCCAAAGCTTCTGACTTTGCAGCCACATGGGGTCCTCCTAATTTCTAATGAATGGACAACCTCACATGCCCTTTTGACCCGGCCAGCCAGACCCCCACCCCCAGGAGGCTGAGCCGAGGCAGTGTGTGGTGGGAGCTCACAGAACTTTGTGGCCCGTGAAAAGGGGGTGTGACGGCGGCATGCAGACAGGGGTGTGGTGACCCCGAGTTCGCCCCACAGGCCGGTGTTTGGGGTGTGCCACCTGCAAACCTGACTGGGTTTCTTGCAGGTTCCCACGGAGATTGGCCTTTCGGGAGGAAGCTGATGCCATCTTTCCTCGCTGACCTGGCCGCGACTCCACTCACCCTCCGGAGGCCCCAGCCTTCAGCTCGACCAAATTACTCAGGGGAAGTCAGAGCTCATAATTATTTGACTAATCCTCATGTGGCAACACAGAGGAGCTTGTTTTTTTTTAGGCTGAGCCTGAGTGAGAGCCCTGCTCCTCGCAGTCTGGGGCCGCAGACTGAGGGCGGGCGCCTCCTTCCTCGGAGCCTGCAGCTGGGAAGGTGCAGCGCAGGGTCTCCGAGCCCCAGAACGCCGCATTCCCTCACCCCACCCACCATGTCCGAAGACTACCGTGACAGAAGCTATGCACTGGCTTAAGGCAGTAGCAAGGGGCTGGGGGCGTGGCTCAGGGACAGAGCACAGGCCTGGTAAAGCTCTGGGTGCAGCACTCAGTGCATTTGGGGGTGTGGCTCAGCAACGTGCTTCAATGCACCCTGCTTGCTTGCAACCTGGGTCTGATCCCCAGCACCACACAAAGCAAATTTAAATAATAAAAAAAATAAAGTCTTTTAAATAATATGAGACTAACATCCAAGGCCAGGGGAAACAGGGGCCAGGAGGGACTTGTCAATTGCTGGAATCTACCATAAGGTGTGTGTAGGGCAGGAGGTAGGTAAGATAGAGGAGGGGCCAGTTTGCCAAGGTAACACTAGACTAGAACTGAGTACTGAAAGTAGGTAAAGGGATACATGATAACCCTCCAGTGTCTGTATTGAAACTACAGTCGCAAAGGAGAGTGAGACAGAGAGACAGAGAAGAGAAACAGAGACAGAGAGACAGAGACAGAGAGAACCTGCCATAGAGGCAGATGGAGGTGGGGGAGGGGGGTGAAGGGAGAGAAACTGGAGACATTGGTGGTGGGAAATGTGCACTGGTGGAGGGATGGGTGTTGGAGCATTGTATGACTGAAATCCAATCATGAACAGCTTATTTTTTAAATTTAATATTTTTTATTATACCACAATGAGATATACAGTTACAAAAATGTTCAGTATTTCGGTTTCAGTCATACAGTCAATGACAGTTTTGTAATGGTCTATCTCAAGGAGTCAAAAATCAGATGGGCTTGACATGTAATGCGATTTGGAGACGACTTCTGAACTAGAGCCTTTACCGACTGGATCCCATGGGACGTCAAAAAGATCACATGGCCGCCCACCTACGAGATGGTCAGAATTCTTCGTCAAGACCCTGAATGAATGTTTGAGGCTCTTCATATTCCTGAGCAAGCAGATGCCATTGGGCTACACTGGCCTGTGACAGGGACAAATGGAAATGTTACTGGCACCCACTTGAGCAAACTGACGAATAACAGGATGTCAAGTGATCAAGTGATCTCATGGTGATTCTATTTAAAAAAAAGAGCAATTTAATCCCCCCAGTTCTTTGGTTCTAGTAAGGTCCTTATCTTGCATGCAGCAAACCCAGGTTCAATCCCTGAACCCCATGTGGTTCCCCAGTACTGTTGGGAGTGTTCCCTGAGCTCCACTGCCGCTTTCTGAGTCCCACCATGAAGCTTCAGTCTCTAGCCCTGGCACACTAGTTCCAGTGCTCTGCAGCTTACAGACTTTTCAAGTGGGTCTGCTTCTCCCTATCTGCCCATTGCCCCTGCCATAGACCCTCCCTGCCCCTGCTGGCTGTCCTCTGGGCACTTCCTCAGGGCCCTCGCCTCTAGCAGCCTACTCCTTTCCCATCCACTCCCAGAGTTGGTTCTAGAATCATAGAGCCAGCCAAGCTCCTGCTGACACCTCTCCCCCCGACTTCCCCCAATTTCCTTCCCTCCCCCCATTAGCCAGCCCTTCTTCTGGAGCACACACTGCCTCTGTCCTTTGTCTGGAATGTCCTTTTCTCTTTTCTAATATCCAGCAGGTGGCTCAGCAATCATCTTCTCCAGGAAGTCCTCCCTGATTTCACCCACTCTGTACGCAGCATCTCGACTGTGTTTAAAAGGCGGCAGCCACACTGCTCTGTGACTCCAGGGTCTCCTGCTCTTCTTCATGCCCTGCTGAGCTCATCTGCTAACACATCTCCCCGTGAATGATTTCAGGGGGACTGACCACATGTCAGACAGTCTGGTCGGTGTATGGGACTTGGTAACTATTTGAATTGCGTGGAACCCTCCCCTCCAGTGGGAATATGACTTTAGCTAAGGCCCCAAGCCCCTGTGGCAGGAAACATCACCATGGTGCGGTTCCCAGGGGCGCTGGGGCAAGCAGGAGATTGGTTGCCAAGGCAGGGAGGCTTCTCTGCCCAGAGGGAGGGGAGGGCTTTGGCTTCTGTGGCAAGCATGAGTGGTATGCAGGCTCCAGGACGCCCGCCCCCAACCCCACCTCCTCCTTCTCACCTTACAAACGGCTGACTTTCTGGGGCAGGGCTGGACCCCACATTCCCTGACTGAGGCTCCAAGGGGCAAGAATTCTGATGCTTCATGTTGTCACTGAAACTTGTCTCTGCTGCATGGAATATCTGCTCCGTCTTGCCCCCAGGGGGCTGAGCACCTAGATTTATGAACATGGATGGTGGGGGGGGTGGCTGGGGTGGGTGGGGGCCTTAGAGATTTCCCTGCTGTGGGGACTGCATACCCCCTCCCACTGTACTTGTGTGGGGTTTAAGCAAATAAAACGTGAACCAGCAACAGCATGTGTGTGGCAGTGGGCTAAGAGCTTAGCATTGCCTTAGAGATGCTAAGGGGACAGTGTATGGGGCGGGTGGGGGAGAGTGGCCCTTTGTTTCTGATTTCTGCAAAGTGCCCCAGAGGCTGCTCAGGGTCCTGCCAGGGGGCAGAAAGAAGAAGCTGCTTGGAACCCCTCCGCCCCAAAGCTGTGCTCTTCCCTGTATGGTCGCCACAGGCTCATGGAGTCAGGATGATGAGCCTCGTTCAGGACAACTTCAGGGCAAGAGTGATAATACAGCAGTTAAAGCATTTGCCTTGCACATAGGCGACCCAGGGTTCAATCCCCAGCATCCCATAAGGTCCCCTGAATCCTGCCAGGAGTGATCCCTGAGCACGGAGTCAGGAGTAAACCCTGTGCACCGTCAGGTGTGCCCTCAAAACAAACAAAAATTATTAACTTGATAACTTGGAAGAAGTAAGTTCTTCCTTGGGAAGAAGCAAGTTCTTGAGCGTGAGGGACAGTACTGGAGTAAAGCACTGGCCTTGCATTTCCCGGATCTCACATATGGCCCCTCGCACCATCAGGAATAAACCCTAAGCATAACTGGGCATGGTCAAAACTCCCCCGCCCCGCCAAGCCCCTATAGCAAACTCTGGTTGTGAAGGCCACATGTGGCTTCCTTCTGAATCTGAAGGGAGACCATGAAGTAACGCCTGGTACACCTGCCCCACTCACTGTGTTCAGGGAACTTTCTCTCAGGAACCACTGAGCTAGGCCTGTCCCCTGAGACTAGCCCGGTGCCAGGTGTCACAGGAAGTTTTGCTCCCCAGTGTTGACCATCACAGATCTCGCCAGTGTTCTCTCACTTGGGGTTCACACAGAGTCTGCAAATAACCACTGTGTGTTCACTCAGGGGAGCTGGGGCCCAGGGGAGCTACTGCTGAGGAGCTGGAAAGGTGCAGCGACACGTCTAGCTCGGGCCCAGGGAGTGCATGCCAGGCTCAAAGGCTGAGGGAGAAGCCTGGGAAAACCGTCCCCAGGGAGCCTGAGCCATGGACATCGGCCTCTGGGCTCCGCATGCCCTTCCGGGTTTCCAGAGGCTCCAGGGAATGGAGCCGTGGCTCATGGCTTTCGTGAAGGAAGGACAAAGTCCGATGTCCTTATAGGGAACCCAGGACACCTTCAGTGGGGGAAATATGGAACTGCTGGAGAGGACACCTGACCGCCCCTCCCTCTGCCACCCTTGTGCCTGGCAGCTGAGTCATTCTGGCCTGGGGTGCCCTGCAGGCCTCTCAGGCACAGAATAGGGGGCTTCCCTATTGAACACGGTGCCCCGGGCCCACCACTGTAGTGCGCTTGCTATTTCTTTTTCAAAAAAGAAATGAGGATAACAAAAACAATATTCAATAACCAGTCTGGGATGAGGATAACAGCAACAATATGCAATAACAGGTCTGGTCTTATCGATGTAGTTCTATGGTGTTGTTATATTTTTTGGTGGTGAGGTACATCTGGCCATCCTTGGGGCTGAGTCCTGGCTTTGCACTCAGGAATTCCTCCTGGCAATGCTTAGGAGATGCGGGGGATCAAAACAGGGTTGGCTGCATGCAAAGCCAACACCTTACCCACTGTAGTGTGGCCCGGCCTCTCTCTTACATTTTTATTGACCTCAAAAGGGACCTGCCGCCACAAAAATCTTAGAGCACCCCTGACCTAGATCAGGGTTCAGGATAGCATCCGTAAGACTGGAATCACCCGTCTCTTTGATGAACACAGTCCCATCGTGGTCCCAATAGGCACACCCTCACCTTCATGGTCTGGGGGCTCTAAGGCCCAGGATTCTCAATGCTGCCCCTCCCCTTCTCCATGTTCCAAGCCCTCCTCTATCCTTAGCCCACAGCAGTGATGCAAATGGCTCCCACAGCCTGGAGCTTTGGCATTGCCCACCCAGCTCATGCTCCTGCCCTATACCAGCCCCACCTGGTGTGTGTGACACATCCCTGAACAGAGACCCTTGGGCTCCTTCTTTCTGGTGGAGCCCAGGCAGATCTCAGGTGGAGCTCAGGTGAAGCCCATGTAGAGCCCAGGTGAGCCTAGTTGGAGCCCAGGTAGAGTTGAGGGGTGGAGTCAGGCGGAGCCCAGGTGGAGTCTAGGCAGAGCCCTGGTGGAGTCCAGGCCCTCTTGGATGTGGTAAAGGCCACCCATGTTCCCAGTAACCCCTTCCTTCTTTGCTCCCCTGCAGGAACTGCCCTCAGACTGCTGGCATGCCTGCCCTTACTCACACTCATTCACATGCAGGGAGGGCAATATTGGGCCACAATCACCCCAGTGTTTCCTGAGAGCACAAGCAAAAGGGCCCCGCTGAGTCACTCTCAGCTGCCCCTCCCAGGAAGCGGGATCAGACCCCACATCCTGGCTCTCCAGGAACAAGGGGAGCAAAGAAAAACCAGGGGCCCCATGACCCCAGGGGCTCAGCGTTGCACTTGGCAGGGGTTTTGGCAACTGATAGCAACAGGGCAAGTCCTGTGGCCTGAAGCCTGGAGCCGGCCCCTCTCTGCCACCATCCTCACAGTGCTCCCTGGGCACTCTGGACAGGAAGGTCTGGCTAGATGACTGCTCCACAGAGGCGGGAGGTTCCTGGGTGGCCCAGGGACCTTGGAGGAGATTGCAGTGCCCCTTCTGCCACCCTCAATTCAGAGGACTGTGGGAAGAGCAGAGGCCCAGGGTAAGCCTTCTGGGTACTGTTCTTGTCAGGATGGCTCCTGCCTCCCGGGTGTGGTATAGCTGAGGCATTTGAACAAGGAAGCAAGATGCTCTTCTCCAGGGAAGCCTTTGCTTTAGCGCCCACCCCATAAAGTGTGGGGTGCCCTGCTATGCACCCAATCTTTTCATAATAATTCTTGTTGAAGCTCCTCACCTTTTTTGCTTTCACTTTTGGGCCACACCCGGCAGTGCTCAGGATTTATTCCTGGCTTTGCACTCAAGTACCGCACCTGGCAGGGCTGTAGGACCCTATGGGTGCCAGGGATTAAATCTGCGTCTGCTGTGTGCAAGCTAAGCTCCTTTGCCTGCTCTACGATTGCTCTGGCCTCCCACTGACCATTGCCTGGCTGGTGTCCCTTATTTGGGGACCCCATCCTGAAGCTATGGCTGTTGTGTATTTTAGTGGGACAAGAGAGCTGCCTTTGTCCCACCCAGAGACTTAGGCCCTGACAACTGGCTCAGGGACTGAGGGTGGAAACTTTTGTTTGCATATCAGGTGGGCAAGGAAGACTTTATGAACCGTTTGGTTAAAAATGTGTATTGACAACATAGTCTGTCCATTTCTCATGTTTCATATGAAAAACTTCACGTCAAACTCATTTTACTTGGTTTAGGTGGAGGGAAGGTTACTCTTGGCAGTGCTCAGGTGCTACTCCCTGCTCAGGAATAGGAGTACTCACAGCAGGACTCAGGACACCATGAGGTGCAAGGGAGCGATCTGGGCCTCCTGCACTCAGGGCAGAGAGATACATCTCCGAACCCACGACCATTTGACAAAAGAGGAAATGTGCCTAGAAACAAGGGTTTGTGAGCAGGAGATATACTATACTTTGAGTAAGGTGTTTGCCTTGTGTGTGATAGACGTAGGTTCCAACCCCCACTGTGTATATGATCTAAGCCCATCATGATCTGTCTTCTGGTTCCAATAGTGACAGCTGGGAGTGGTCACATGACTGACTGAGACCAGTAAGAGTGAAGGGTTGTCAGATAAAGCATTTGTGGGCAGGCTTTGCTTTCCTCTTGACTATTGCTTCTGTTAGTCTGCTGGTATAGATCACTGCAAACCCGGCTCCTACCTGACACATTCCTTTGTGTGTAATCAGAGGTTCCCAAACTTATCCTACCTACTATCACTATCACTATCTTTCCGTTTCTCATCGATTTGCTCGAGCAGGCACCAGCTACTTCTCCCTTAAAAAAGAAAATTTACTCAGTGTTCCCCTGGAGTTCTACTTGCTTTAAGGAAACAGACAGAAAGCACCCCTGTTGGCTTGGAGACTACTGTCTCCCCAAAGACTTGTTCCTCTCCCCCACCAGGTGGTGGAGTCGATTTCTCATGCCTGGGACTTGCCTTATTCCTTGTTTTGACTAGCAAACCCTAGGGGGTGACATTGTGGGACCTGCAAGAACTTGGAAGCAAAATCTTCTCTTGCTACCATGGAAGCAACCGTGGAGGGAAGCTCTGACGCTGCGCTAAAGGAACTCTGACCAAGTTTTGCGTGAGGGTGGATAAAGAACATTTCCACTAGGGTCCCGGGTGCCTCCAACCACTCCACTGCGCCAGCATGAAGAGAAATGTAGATACTGAAGAATCCACAAAGCATCAAAGCTTCAGTTTGTTCCAAAACATTTATTTTTTAAATTGCAAATCCAGGCAGAGGCCCATGGTTGGCTAACCATTGTCTTAGTGAAAAGTCAAAAGCCAGGAAAGATAGTTTTCTATGGCTGCTGTAATGAATCACCACATATTTAGGGGCTTAAAACAAAGCAAATGTGTTTTCTTAGAATTCCAAGGTCAGAAAATCAAATGAGTCAAAGTACTTTAAAGTGCTGGGAGAATTTCAATCTTTTTTGGAATTTATAGGGAAAGATTTTTTTTTTCCCTTGACTCTTCCAGCTTGTAGAAGTCACCTACATTCCTTGGTGAGGGATCACCTTCTAGCAGTGGCCAATGACCTATGGCCAACACAGCGGTCAATGGCAACATACAGACTTCTGTTTCTGTCATCTCAACTCCAACAGGCTGTGTCCAACATTCCGTACATGACTGAGGTTCTCTTATTCACCAGCTGACTGATGCTGTGTGAGGAGGCCTGGTAGAGTGACAGCACTGTCAGACAACAACACCAAACAACAGGCATCCAGACAAAAACAAACTGTTGTCTTGAGCAACTAAGTATTGTAGTGGCACTTCATGCAACTATAAATGACTGATAAAAGAACACAAATACCACCACCGTTTACTCTTCTTTGGATAGTAGGCGTGATAGCTGGAGCAGCAGTAGTTATATTGTGACCTTGAGGGAAAGGACCAAAGAAGCCTAGTATGAGTATCTGGACATCACTGTGCTGCCCAAATTCACAGTTCTTGTTTTCCACATCTCGTTCAATTTTTAATTTCTTTTTATGTGAGGAACCCACCCTCACCCTCATCTAATCCAGTAACCTTATGAACTAGAATTCCTGTAACCTTTCGAACTAACTTCAAACACGTGGCAAGTTGATAGGCCCCTGGAGGCAGTTGGTAAAAAGATCTAGAATGACCAAGAAGTAAGAAGACAGAAGTGATGTTTGATGAGGGAAATTTGAGATCTTAGTCTTGGCCATATGCTGTTTCCTGCTCTGAGCTTTGACGTGCCATTAGCACAAACCTCAGAGAACATCCTCCTGCATAAAAGGATCCTGGTGGGGAGTGTCAACAGGCAAGACACTTGGGCTCCAGCCTCAAGACTCAGGTCTTGTCCCTTTGCCATGGCTTCTGTGAAGAGAAGTGAGTCACGGCAGTTATGAAACTTGGAGGCTAGTTTGTATTTACATTGTAACCTTTTCGCCATTCTGTCCCGGAAGATCTCCAGCTTGAGGTTGTTCTCCAAAGGGAATTGTTGCTCTAGCTGAGGAGTGGCAGTGGAGAGATGAGGTTTTGACTCACAGGGGAGCACAGGACCAGCATACAGGTGAAAGCCAGGTGGGGTGAGTGTTTCTGAGGGAACCTCCTAAAGCAGGCTGGAGGTCAGTCTTACGGCTCCTTTTGCTTCTTGTTTCTTTCCAGAAGATTCCAATTAAATTTGTGCAGAAAGCCTTGCATTTCCTCTTAAGCTCATACACATACACACACACATACACACACGCGGGGAGGGATGTGCTATCTCCTCTTATCTTCAAAACCTCGTTCTTTCCTGTTTTGCATTTAATAAAAATGGAAATTTTTATTCCCCCACCTGTACTGTGCCTAGCTTTTCATTTGCAAGTCTGCTCTCTGGTCTTCAGTGAAACAAGATCGTTTTTTTATTTGAATTAAATCCACTGTGAAAGATGTGAGGGGCGAGAAAAGGAGATATACCTATTCAAGAGAGAACATGGGCTTGGCAAGCCAGCCCACGGGTGGGGTTTTAAATGCTCAAGTGACAGAAAGGAAACAGCACGAAAATCTTCAATTGACTTGTCCACGTCAGTACCACAGGCAGGATTCGAAGCCTGGCATATGCCTTCAGGGCCCTGTTCTTAGCCACCACTTTATCTCACTAGCGCTGGAAGAAAGTGAGGCTTGGGGGGTGGGGGGAGGTTGTAGATGACTCGCCCCAAATTGCCTGGATTTGAATTTGTATTAGTCCACCTGTCTGTTCCTTGTTCTTATTTCCTCCATGACGCTTGTCATAACTGCATACTCACTACCTGGCCTTATAACACACACACACACACACACACACACACACACACACACAGCAGTAGGTCTCCAACAGTGGAGTACTGGAGGATTGAGCCCAGGGCCAGGAGTGAAGACCCTGCTGGGGGGCTCCCTTTCCTGGCCCCAGATGAGTCAGTGTTCTGTATAAACTGAAACTGGGTTTTGCCCTCCTGCCTGAGAGGAGTGTGCTGATCAAATCGGGGTGGGGGGAGCTGGGCAACTGTGGGGCTGGTGTTCTGGTTGCTTGATGGAAGCCCCAGCCTCAGGATAACTCTTCCTCTGGACCAGCAGTTGACCTGTAGGGCCAAGTTCTGGCCGGCCGAGTGAGCTTGGGGTTTCCTGCTACTTCTTAGAGTTAACACCCTCCATAAAATGCTCAAGGATGCAGGGGTTTTGCAATCAGTTATTGCATCAGGAAAACTCTGAATAGTTCCATTCTCTCCTCTTCCCGCCCGGGGCCAGCTCAGCCAATGGGAGACCAGGCACCCTGATGCATAGAGATTTCTTCTCCTGTCACTCAGCCAGGGCCAGTGGTAGGCACAGGAGACCTTGACTTTAGCTCAACACCAAGGAAAGAGTTTGACCTCTGGCAGGGACCCAGGAAGGCAAAGCCAGACTGGGAAGTAGACACAAAGCCATGAGCATATTGGACTGCAGCCCCTTCTCCATTCTTGGGGTTAAGAAGCTCAAAGGCCTACCTTGCTAGGAGTCAACTCTAACACAGGACACCATCATCTACTCCCATCTGCTGTGGAGGCCCACTCCTATGGCCTCATTTCCCGGAGGGGTAGGTAGAGCCACACCCAGTGGTGCTCAGGGTTTCTCCTGGCTCTGCACTCCGGGATCACTCCCGTCAGTGCTAAGGGGACCATGTAGGGTGCTAGGGAGCCAACTGAGCCTGGCCATGTGTAAGGTAAGTGCCTGAACTCCTGTACTATCTACCTCTCTAGCCCCTACTCTCACTTTTGAAATGAAATCCTTCTCGGTGGGTATTCACCATAATGCTGGTTATTATGACCTGGTGACACTCTCCGTTCTGTAGTGCTCCTTCGCCTTGCAAGAGAACATGGGAAATCCACAGTGCAGTTACCCTAACCCCAGCACCACAACCTCAAAGCTATGGCACTGACCTCCAGAAAAATGGATTGGGAACAGGGCTGACTTCAGTGAGAATTCAGTGAGAAAGGGGTCTGGAGGGCCCGGAGCTCAGGAAGAGGAGATCAATAGTGGTCTTTATTGAGATGGCCTGAGCTTGGAAGGGACCCGGGGAAGCAGAGCTCAGGACACAGAGGAAGCAATTGTACAAGGGGCATATTGGGGGGTGGGAGGAGTGCCCCAGGGATGGGCCGCAAACTGCTTCTCTGCCAGGCCCCTCTCTACGGGGTATTCTTCCTCGCAGGGGGCCTGTTCCAGGCCAGGAACAGGGCAGGGAGGGGGACCCTGTCAGGATGTGGCACCCTGGGGACTTTCCCATGCCCTCTGCTGGTTGGCAGTTCTCCACCAGGGGCTCAGAAAAGACTTTTAACCCTCTCCTACTCACTGCCCCCCCACAACTCGCCATGAGCCATTTTCTCACCAGGTAGGCTTGGAGGTCACCTTCCAACTCTGAGCATCTGTGTGTCCCTGAAAAGACACCATGAAATCAGCAGACAAGGGCCAAACACTCCCTAAATCCTGCCCCCTACCCTCCCTACATGGCCACCCCCCAAGAACTTGGAAATAGGGTGACCATCAGAGTTAGAGTAGGGCTGGTCTTTGGTGGGAAACCACAGGCAGTGTAGCTCATGGCAGAAGAGAGGAGTCAGGCCCCCTGCAAACTCCTAGTCAGGTGAACCAGAGAAGATTCTGGGGAATGCTGGGGAGGGATAGTGGTAAGGAAGCATGGAATCAAGACATGATCCTAAATGTCCTGCTTAGAAAAGGACAACAAGGAGTGATGAAGGGGGAGATGGTCAGGCAGCACGAAAGTTTGGACACTGGGCAGTGCCTGGTCCATCCTATGCATGTCCTTCTCCAGAACCCTCCCAGGAAGCTTTGTGCTCTTCTGGCTGTGCCCCAGGGAGAGGACCAGCTTGACCCATACTGGCTTCCAGTTGTATCAGGATGTGAGAGCTGCAATAACAAAAGTCCCTACTGTGGCGTCAGATAAGCAACAGAACTTAAGTTTCCCAGAATTCTGAAGGCCGGAAGTCAGAGGTCATGGTGACGGCAGGGGCTTGTTTCTTCCTGTGTCCAGTTCATTCTTCTCACTCCACTGGCCCATGCCTTGGCCTTTCTCCCAATCTACCAGGAGCTCACAGAGGATGTGGCCACCGTCTCCTGCCCTTATCCTATCTGATGCTTGACACATGGCAGGAGTCAGGTCAAGTGGGCTCAAAGGCAGATGGCTCTAGCCAAGGGGAACGAGCCTTTGCAGAGACTCAGACCAAGGTCACCTCAAAATACAAAATAGGACTAATTCCCAAAGGGTCTCAGAGCAAGCTTCAGTAAGTTGAATCACATCTTACAGGCACCACATAACTGAAGACCACAGTGAAACTACATCAGCTCCACTGATAGTTGAAAACATGCACTTTCTCAACAGATCATTTAGGTCCTAAGGAGAAGGGGTGTGTGAGTGTGTGTTTGTGTGTGTGTGTGTGTGGTGTTTAGTATCTGGAACTGAAACCAGTGCCTTGGGCATACAAATCATAAACTCTTCCAATAAACTACATCTTGGGGGGTCATACTCCATTGTGCTCAGGGCTCACTCCTGCCTCTGCACTCAGAGATCACTCCTGGCTGTGCTCAGGGGACCATATGGTATGCTGGGAATCAAACCTGGGTCTGTCACATTTCAAGGCAAGGGCCGTACCTACTGTACTTCATCTCTGGAACCCCTTCCTTTAGACATTTGTTGTTCCCTTCCCGTCTTTAAGTCCCACCTATGCAGTAGGTTGCTCTGTACCTGTTCCTCTTCTTCTGATGGATGTCACTCAGCATAGTCCCCTCTAGTTCCATTGATGTGTGATGCCTGGCATGAAATAAATGCATCAGAGTCAGAAGTGTTTGACAACGCTAAAGCCTGGGTTTTTCAAAGTTCTTCTCTAAAGAAATAGGAGCTCCCCTCAACCACCTATTGAATAAGCATGATATAAATCATACGTAAAAGCAGGAAGTAGAACACATGAAATCTGTGCCCAGAGCCTAAATTGGACTCTTGTTTTTTTCTCCCTCAGGTGCCACAGTAAGACCAAGTTTGAAAACCACTGGTTTAGAGGTAAGGCACGCACTTGCCTTGCATATAAGTGTGGCTGCCACATGGGCCCACTGAGCCAGGGAATGGTCCCTGAGCACCACCTGTCCCTACTACCACCAGAGAAAGAAAGCCAAGCCATGGGCTAAATATCTGTGTTGTTTCCTCCCCAGAAAAAGAGGAAAAGTGATACCTAAAGGAGAAGTTGCTTGCCCAAACTTACAGTCAGTTATCAACAGAATCACTTGCCAATGTAGCCATTGGGCTACATTGGCACGTGATGGGGTCCAATGGAAATGTTACTGGTGCCGCTAGAGCAAATCGATGAATAATGGGATTCAAGTGATCAAGTGATCAAGTGATCAACAGAATCACTTGGTCTCCCCACCCCTTCCCAAACATGAAGACCTGTGTCCTCTCCCCTGGCCATTGAATAAACGGACAGCAACTGTCCCAGTAAAGAACATTGTTTTCACCCACATTACTCACTCTGGGCTGCCCTTGGCCCCTCAACACCTTGCCTGCCTAGAGGTGATCATGGTGAGGGTCATGATGTGGCCAGGTCAGAGGTGAAGGACTGGGCCCAGGGAGTAAGGAGAGGATCAGATAGAGAAGGGAGATGGCATGACCGTCAACCTGCAGAGCAACTGCTCTACTCCTGGGGAGTGTCAGCCCCTGCCAAAGGGAGGAGCCGAAGGCAGCCGGGAGCAGCCGGTGTCTGTGGGGGGAAAAAGTCTTGGTGGAGTTTCTGGTCTCTACCTAGGACCTTCCCCTCTGCACTGCCTGCTTACATTTTTCTCCACATGACCATCCACATGACTTCTTAGTTATTTAATTGTCAAGTATTTTGTTTTGATTTTGGGATCATGCCCAGCAGTGTTCAGGGCTTACTCCTGGCTCTGTGCACAGGGAATCACCCTGCGGATGCCATGGATCGAACTGGGGTCAGCCTCATGCAAAGCAAGTTCCTTAAGCTTGGTACTATTTAGAGGGGCTCCTGATTGATGCCTGCATGGGCCCTTTAGATCGGATTCCAGATTCCCGAGGGCAAGTCTTTGCCCCCAAAGCCTCATATCCACTTACAGGCCCCAGGAGCAACTGTCCTGGGGTTCGTTTTCCCAGGGTGGCCCTGATAATATTACTGCATACTTCTAGGTGGCCAAGGGAAGCTCTGGGTAGGAGGAGCAGAGCTAGGATGGTGGTCTGGGAGGTCCCCGGCACAGCCCAGAGCCCCTCTGAGCTGAAGGGCAGAAACAGACCGGAAGGAAAAGGGAGCCAGCCACAGGCTCTGCCTTTTACACCTCCACAGAGGGGGAGGGAAGGCTGAGAAGTAAGACCCGCTGTGCTCTTAGAGTCACAAAAACTGATGTTTGGATCTCTTTGCTGGGAGCCTGGATGGTGCAGAAAGTAGAAAGGTCCAGGATCAAAGTGGTGAATGTCTCTTCTTGACCTTGCCTCCTTCCAGCTGTGATTTCTCAGGCAAGCTCAGCAACCTCTCTGAGCCTGTTTGTGACTCGTAAAACGGCAGTGAAAATGTTTTTGTGAGTTCCATACAGCAAACTGGAAACTTGACATGAAAGTGGTATAAGGCCTGGGCTCCTGAACAGGTGGCACTGGAGCAAATCACCCGTAGCCCACACTTGGCTGTGGCTTAGCTAACACTAATTGCAGAGCTGGTGTTGACTGTTTTTCACCTCATGAATCTTTTCTGCTTAAGACTTTCTTTTGCTCAATAAATTTTTATATGAAATCCTCCCCAGTGTATAAAGTAGGTACATGACTCAAACAAATCATACATTTATTTTAAAACACATTTTCATGATCCTTCGCATTTGGTGACATTACATGGTATAGACAAGGTGCTTTATCAAGAGGAATTTTCTTTTCTTTTCGGTCACACTCAGTGATGCTCAGGGGTTATTCTTGGAATTACTCCTGGCGGTGCTCGGGGAATCATATGGGATGCCAGGGATCAAACCCAGGTTGGTCATGTGCAAGGCAAATGCCCTACCCGCTGTACTATTGCTCCCCTGCCCCCAGATATATTTCTTACCTGGTTTGGGGAATCTTTTATTCAACACTGATAATTGTCTTCCTTAGCTCGGTCCTCATAGTTTTTTTTCTGTTCATTTGTTTATATTTTAAATCAGGGAGTATAATGCATACAAGGTGTGGCTGTGAGACTTCCTCCACTGTGATGGGTGGAGAGAACTCATTAAGTTAAGAACATCCATGCTTTTTGGTTATTGTTTCGGAGGGCTGCACACGGCGATGCTCAGGTATGAACATCTGGCTCTACACTCAGGAGTCACTCCTGGTGGTGCTTAGGAGACCAGACGGGATGAAGAAGATTGTATCTGGGCCAGCTGTGCAAGGGAAGTGCCATACCTGCTGTACAGTCTCTCCAGACCAAGAACATCTATGCTTTTAGTCTCTTAAAAATTCTGTTTGCTTGGGGTGTGTGTGTGTTGCGGGATGTGTGTGCTGGGGGCAAACCTGGCAATGTATAGATGCTGCTCCCAGTTGGTACTCTGGGGTTGCTTTCACTGGTGCTCAAGGGACCAAACAGTATAGTTTTAACAATTGAACACAGCCACCCACATGCAAACCACAAACTCCAGCCTTTTCACCATCTTCCTGCCCCTTGTTTTGTTCTTTAGATTTATTTTTATGAGACTACACCTAGAGGCACCTGGATACTTGGAGCCACTTTTGGGGATGCTTGGCCAGATCATTTTGGTGGATCACCAGGGCTGCAGCAGTGTAGGGGTCGGATTCAGGGTCAGGCTCAGGCTTTACGTACTCGGCATGCGCTCTCCTGCTTGAACCATCTCCCGGGTCCACCCCACCTTTCAGAAGGGTTGAACACTACAACCTTCCTGCTTGTTGCCGGCAGGCACCTCTCTGGCATGAATGAAAATGAAGCAAACCCAAGCTCATGGGTACCCTACCTTGTCCAGAAAAATCAAGACAGGTTCACCCACATTATGTAATATGCAAATTCCTCAAAAGTTGGAGGTAAATCATTTTCTTCTTCACAGTTCAATATCTACTAAGCATCTACTAATCATCCAGTGTTAGCTGAAGTTTATGCTGAAGCTACCACACACACACACACACACACACACACACACACACATCCATGACTCTTGCTTCATTTTTACCAAGCTACATTATCAATGCACCAAAGAAACATGCTAATAGACCCTCTTAAAACGTAGATAATTTTTGACGTGGGAAGAATTATTTCCTAATTCACATCTTATTATTTAAAGATTTATATTGATCAGTGTGTATTTCCACATTAAAAAACCTTTTTCAGTTCTGCCCTGCATGAATATTTGTAATCTAAATGAACACAGTCCTAAATGAAGATGTATCTATACCTAGAAATCACATTTGTGTGGGCAGATAAGTTAAAGGTCATGTATAACTCATCTATTTGCATCCATGGGTTGCCATAAGAGGGGATTAAAGGGTCTTTATTAGGCCGCTTTACAGGGGTTCTTCTGAGCCCTATGGGTCATGCCTTTTGCCTAGTCAGTATCTGAAGCCTGCTGGAACCACTCCAGAGATTTCCAGCATGAAAAACCCCAGCACTGAAGCTCTGGCAATTTCAGCCTGCTTGTTCCTTTGACTGACACTATCTCAGGCCCCTCTAAAGGTACTTAATCACCCTCCCAAGCATCCAGCCTGGAGGTCCCCAAGTTAAGCCTCTTACTTTCCGTAACAACCTCATTTTATTGCATGTTCAGCCGAATGTTCAGCTCTAAAATCTGGATCCTTCCGAGATCCCCATGCAGCCCAGATGCCCTCTCTGGCCTGAGGACCTGCCCTCTGATCCCACTTACTAAGTACCTCCTCTAGAGCAGACACTGGGCTGGGGGGCTAGAGGTACACAAGTAAGATATGACTCTGGGACTCTCTGGGAATGTAGCTGAGTGCAAAGTGCCAGGAGATTCAGCTAGATGCAGGTGGGATATACCGCTGGGAGGGCGTTTAATTCTGGCAGTGAAGCTGAGGGGAGGTGCAGCAGTAGAGCACCCGCCTTGTATGTGTGAGGCTCTGGGCTCCATCTACAGCACTATCAAAAAAACAACAACTAAATTTAAAATTTAAAAATAAAGATGAAAAGGAAGGACAGACAGTAGGAAGGAAGAAAGGAAGGAAGAAGTGGGCTAAAGAGATAGTACAGGAGTAAGTACTAGTCTTGAACATGGTCAACCCTGGTTGGCTCCTCAGCACCACATAAGGTTTCCCAAGCAACCCTTGAGTACAGAGTTAGGAGAAAGCCAAAACAAATCTGACTAGGAAGATGGGTAAATGAGTGGTGTTTTGAAGGATGAATAGGAGTTTTTGATTGGCAGGAGAAAGAGGAAGTCCAGTGTGAAAGAATGGAAGTCAAAGTACATGGATATGAGACGTTATGGAGGGTCTGGAGCCAGGGGCTGGCACAGGAAGGGGAGAAACAGCCAAGAAAGTTGAGACTGACTGGGGACCTGAGATATAGCACAGCAGGTAGAGCTTTTGCCCTTAATACAGAGTCAGAAGCATCACCAAGGGAGACCCAGAATCATGAGAGAGAGACAGAGACAGACACACACACACACACACACACACAGAGAGAGAGAGAGAGAGAGAGAGAGAGAGAGAGAGAGAGAGAGAGAGAGAGAGAGAGAGAGACGGGAAGGAAAGGGGCTGGATGTCACGGGACCTAGTGAGCCCTTCCCAGCGTATGTTCAGGGCTTACTCCTGGTTCTGTGCTCAGGGTTCATACCTGGCAAGAGCCTTCCCACTATACTATCTCTCTGGCCCTCTACCCAGCAGATTCTTGGTTCTGACCTGTGGTTCAATGTGAGCCCAAGGATGTGTAGATTTTTGGATTTGTTTAAAAACAAATGACGGGCCAGAGAGATAGTCCAGCAGATAGGGCGTTTGCCTTGCACGCGGCCGGCCCATGCCGGCCCATGCCAGCCCGGCATACCATATGGTCCCCTGAGCACCTCCAGGAGTATTGCCTGAATGCAGAGCCAGGAGAAACCCCTGGGCATCGCCGAGTGTAACCCAAAAAAGCAAAAACAAACAAACAAAACAAATGACCAAATAAATAGGAGTCACATTAGGTGGTGCTGGCGGGACCAGAGTGGGGACGCTGCCCTCGGTGCTTGACCAAGTGGAACAGGCCTGACAGTTCTGTGTTTGATCTGGTAGTGCTGCAGGGAGGGGTAAAGGGAACCAGGGACACACCCACAGGTGCTTGGGGGCACCACTGTGTTGCTGGGCATGAACTCAGGGCCTCCTACTACAATGCCTGTACTTTACCACTTGAGTTACCTCTGGCCCTCTTTGGCTTCTCTTGGAGGGTTGCTGGGAGGGGTAAGGAGGTAACAACAACAACAACAACAACAACAACAACAACAACAACAACAATATCCCCATGAAGTAGAACAGTGTATCCAAAGTGCGTGGTATAGACCTCATTGAATGTTAGCTATTATTAATACCAATTTCCATCTTCTAATCCCCAGTGTCTCGTCGTTAAGTAAATGCTTAATTAGATGAATGCATGGAGAATTATTATAGTAGAGAATTTATGCTTGGGGCTCGATCTGGTTTGGAACATTAAATCTTCAGGAGAAGGCAGGGCCGCTCTGATACTAGTTTCCTCTGCTGCTTATTCAGGGTCTCCCAGAAATAGATCTGGTTCTCATTGTTTTCTTTCATGAAAAAACAAACAAACATAAACCCCCAGGACAGATTCGAAGCTGTGCAGTCTGGCAAAGTTTCTCCCCATCACGTGGCATGAATGCACGCACCTGATGTGGCCGGTGCCCACAGCGGTATCATGGTGGTCTGTGGCCCCAACGGTGGCCACAGTACTTTCCTCTCTCCCTAGCTGTTCCACTCCACCACCCCGGCAGGTGCCGGCCCGCAGACTTTGCAGGGCGGGTGGAGGCTGCAGAGGAGGTGGGCAGGAATCAGGTGGCAGCCACGTGGGCCCCTTCCGCTCGCTCCCCACATCCTTTGTTTCCCACCAGCCCCAGCTCAGGAAGCTCCTTCTGCGAGTCACCGCGAAGGGGCGGCCGGGGGAGCCTGGAGAAGCTATTTCCGTGCAATCCGGGCGGGTGGCAGGCGCGGGAGGGGGCGTGGAGGTGGAGGCTTAGCAGAAGGCCGTGTGTTTGCTTTTATTTCATCCAACAGAAGGTTCTATTTGTGGAAGCGAACAGACGCTGGGGATTAGAGCTAGGAGGGGGCAGGAAAAGGAAAAAAAAGCCACATCCACAACCACGCACAGGTCTTCCCGGAACTACGGCGTGGGGTGAATGACTGATTCTGGAATTCATCACCTTCCCTCCTCCCTTCCCTTCCCACCCGCTTCCGCCGGCTGCCGCCGGCCCTCCGCAGGGTGCAGGGTTCCAGCCCAGGGGCTGGGCGTGAGATGGGTAAAAGGTGGGAGGGGGAATCCCCCGGGCGAAAGGCGTCCCCGCGGGGCAGCGGCGGGAGCCGGGTGCGCGCGCCCGCAGTCCATTGTGTTCGGGGTGAATGGGGCGCGCGCACCAATCAGCGCTCGCTCCGCCCCCGAGGCCCCGCCCCCACCCGCCCACTTCCCGGGGCCCCTGACGTCACGGGAACTTTTCTCCGCCCCCTCCTCCGGTTTTCAGCTCTCAGCCGGGGGTCTGCCAGAGAGCGCGCGCCACCTCCTGCCCAAGCCCAGCCCGAGGTGGTGGTGGTGGTGGGAGGGGGAGGGTGTGTGCGCGCGCTGCAGCCTGCTCGGGGCGCACCTCCTGCCCCAGAGCGCGCACCGAAGAAAGCATCTCTTTGCTTTCTCGCTGCAGTCCGCGTCCCAGCCGCCCCAGCTCCACCTCCCTTAGCACTTCCCCCGCCCCCCATCAACCACCAGCCACACCTCTACCCTCCCCTCCCGCTCCGGTGACTGCTCGCCGGGCTGCAGGGCCCGAGTCCTCGCAGCCACCTCATTGCACAACCCGGCTTCCCAACTGTTTACACAGCCCGGCCTGTGAGTGTGTGTGTGTATACAGCGTGAGTCACCAGGAGGCGGAGGGAGGTGGAGGAAAAAAGGAGAAGGAGGAGTGCACTGACCGGGATCGTGTGGCGCACACACTCACTCACACTCAGTCACTCTCTCCGAGCGCGTCTCGCCCTCTCGCACACAGACAAGCACGCACACAGACGCCGCGGAGTCCAGGAGCGCGCCGGAGCTGAGCCCCGCGGAAAAGTTGCTCGGGCTCGCTCTCCGGTTCCCTCGCCTTGGGAAGCGCTTATTTGCTCGGCGTCTCCTGCCGAGCCCGCTGGGTCCTGCCCTCGCGCACCTCCGGATCCGGGAACGCCGGCCGTCGCCGCCTCTGGCTTCGCGGATTGTCGGGCACTGTCGACAACAATAGCGGCGGCCGCCCGCTTGCGAGACGCGCCAAGCGGGTGCCTGGCGGGGTCCAGGGATCCGAGCCCGCCTCTGCCTTCCGGACGCGCGGCCAGCGAGGGCTCCTCGTGCAACTCCGGCGTCTGCGAGCTGCTCCGGCTCTGTGCCCCTCGCGGGTGGGGGCCGAGCCCAGCGCCTTTGCAGAAAACTCCATCCGGCCGACTGGAATTGGTTGCCGTTCCCGCTCGGATCCCGCAGAGCCTTTCTGCGCCGATCCAGGACCTACAAAACCGGGGCCGTCCCGCAGCGGGACGGGATGCGGGTCGGTCCCCTGCGCTCTGCCATGGTGGCGCTTCGCAGCCCCGTGGCCCAGCCTTGCTGCTCCCGGCCGCCCGGGGCGCCCGGCGAAACGCCTGCTGGACTCGGATGATCCGGCGGCCGTGGCCGCCAAGTGCCCGCGCCTCTCGGAGTGCACGAGTTCCCCGGACTACCTCAGCCCTCCTGGCTCGCCCTGCAGCCCGCAGCCTCCTCCCGCCGCTCCGGGGGCTGGCGGCAGCGCTGGGAGCGCGCCGGGGCCCAGCCGCATCGCCGACTACCTGCTGCTGCCTCTGGCCGAGCGCGAACATGTGTCTCGGGCGTTGTGCATCCACACCGGCCGCGAGCTGCGCTGCAAGGTAGGCGCTGGGGCTCGGGAGCCTGGACCAGACAGGATGGGGGTGGTGGTGGTGGTGGTGGTGGGGCAAACTCAAAGGCGGGGGGCGCGCGGTGGCTTTCAATAAAGTGCTTGGGGGTCCACATCGGCACCAGAGCTGGGGGTACAGGTGCCCCCACCCCATTTAACGCTTGAGCTGGCGCAGAACGGGGTTGAGCCGGCTTAGGCGGCGTTTGTGTATGTTTACCCTTTTGGGGGGCTTGTGCGGTTTCCCACCGGGTGAAAGAAATGCTGAGGGCTCGGCGGTCTGGAGGCTGTGCAGAGCTCACTTGCATTCTCTCCATGTTATTTCCTTTGCGTTCGGCGGAGCGCGTGGCGTGCCTTGTAAGTTGTGGGATTGAAATGGATCCCAGGGTCGTGCCATTCCAACCTTCTCTCCTGCTCCTCGCTCTTCCACGCCCCTGACTCTGGAAGGGCGCCCTGCTATGGGAACGTCTTTGGAGCTGGGAGCAGCTGGAAGCGTCTTGCCCGGGGAATGCAGTATACCCCAGGCACAGCTGTGGGTGGTGACGGGGGGTAGTAAGATCCCTGTTTAGTGTGGGGCCGCCCGGATCTCGGGGATTCCGATGGCCCCCCGCGCCCGGACAAGAACTTCGTCCACCCTACACTGCAGATTAAGGGGGGGAGGTGGTCTTCCGGCCCTGAGGGGTGGGGGTGGAAGGACGTAATGTTTTCGGAGCGGGCTTGTGGTGGAGTCCTCCCGAGCCAGGAGCTTTTTTCATTCATGCCTGTAGCTCCCGGCCAGCGATTTCCTTCCGAACAGAAGGAATCGCATCCAGGAGGGCAAACTCCTTGGAACAAGGCGCTCGCCGCCTCGCGCGGAGACGCACAGCGTGAGCAAAGCCCACCTTTCGCTAACATGAACCCCCCAGCATCGCAGACATCCCGATAAGTCTAGGGGTGGCTCCTGCTCACCTCAAAGATAGGGTCACCCCCGGTTAAAGTCTCGGGTTGTCTGCGCTTCACCTGAGCACCCCGCATCCCCCGTCTCTGTGCTTGCTGCTGCCACCTACTGTCCTACCCTGGGTGACATTATCAAAGCACCGTGGAACCCAGAGAGAGGGGGGTTGGGGGGACCCCACTGGGGCGGGGAGGGAGGATGCGAACTCTTTATGCAAGCCTGGGTAAGGAGCTCTTCAGGGGAAGAGCTTCTGGCAGGTGTGGTGAACGGGAAAGAGCAGGGCGAGGGAGCGATTTGTCTAGTGGTGCCGGAGCAGCCAGGCCTCAGAGGTGGGCTGGGTCTGGTGGTTGTGCAACCCCTTCCAGTTCCTCCGAGCAGATAATAGCCGAATCCAGATGGTGACAACCCATGTGTCACCGTTTCCAGTTGAGTCTAGGATATGAGTAACCGGACTAAACAAAAGGCCCTTAAAGAGACCATTGAGCTTCTCACAGGAGATAGTAGACATTTCCCAGGGTGGGGTGGGAAGTGTGTGTGTGTTGGGGGGGGGGATTTACAGAAACAGCCAAAAATCCTGGCGGGGACCCAGTGTCTGGTGAGAGGGCATTGGCTCCGGTGCCTTGCACCTGGAGTCAGACTGGAGGCAGGCTGCTTCAGGCTGAGTCGTCAATGCCTCCGTCCCAGTCATCTGTTCCTTTCTGACGGATGACAGATCTGTGTGTTCTCTGGCCCCTTGTTCAGGATCGCCACATTCTGTGCTCATTCCCTGCTCAGGACTTGGGCCCCGCAGGAAGTCATGCGTTTCCAGGACCGCTTAGCTCCCGGGTGCAGGGGAGGGGAAGGGTGGACAGCCACCTCACCACAACCTTGTGTACTAACAAGACAGGCCGGGAGGAAAAAGGGGGTCCTGGGGGCTTTGCTCGCCGAGCGAGCTGATGACCTCCAGGAAGATGGAACCTCTGCAGAGAGGACAGTTCTCACACAACGTTGCTATCAAAGCCTTTTGCAGTTTTGCTTCATGTTGCTGGTTTGGGCATTGGGAGGGTTAGGGGCGGCTGGGCTGTATAAGTGGAGAGGGTCAGGAAGAAAGGGTGGCTGAGAAATGAAGGGAGCCTTCCTGTCAGGACAAAGCCCCATGATTTGGGAGGCGGCCTCTGCTTTTCTTGCCCCCTCACCAGGTCCCTCTGTCTCTGCAGGTGTTTCCCATTAAACACTACCAAGACAAAAATCAGGCCTTACATCCAGCTGCCGTCGCACCGGAATATCACGGGCATCGTGGAAGTGATCCTTGGGGAGACCAAGGCCTACGTGTTCTTTGAGAGAGACTTTGGGGACATGCACTCATACGTGCGGAGCCGGAAGAGGCTGCGGGGAGGAGGAGGCTGCCCGGCTCTTCAAGCAGATTGTGTCTGCCGTCGCCCACTGCCACCAGTCGGCCATTGTGCTGGGGGACCTGAAGCTCAGGAAATTCGTCTTCTCCACAGAGGAGAGGTGAGCGGCCCGCCAGCCTCTCCTGTGACCCCTAGGAACCAGAGGTGCTGGGCCAGTTTCTGCGGTGAGGGGCACGTCTTGGTTGCCAACAGGGACCAATGCTCCGTGGTCATGCCCAGATGCGGAATTGAGAATTTTGCTCTGGGGGAGCCACAGCTGAGGTGGCTTTGGTTCTGCAAAGGTGGAGCCTTGGTGCATCTGTGGATGCTACAGGCAGCCGTGATTACTTGTGCACACTCTACCCTCCCATCTGCACCTTGGGATCAGCAAAAGTGCTCTGCCCTGTGCTGACCAAAAGCTCAGCTCTGGGGTGCCCCGCTGAGCCCCACTGAAACTTCCAGGGAACAATTCCAAGTCCTTGTCTCATCGTTAGAAGGGATTTCCAGAGCTGTTGTAGGTGAATCTGCCCTCTTTTCGCCCATCCTGCTTTCCTGCCGCTTCTCTGGTTCCCTTCAGCCCTTCTTCCCCCCCACCCATTGCCCCAAGCTTCCCTCCATATTTCTTGGTGACTTTTGAGGCATCTTGTTTGGATCCATCTTCAGAAAATAGCCCCGTTGAATAATAAATGGAAGTTGGCTGGAATTAGTTGCTAAATATAAACCACAGCCTAGCTTGTAAAGGACAAGATGAGCCTGATAAGAGAGTAAGGAGACAGTCAGGTTCAGAGTGGAGGTTTTAGACAAGAGAATGGGGGGAGAGATGTATCTTCCCTGTTCTAAAATTTATTGTTTAGGTTTTGGGGTCACACCTGCCAGTGCATGGGGGCTGCTTTTGGCTTTGTGCTGGAGAGATTGGGGGTGTCTCTCCTGACTGTGCTCAGGAGAATCACCCAGTGCTAGGGATTCAACCAGGCTCTCCCATGAGCAAAACATGCTTTTCATGTGCTTGAGCCCACTTAGCTATCTCTGGCTCAGACCTCACCTCATTTAAAAGGTGGGCCCATCCCTTGGGGAAAGCGCAAAAGCAGTAATACTGTTAGAGAATTGTAGAGGTGGGTGTGAGGTTCCTTTTTTTTGGGTTGTTGGTGTAGTCATTCATGCTTCCCTTGTGTGTCCAGCCCCTCTGAACTGCTCTTTCCCCTCCCCCGAATTGGAGATCACATGAAAAAGTATAGGGTTGGGTTACCATAGAGGCCTCACTTGTATCTAACCTTGCAATAATGATTGAAACACACTGATTAGCAAAAGAAAAGCAGAGTGTTTGCAACGGAAGACATTTCAATTCCTGGAACATGCTTCTTTGCTAGGGTGATGTATTTTCTGAAACATGCCTTACACCTCCTTACGAGCTTTTGAAATCCACATTGCACAGGCGAGTGTCATGTGCAGGGGTTTGGCAACCGGAGGGTTAAGCAATGGCAGGCTGACGGCACAGGTGCAGGCTTTTAGTACTACAGCAGCCAATCAGGGGCAGACTGTGTGGGTTGAGTCATATTTTCCGTTTACAGAACCAATGGGTATTTTACATAACGACAGGGAGGTCATGCTGAGGACATACTGAAGTTAGCACATGTATCCTACACTCCAGGGAACAGGAAGGCAGGAAGGGGGAAAAAAAGTCCAAAAACAGTCACCACCAGCAGACCTCTGAGAGGAAAAGGAATTGACCCATTAGTCAGGACCAAACGTTTGCGTTTAACTTCACCAGTGATATACTGCAATCCAGCTGGTTCAGAGAAGCAGGAGAGGCTGCCGCTGGAGATAGTCCATCCCCCACTTGGCTCTGGGGGTTGGGGGCTACAGGACACCTGAGTGATTGGATGTGAACAGGCTGGTCTTGCAGCTTCTGAAGAAAGGTTGGGATTAGAGAGTTGTCAGACTTTTGTTGTACCTATGGAGTGTAAATAGGTCCAGGTGTGAATGGGTTCTTGCTGGTGTGTGTGTGTGTGTTGGTGTGAGTGTGTCAGGGTGTGGGTGTGTCTGGGTGTGTGTGTGTGATTGTGCACACACACAGGTACACCTCAGACAGGAACTCACCTATGCTCATCTGTGTCGGTGTTGTAACGCCTCAGCACCCCTGAGAACCATCAGCTGCGCTGCACCCTTGCCTGCAGTCAGCATTCCTATCCCCCTTGGCATTGCAGTTGCTAGTGTCTGGACCCCGACTGGGGAGACTGTTCCCTCTCAGTATTAGGCTGGGGAGCTGCTGGCCGATCTGGTGACCTGACAGGAGGGGGATGAGTTTCTAGGTTGCTCAGGACCTCTTTGAAGTCCTGATGAGACTGAATGAGCCGGCTTCTTTCCTGACTTTTCTAGAAAAAAAAAGTCAGCCATTCACTCCCCCTTCATTCCCCCCCCCAAGACAAGCTCCCACTCCTGCCCGTGAGCTTTGCAAATTGTGTAATCCCTATTAGGATATCTCTTACCAGCACTGCTATCACGAAGGGTATGTGGGGCTTTGCATCATACCCTCCACCCCAGACGTTCTCTCCATGCTTTGCAAACGTTTATTGCAGTTTGTATTGGTTTTGAAATCCCGAGGCGGGGAGGTGGCAGGGCCCTGCTGACTGGACTAAGGGGTAAATGACATTCGGGAGCTTAGGGTTCACAGGGGCGGCTGTACTTGGGAAAGCCTCACTCCCAGAGCAGCTCACCTGGAAGTCACGTCTTGTTTTCCGTCCTCCCTGCAGAACCCAGCTCCGACTAGAAAGCCTGGAAGACACGCACATCATCAAGGGGGGAGGACGATGCGCTTTCAGACAAACATGGCTGTCCCGCCTACGTGAGCCCCCGAGATCCTGAACACCACTGGCACCTACTCGGGGAAGGCAGCGGACGTTTGGAGCCTCGGGGTGATGCTCTACACCCTTTTGGTGGGACGATACCCCTTCCATGACTCAGACCCCAGTGCCCTGTTCTCCAAAATCCGCCCGCGGACAGTTCTGCATTCCCGACCACATTTCCCCCAAAGCCAGGTGCCTCATCCGCAGCCTGCTGAGACGGGAACCTTCGGAGAGACTCACAGCCCCAGAGATTTTACTCCATCCCTGGTTTGAGTCCGTCTTAGAGTTGGGCTATGCAGATTCAGAAATGGGAACTGCAGACCAGATCGTTCCAGAGTATCAGGAAGACCATGACATTAGTTCCTTCTTCTGCTAATCCCCAAACCTCAGAAACCTCATAATTCTCACACATGGCATTTCCATTTCTAAAGATGGACAGACTTTTTGCGTGGTGCCAGCCAGAAGCACAATGGCGTGATTGGATCCGCTGATCGCATGGAGTGCCCGCTCCTGTGTGCGCGTGTGTGGGGCGGGGCAGGTGCTTGGCTTGATAGATCCGGCAGCCGGCACTCAGTGAGGGGGCGGGGGGACCGTTTTTTCCTCTTCCCGGAACCCTTACCAACTCCTCATGGGTCATATTTTGGGCGGAGGAGTGTGTCGGCATCTTTCAAAGGTGGCAGAGAGTGTGAAAAAATTCTACACCATGAAATGAACTCCAGCCTTCTAAAGGGAGAGGAGGTGACCCCCACAAAATGGAATTGGGGGACAGTAACTACAGTTTTACAGGGTGAAATAATTTGGCCAATAAACTGCCATCTTCGAATTCGTCGTTGGTAGGTCAGTCTTGCTACCTTGGCCTCTCAGAGCGGATAGTTTCTTGGGGGAGTTTGGTTTAACTCTCTTCCTTCACACCTACTTTTACCGGTGATGCTTTATTTGGGGAGCAGACTGAGTCGAGAGCACGGGATCCTGCCTGAACTATGAACCAGACTTTCCTCAGTTCCTTCGAGACCTCAAGCCCTAAGGCCTGCTTTCTGACCTTGACCTTGAAATCCATGCCCCTTAACCCTTAACTTAAAAAAAGCAAAGCAAAAGAAAAAGCAGTTTTCAACTAATCATGCCTGAAAAAAATTATCATGAAAGATTTGAACTTCTGCCTGTTTCAGAACTCTGAGCTCAGACAGAGACTGCAGATTTTGGAAATAATTTGAGCATTTGGAAGCCCACTTCCACTTTTCAGTTCCCCTCAAATATGGTTTTTTTTATCCTTGACTTTTCTCCCTGCTCCCCATCATCTCAGAGTGGACTAAGTTTGTCAAGGAGGAGGAAAGTAGGGAGATTGCCTAGAAGTGAATTTTGGATCGTCTTAGTTAATTCTCAGACCAACTTCCAGATTTCTACTCTAAGCTCCTGATGGAGAAGGTCTGTGTCAGGCATTATGTTGTGCACCCACCGTTTTGCATGATGGGTTGGGTGATGTTTCAGTTGTGGTTTGGTTTATGAATACATCTGTCGTCATCAGATCTGAAATAGTAAGCCCCACCTCTTGAAAGTCAGAAGGAACTTTAAAAATCATCTATGTCCACCTTCTCTCCTCTTTCTGCCACCTTGCCATGCAGAAATCTATTTTTCTGCCACTTTCACAGGTGGGAACCCAGCCTCTCCTTGAACATGTTCTGAGATGGACGTTTGCTACCTACTAAAGGTAGCACTTCACAGAGACTTGCATTAAAAAAAATCAGTACAGGTGAAATATCAGTGTCTGGGATAGTACTAAACCAGGTGGTGAAGCGGGTAATCCAAATATACTGTACTTTGGTAAAGACACAAAAATACAAAAAAAAAGCCACATAGAAACCACCGGCAGTCATCTTTAAGGGCTATGCCTATACAAACTGCTAACATGCATTGTGAGAATGCCGTGTATACCTCACGTACTGTGTACTTTGTACCTATATTTTATCTTTTATACATAATGTCCGTTGTTTTTATTTGTTGTTTTGACTCTGAGGCTTGTTTTGTTGTCTGTGTCTGTCTGAATAACCTGCGTGTCTTAGACCACCTGAAATGTGAATGATTGTCGGCAATATTACCTGAACTGAATCCTGGGACTTGGAAGAGCGGGACTGAGGCCTCTGCGGCACAAATGCTTTTGGGGGCTGCTTGACCAGCCTGTCTGTGATCCAAGAGCCGGCTGAGGACTCCCGGCTGGCTGGGGCTTCTGCCAGGAAAGCTGGAAACACTAGATCGTCCTGTACATGTGTATATATGTGAACAGTGAGACAGCCGTTTCTGACTTGTAGAGAAATTTTAATAAATCTGGTTTCGTAAATAGGCCTATGTCGCTCTGCCTTTGCCTTTTGCAATTTCAGGCTGGGGATGCAAAGGTCTCTGGCCTCGGGGCCTGGCATCTCATGGGGAGAAGTAAACAGATGTTGTCTGTGATGTGTGACCTTTGACAAATCTGAACTCATTCACTTTGGTCATTGAAGTGGGCAGATTTATTTTGGTGGCTGTGGAGCCCCCCTGGTGAAATCTGGTGGGTTGAATTCGGAGAACAGAACACTGGGTGAGGAGCAGAAATAAATAAGCCTCGAGTTGTAGGAATCCTTCTGGCTTCGGGTCTTTCTTTTTTAATCACCCAGGTCCCTAGAGAATTTGATGAAAACTATGACGATATCTCAGAAAAATGTACACATGAGTTCTGTTAGAATATTCTAGGTCCTTAGATATCCTCCAAGGCATCTCAGGCTTCCCGTGGAGAACACCACCCTCCTCCCATTAGACTTAATTAAAATGACTAATGGAGCATTTCCTTTTTCTTCCCTGGAAGTGTAAAAATGGAACCAAGGAACACTGAAGCTACATTATTTTGAATCACAAAGGTAGAGAAAGAGGATTTTGCTTTCTTTAGATTTAGAGCTTTACTCCGTTCAGAATCTACTAAAACCAAGCAAATTGCATCCAGAGTGATTTTTTAAAGTGGTCTTGTGAAGTGTAACAACCGTACAGAAAAATATTCCACCTATTTGTGGATTGACCTGAGTTTTCACAAAACCCCTCTTATCCAGTGATTGTTGTTTCTTTCGTTCTTTTCCTTTTTCTTTCCATAAAGCAAAAAGGAAAACAAAAGAAACAGGAAGCTGAGACACTCCCAGGAGCCCCTTCCCCCTCTTGAGCCTACTTGACCCCTTTATTGTTCCCAAGGAGAGAGACTTAAGTTTTGTAAACCTTAGAGTAAGGACTATGTCATCAGCTCTGAGCGGAAATGAAGAGGCATATAGAAATGACAGATGACACAAGATCTTTCCTACACTCAGGCTGAGATCACCCAGGAAAGCAAGACTGTGACATTCAAGCCAGCGCAGTTCTGGCTGTGTGACCCAGGAACTTAAGAAAAGCAATTGGAAAAACATCCAAGGCAACACGGGAAACGGCTAAGTTCCTAGGTTGTTTAGCCTCTAGGAAGCAGGGAGCAAAGCATTGGTCTAGAGCCATCTCATGATAGAAGAACCCTTAAGGCTCCAAGTTCTTGGGGCTCAGAACAGCCGTTGTGTCTCCCCAGCTCCAAGAAGCCCAACTAGGCTCAGCCTTCCTCCTTTGGGCATTACAGAAGGCTAATACTTTGGACTTCACCGAGCTTTTTAATCTCAGGATTTCAAAACACATTGCAAGCAATTAAGGTTACAACACCTCTTTGTACTGTTGTTACATGCACCAAGTGGAGAGAAATGTGGGTCAGGATTGGCTGTGATGACATGTGATGCCACAAATCCATAAATTTAATCTCTTCAAAGGTTGGAACAAATCTGGGGCAATCGCAACCAGTTACATTATAGGCGATTGGTGTGAGTGTGCCAAGCACCAGCAACAAAGCTGATTGATTTTCTTGTCCCTCATGTCCTTATCACCTGGACAAATGTTTCAAGTAATATCTCAGCATCTTTTAATATTTGTATTTCATATTTTCTAGAAGTTTCACTGTCCCTACAAACCTCCCTCCCATTTCCTTTCATGTTCACTTGAGTTAAATAGAAAAGTCCAATTATTATTTGCTCCATTTTATAGGTGAGAGAACTAAGACTCGACTCTTTCATTGACTGCTCAGGAGTAGACTGCTCAGAGCCGGAACATGAACCTGAGTCTTTGGGCTGCTTGTCCTCCATTGTGGTGTGTGTTCAGTCGCAACAACATCTTTGGTAGTAATGACGATTGGAGAAGGTGATTTAATACAAATGATGAGTATTTAGTCCTGTACACATCTTCAAAACAGCCTAGGAGAAAGAAAGGTGGAAGCATCGCTGACGGTGAGAGACCCATTATTCAGTAAGTGTTTGCTGTAGATCAACCATGTACCAGGCTTGTCTGAGACTCAGATTTTTTTTCACTGAGTGGAAAGTTGCATGAGGTCAGAGGCTGAGAATTGTGTCCTTCTTAGCCCTCAGAATCTAGCACAGTGTCTGCCACAACACAACTGTCTGATGCTAGCATGAATGGATAGGTGTGTGGATGAATGGGTGGTGGGTAAATGGTGTGTAAGTGATTGAGTGTATGGATGGATGGATAGGTAGACAGATGAGTGGATGAATGGTTGCATAGCTAGGCAGGTGGCTAAATGGTTGGATAGCTAGGCAGGTGGCTGAGTGGATGGATGTATGGGTGGGTGAGGGGGGTGGATTAAAGGATGATAAATACATGGATGGTTGAATAAATGGGTGGATAGGTGGGTGGAAGCATGGATGAATGGTGGATGGATGGATGGGTAGATAACGGATAAATGAGAAGGTGGTTGGATGGGTGGTGGGTGGATAGATGGATAGATGGATGGATGGGTAGGGGGGAGGTTGGGAGGGTGGATGGATGGCTAGGTAGAGGTTTTAGCTCAGTATGTAGTGGACCTCGAAATCAAAGAGCCAAGGACACTATCAGTCACATATTGTGCCTAGGTCACATCTCGCTCCGAAGTCCTTTTGCTATATGATCTTGAAGTGGATCTGACACTTAGGCTCTCATAGATTCATCTTTAAATAAGAGCAATACTTTGATTTCTTTTTTAGATGTCATTCTGTAACAGTATGATTCTGTGATCCTCTCAAAACAGACCCTATAATCACCTACGTCAGGGAATAGTGCTGTGCTTTCTTTTCTGAATTTTTTGGGGAGGTGAGTCACACCAGGTGGTACTAGGGGGTCGACCTTATAAGTGCCTGGGGACTAGGTGGTGCTGGTGATTGAATTTAGATATTCTGCTTAGAGTGTGTGCATCGGCCTGCTAAGCTCTCTCCGGGCTCAGCTGCTTTCTCTTAAAATCAGGCAGAGGCAGTGTGATGAGGAGCTGCATTCCGCTGAGGAAGGTATTGTTGCAGGTAGGGTGATGGAAATGGCCTTTCGACACGACATTGAGTGAGGGCGGGCAAGTCTTTAGTTAGCTATGCCCCTCCTCCACTGGGAGAAAACAAACAAACAATAGAACATACACAGACACACACGCATGGACACACGCACACACACGTGCATGCACACACATACACACACATGCAAAAACAAAAATAGGAGCAGGAGTTTAACTTTTTAAAATTCTTTAAGAACCCATGGAACACCCCATATCAGATTTCACTGGATTGTGTGAGTGTGTGTGTGTGTGTGTGTGTGTGTGCGTGTGTATATGAGTGTCTGTCGGTTTGTGGGTCTGTGGATATGTGCGTGTGGGGGGGTAGTAGGAGATTTGGGCCACACCCAGTGATGCTCACAACTTATTTCTGGCTCTGTGATCAGGAGCTACACTAGGAGGTGCTCAGCAGAACATATGGGGTACCAGGATTAAACAAGGGTTGGTTGCCTGCAAGGCACCTTAACTACTGCATTATCTCTCTGGCCCTCAGTGGACTCTTAAATGATCCCATTGGCAGCCAGTCACCTAGTGGCTTCCAGAAGATATGGAGAAAGATGTTGCCACATTTGACAGTCTGTTTCTCATTCTGTCTTCTGCCGCCCTGCCCCCACCCCGCCTCCCAGTAAGCAGAATGATCTGTTCCCGTCAAACACTTGCGGATGCTCAGACACAGAAGGTGACACAGCTGTGTGAGAGGTGCAGGGGAGCACAGGGGACTCCAGATTGGGCTTGATGAACTCTAGCTCTCTTGTCTTTTGTGGTTTCCACTTGGGAGCTGACATGCCCAAGGCAAAACCCTGGCATCCTTTTGGAGCAACCATTTGGCTGGGAGAATTTTTGCTAGTATCAGGCTGCTGGCGTCAGTGTGTGGTTTCTGAGGATTATCAGTGGAGAGCTCCCTGTGATTTAAGAACCATGCTAATACCGCCTTCACATGGCTTAGCAAGTGATCACCTCACTATACCCCCCTATAAAGCTGAACTGTTACCATCCCTTTTTATAGACAGAGAGGCTGAAGTTCAGAAAGGGAAAGTGATTTATCCTAAGACACACAGCCCAGCATTCATACACCCCAGGAGCCCTTTGCCAGGAAGGCTTACTAACCTTCTGCTTTTAGAATTGGGAAGAGACTTTATAAATGATTTAGTTCTAAATGCAATCTGCTATTCTGGAACAGAAAAGGTGTTAGGGTTAGAGATAGCACAAGAATTGAGGTACTTGCTTTGCTTGTAGCTGACTAGGTTTGATCCCTAACATCTCATATTATCCTCTAAGCACTGCCGAGAGTGATTCCTGAGCACTGCCAGGTATGGCCCCAAAACAAAAGAAAAAGAGGAAAAGGACCTTAGTGAAGTGAACTCCAACTAAAGTCTGACACTTAATAATAATGTGCTCATATTGGTTTTTACATTGTGACCAATATACCTGGTCATTGAAAATGGGAAACTTGGAGGAAAGGGAGGGATGCGTGGTAACTCTTTATACAATTTCTATAACGTTTTGTACATCTAAAATTATTCTCCAAATTAAAAAGTTCAGTTGAAGGCCAGAGATGCGACTCACTAGTTAAGTTCACTCCTTGTGTACACAGGCCCTGGTTTGAACCCTGGCATTGAAAAGTAACTTTTTAAAAAGTTTTTTAGTAAAGTAGATAGGACTGGAGAGATGATAGCACAGAGGTTAAGATTCAGGCCGGGTGATAGTACAGCAGACCAGCGTTCCGGCATCCCATATTGTCCTTTAAGCAGCCCCAGGAGTAATTCCTGAGTGCAGAACTAGGAGTAACCACAAGCGTTGCCAATTGTGAACCAAAAAGAGCCAAAAAAAAAAAAAAGAAGAAGATTCTTGCTTTGCATTTGGCTAACGCAGGTTTTAAATCTCTTCTGGTCTCCCTGAGTACCACCGGGAGTGATCCCCTGAGAAAGATCCAAAAGTAAGCCCTGAGTATTGCAGGTGTACTCCAAAAAGCCCAAAATATACGACTTTTGTTTACACTGTCCCCATTTTTAACCAAGGAAAACCAAGGCTGAAATCGAGGGAATTACATGGTCGCACAGCAGCAGCTGGAGCCACCTCCCCACCCCCACCACTTCCTGGGTACCACCTGGCAGGGTGGGCATGACCTGGAGAGCCAAAGCAGGCAAATGTGCAGCGCTTACATGAAATGTGTCAGAAACTTCTCTCCATAGAGCATGGCATTTTGAAAGCCTGGCTCCTAGGTTGACCTTAATAAGGATGACTAAGGCCAGTGTCCGGCTTCCTCATCTGTTCATTGATCTTAGGCAGCTAAGGCCGCTGAGCCAGGCCAGGCCAGCAGTGAATGTCAGCCTCACGCCTCATTGGCTGGCAGAGAGCAGGAGCAATGGGGAGTCAGCCCAGAGAGAGGCCTTGAAGACAAAGGCATTTGGAGCTTTGACCATTCCCCACGGATTTCTCACAGGAGCTGCCAAGGTCCCTTTTCCGGGCCCCTGCAGTCAGTGAGGATGCCCACAATGCAGGGTGCAGAAGCCACGAGGAGAAGGGGACAGGACAGGACGAGTGCCTTTAGCCCTCTGTGTCCCCCTAGCCAGAGAGAGAATGGGGCTTGGGGTTCCTGTGAGCAATGTCTTCACCTGAGAAGAGAATGTGAAGATAATGACATTTCCCAGCAGGTGTCCATCACCACACACCCCGGTCCTCCTCCCAACACTCACTGTGACTTAGTCACTTTGTGGGACAGCCGGTGCCTAGCAGGAGGTGGCAGAGGAGCAATGAGAATAAACGTAAGCACAGGAACCCACGTGGAGTGAGTGGTGGCCTGTCTAACCCCGCTTTAACATTTGACCAGCACTGCTTTTTAAATTTAATTTAATTTAATTTTAGCTCTCCCAAGCAGAACTCTGGAGAGTCTGGGGAACACGTCTGCTGAGATATTTGGCCAACTGAGGGTTATTTATGTTTTTTTTTTTGGTCACTCCTGCTGTGCACTGCACTCAGGATTATCCCTGGTGGTGTTCGGGGACCATATGAGATGTCAGCGATTGAACCCAGGTCAACTGTGCTTAATGAAAGTACCCTACCTGCTCTAACCCCTGAGTTTTTATTTTTAACTAAATTTTTTTAAATTATTTTTTTTGTTTACAATGCAATTGATAATAGTTTCACATGGACATAATTCCAACACCACACCCATCACCAGTATACCCATCTCCCTCTCTAAGGAACCCACCTCCAGTCCTAACCACTCTTCCTCCACAACTCAGTTGTGTGGATCAATTTCCCTGAGCCACGCTATCTCTGTTATCTCGCAGTGTATCTTTAAATCCCACATATAAGAGAAGTCATTCCATGTCTGTCCTTTCCTTCTAACTGACTTCACTCAGCATGATAGCCTCTAGTTCCACCCATATTTCTGCACATGATATGGTTTCATTCTTTCTTACAGCTGCATAGTATTCCATTGTGTGTGTGCATGTGTGTGTGTGTGTGTGTGTGTGTGTGTGTGTATATATATATATATATATATATATCCCAAGTTCTTGATCCATTCATATGTTGTTGGGCATTTGGACTGTATTCATAGCTTGGCTATTGTATACTAAACGCAGTGATGAACATATGGGTCAGGTAAGTTTGAAGATTTGATACTTGGGTACTGTGACACAGTGCTGCCTGGTCCTGAGTTTCTGGGGGGCTTCCAAGGCCATTGGTGATGCTGAGGGGGACCATATAGTGTTGGGTTCAAACATGGGTCCCTGAGCATGCAAGGCATGTGGACTTGACTGCTGAGCTATCGCCACAGTCCACACTCTGTGACAAAAGTGTGGGTTTCCCTCACTTCCTTTCTGTCTATCATGCTTATTATAACTGAGGTGACGCACACATGGTTGTGTTCCTGCATTAAGCCATGGTGCTTGCCAGGGGTTGCATTACTTTTAGTGGTGGTGCTTGTATGTGGGTTCCCCAGGGGCTGCCGTGGAGTTGAGGTCCTCAAGTACATTCTGATTATAGGGAGCTTGCTCTCCTGTTCATAAATATTCTTGCGTGTCCTGGTAATCACATATTATTTTTTTCAGGGGAGTGTACCTGGAAACCACAGGGTACGCGTGGCCAGCGTGGCGGCACAGTTTGGTGCTCGAGCCTGAGTGGGGCAGCAGCGCTCAGGCTGTGTGATGCTGGGGACTGAATTTGGGTCCCTGAGCATGCAAGCATCTTCTCTGACCCTAGGGCTCTTTCCCCAGAACCTCATGCATCTTTGGAGTTGCAGTGCTCACTGGGAGAGGCCCCCTTTGGTTGTGGAACTTGCTCACATCTGGCTGCATTAGGGCTAGAACTTGTTCACAGCATCAGGAGCTTCAAACAGCAGAGCACCAGGGCTGTGTTTAGCTCCTGTGGGCACTGCTAGGACCTGAACCAAAGGCCTCATGCTTGCAAGGCAGGTGCCTTAGCCACAGAGCCACTTCCGCCCCCAAGGAAAGTATTATTTGGCCCATTTTATAGAGGACTGCCTAAAGTTTGGAGAGATTAAGCTACTTGTGTCAGATTGCAAAGCTCATTAATGGGATACAAATATAAGGGTGGGGTGAAGAACGAACAATAATTACCAGATCCCTGTTGAGATGAAGCCAGAGGACAGAGACCGAGTGTGTGCAAATCAGCCAATTCCAGGCCCAAACTTGCCTTGTGTCTCCAGCTCTGTTTCTTTCCCCAGCTGAAAGATGGTTGACAGAAGCTTCTGAGACTAGGATTTGTCTCTTATTTTCCAGTCACACTCCCAAATCCACCTTCTCTCCTATTTTATCTGCTGAGAATATAACAACTTTTGTCTGAGATCAGCAGGAATCTTAATAGGATTCTCATGCTCAAGTATATGCCTTTAGGGCCAAAGAAATAGCTCAGTGCTCTCCAGCGAGTACTTGGCTTGGCCTGCAGGAGGCTTGGGTTCCAGCTCTAGCACCGCATGGTTCTGAGTATTGCTGCTAGAACCGACTCCCAAGCCCAGAACTACAAGTGGCTTCTGTGAGCTGGCAGGTGTGAACTTACAACCAGAAGAAAGAAAGTTTTGTTTTTCTTTTTGAGGGGTGGGGGGGGTTGGGAGTGGGAAGTGGGCACATCCAGTGGTGCTCAGGGTTTACTCCTGGCTCTGCACTCAGGGATAACTCCTGGCAGGCTTGGGGTTGCCAGGGATCAGACCCAGGTTGACTGTTTGCAAGGCAAGCGTCCTACCCACTGTCTTATTGCTCTGATCAAGAAAGAAGTTCTCAGCACATGAATGACTGTTCAAGGTTGGCATCTGTAAGCTTTCAATTATTTTTTTATTTTGCTGGTCCTGGGGATTGAATCCAGGGGCTTATGCATGTGAGGCTTGACTGGATATAGTCTCAAGGGTAGGACTGGATATAGACTCCACTGAGCAGCATTTCTCTTCCATTTTAGGTTTTATTCCCACAACGAAATCCTACCACAGTGGCATACTTTCTCTGGGAGGAATACACATTATGCTGGACTCCAGAAGAAGTTGCAGCGAAGAGGAAAGATCCTGGTATGAAATCCTGGTGTGTGGCTCACTCCCTGTGTGGCCCAGCAGAGGCATGTGACTTTCTCAGCCTCAGTAACAATAACCTACATGGCAGCAGGTGACTCCGAGAAGTACATGAAGTAAAAGGTGCCCAGTGGCCAGATGGAGGTGTAGTCTGCTTTGAAATCCAGGCAGATCCCTTCAAGGTGGAGCAAGCCAGAGGGGCATGTCTCCCGCCCTGGATTTGGATCCCAGCCAAGCTCCTTATTTGCTCTGTGACCTTCGATAAGTTGCAACATATCTCTAACCTATCATTTTCTCATCCATAAAACGGGTCCATAACGACAAATTATTTTGTCATTAGGTTGTTGAGCTGCAAAAGGGACCGGATACATGTGGGACTGGGTGGAAGGGGTGGGGACTCACAGGGGAGCTGGCCTGGGTTGCAGGCAGAAACAGTGGTCCGTGGTCCTTACTGTATGCTTCCTCCTTTATCTTCTCTGCTCTCGTGTCCTGGTTCCCAGACATCCTGCTGAGGATGTTGGCTACTCTTGGTGATAGAGTGGAAGGCATGGGGATAGCGGTGGGTGGGAAGGGACTTTAAGGCATCATTTCACAGATGCCACCTGGATGGGGAATCAAGGTCCTTACTGGGATCCCACCGGGGAATAGACCAGGGGTGAAAAGGATGAACAGGAGATCAGTTTCTGCCAAGGCACGAAGAGCATGTGAGGCCCTCCAGAGATGCCTGGGATAGTATGTGTGGCTCTAGTACTGAGCCACGCAGGAGAGAAGCCAGCTCAGCCTCAGCTCCTTATCTGGGAAATGGAGTTAGTGAGAAGTGTCACTCCTTTGATAGGGTAGTTTAAACAAGACCATGTCTAGAAAACATGCTCTGCATGTCTGGCGTGTACACAATGCCTAACCATTGTTGGCAGCTAACAACTGGGGCCAGAGAGATAGGCCAATCCACTGGGGAGGGAGGGAATGCCAGGCAAAGTGGAGCTTCTCATGAGGGGATTGGCGGTCTTGTTGAGATGTGGGTGCTTTTCACCATGATGGGGGGGGCACTAGTGGAGGCTGTGGAGTTGGAATATTGCACGCATGAAATCCTATCAGTAACAGTATTGTAAATCATGGTGCCTAAAGTCAAAATTTAAAAAACTGCAGATTATATCATGGGGGCTGAGAGGAGCCCCGAGACTCTGCATTTCTAACCAGTTTCTGGGAGTTGCTGTTGTATCACCATTAGGTCTAAATGGGGCTGATGCTTGTTTCAAACAGATCTGCTCCGTCTCAGTGAAGATGAGTTAATTCCTGCACATGGATAGAGTTGAGGGAAGTCCAGAAAGGGGAATGCAGAGGAACTAAGAGAAGCTGTTTGGCATCAAGCATGTCCCATGAATTATCTCTTGGACTCCTCCCAGCTGCTCTGAGCTGCAGTTATCATGGTCCAGATGGAGAATCATGACTCAGCGGGAGGAGCTCAAGGTCACACAAACTTAGTCAAGGGCAGGACTGGATATGCGTTCAGTCTCGAAGCCTCCCATCACATCACCTCCTGCGAACTTCACAGGCAATGACAGGAACCTGGGAAAGAGCCAGAAGGAGCCAGCGGTGAGCCACCTCCCCTCTGGCCTCTGGGGCCTCAGGTTCCTGACCTGAATGAAAGACCTGCTACAAAGAACCTCTAAGCTTCCTCCCAGAACTGTTGGTCTGTCCAGGACACTCTCTTCTTACTCAGCATTTTGTTTGGCCACACCCCCCAACGCTGCTTCCTAATTTGGTGCTGAGTTCAGGCTGCAGACACGTCCTAGCCACTCTGGCCAGCTAGACACATTCGCTTCCCAAACCGCCGGCCAAATGCTGCAGTGCTGTTGAGAATAAAACACGCACATGGGCCAGAAAGAGCATCCCGCCTACCCAGAACTGAGCCTTTCAAGGTCCCTGGAAGAAGCAAATTGAAAGCCAGGTGGCATCTAGTTTCCCCCAGGAACTGGTCTGGGAGTATTTTTCCTACAGAGTCTGAATATCAAAGGGATTGCTGTACATGATGCAAATCCCCACATTTGGAGGATCATGGGGCATGTTGGGAGTGCAAAGGGTGAGCCTGGCCCTGGGTAAACCACCTTAGTGAGAGTATTGACTGAGTGTGTTTTACAGGTGATGCCTGGCATTGAACCCAGGGCTTTGGGCATAAAGAGCATTTGCTCTCCCTGAGTGATGCCCTTGGTCTGTGTCTGATCCCATTTATGGTTTGTTTATTTGGTTTTGGGTCACAACTACCAATACTCAGGGGTCACTCCTGGCTCTGAGGTCAGGCATTACTCCTTGCAGGCTCTAAGGACCATGCGTATGCTGGGGATAGAATCAGGTTGGCTGTGTGTAAGGCAACACCCTACCCTCTGTATGATCTCTCAGCCCCCTGATCCTATTAGTGTTTTTATTTGCATATTTGGATATTTGTTCATCCCCATCTCCTCTGTGTTGATGTCAGTGCAATGACCAGGGGTCACACACACTGGATCATGGTGCTCATAACCCCTACATGGTCCTCATACATGCCGGGGGAGGGGGATCAGGCTGTTTGCTTGCTGAGATTAAGCTATTTTGAGCCAAGGTAGGAGCACATTCCTGGCTGCACTTGGCAGAGCTGAGAGGCACAAACAGCAGAGCTCCATGCCCACCAGGGATTGAACTCACACCCCACACTTGTGTGCAGCCACCTTAGCCACAGAGTCATTTCCTGCCCACCCCAACCCCATGAAAATGTATTCTCAGGGAAGTCCTATGCTAATATTTGAAAAATATGCTTTGAGTCACTTTACCTTAGAGGAAATAAGCCTAATTAGGAGAGGTGCCTGACTCAGGAGCTCCAGATGTGATTTGGAAGGGCAGGACACTAAAGATATCTTAACTCTAGCCCAAGGGAGTCTGTCCTGCAGTGACACCTGGGACCGTAAGGCAGGTGCGCCCAGTGCAGAGACATCCCTCACTCTCAACCACCCACTTTATGAGAGAATGCTGGGAGGAAGGCGCAGCTCTGACCACCACCATCTCGGCCTTGCAGCAGCTTCCTGCCTGTCACAGCACTGACTGCTCAGGTCCACCTCAGGCATGCTGGGAGAACAAAAGAAACCATGAGTGAAAGGAAGTGATCTCTGGGTGGAACAAGCAAACAGGCTCACCAGAAGGGCTGAGAACACCTTCCTCTCTGGGGATAATCAAACTAGGTGGGACACAGTGATAGTTTGGGGATGGGGAGAGAAAGCCTCTTCTGAGGAAAGGGCATCTGGGTAGATGACTAAGAATACAGGAAATATTGCAGGTGAAGCGAACAGCATGTGCAAAGGCGTCTGATGGGGAGCTGCTTGCTGCTCGTCAGGACTTGTGAGGCGTGTGTGAAGCATCAACGAGATCATGCGTCCCTAACCTTTTCTGTTTGTGTGTTTTGTCATTAGTTTTGGGGGTCACATCCGGTGGTGCTTGGGGTTTACTTCTGGTTCTGTGCTCAGGAATAATTCTTGATGGGGATTCGGGGACCAGATGTGGTGCGTGGATTTGCACCTGGGTTGACTGTATTCAAGACAAGTGCCTTAACCACTATACTATGTCTCTGGTCCCACACATGCCAATTTTTAGGATGTTGGCTGTTACTATTATTGCTACCATTTCATCTTCATAATGAGGATGGAACCCATCAGGCTGGCTTTACTCTTTCATATATTCAAATTCTCTCTACTGTTATTTCAAAGTCACATTCACTGATGTTAACTTGATGTGTAGTGATTATTTCACAAGAGACAAATGCTGATTTATTATATTGTTTACAGGTCATTTATTCTTTAAAAAGTATAGTTAGCATTTATTGAGTTTTAACTCATACCAATCACTAAAATTTAATGCCCACATGAACTATTACTTTAATTCACCTTCTTTGCCACTCCTCCCAAGGTAATACAATGTTTATCTTATGCTGGATTAAAGCTGAGCCACAGGACTTTCTTCAGTATAAATTTCTCAAGGCCACCCAGGCTAATAAATGTTGGCATTAATATTTCCATAGTCATTGTCTTGCTCCATATTAATGGTAAACTCAATTAGAAAATCTGAGGATTCTGCTGGTAGCAGTAGAGAAAGGAATATGGTAGCCTTGGTTCCAGTTATTATTGTGTATGTAGAGCTGCCAATGAGCTTCTTGGTACCTGAGGAGCTCTTCCATTTTCTTCTGGTGGGAGTGGGGCTACATGACTTACACCTGACTCTGTGCTCATGAACCACTCCTGCTGGTGCTTTGGAAACCATAGGTGGTGCTGGGGGTTGAACTGTAGCCGATTGCATGCAAGGCAATGCTTTAACCCTTGGACTATTCCGTATGCTCCCAAAGTAACTTCTTATAACTTAAAATTGTGTTCTTAGTTTTGTGTGCATGGCCATATTAAAATTTTGAACTGCAAAATAGTCATATTAATTCAGGTGTCATTTTTCTGCATTAAAGTTCACTCTCATCTAGCATATGGAAGATGAACATTGACAAAAGCTTCTATCCGCATAGGATCTACCACAATCAAGTTGTGAAATTTCCATGACTGCACCAAGTCCTTTGTGACCTTTGTGGTCAATCTCCTCCCTTTCCCACAGTCCCTAGGAATCACTGATTGGATTTTGTTTTCTAGGAATTCATAATAATCCAGTTCATAATATTTTGTATCTACTTTCCTTTGCTTAGCAGAACACTTGAGATTCTCCCATGCTATTGCAAGTTTTAATAACTGAGTAATATTCCACTGTGTGGATAGTCCATGCTCTGTTTAGCCTTGCTTGAGTTGAAGGACAGCTGGTTGGTTTCCAACGTGGGGTTATTATGAACAATGCTTCCATAAACATTTGCATCCATGTCTTTGTGTGGGCCTGTGTTTTCAGTTCTCTTGGATCAATACCTTGCAGTGGGATTGTTGGATCACATGTTTAACCTAATAAGAAATTACTGACGTGCTTTCCAGAGTGACTTTATGGCTTTGCTTTCCCATCAGCAATGTCTGAGCATTCCAGTTTCTGCACACCCTCACTGCCACTTAGGACTATCAGCTCATTAATGTCATTAGTGAAGAAGTCATTTAATTAATAGCTGAACCGTACTAACAGATGTGCGGTTGTAGCTCATCGTAGTTCTGAATTCCATTTTCCCAATGACTAATAACGCCTAGAATCTTGTCAAGTGTGTATGAGTTATTCACATCTTTTCTTTGGTGAAGTGTCTGCTCAAGTAGTTTTCAACTGGGATGATTGTGGTCCCCTTAAGTAATAGAAAGTCTTCTTATATTTCAGTTTCAAGTCCTTCGCCCACTCTGTTTTGTAGAACGTTTTTATTGGTAGTTTATTGTCTTTCATGCTCTTACATATGACCTTTGGAGGAGGTGAAGTTGAAAGTTGAAAAACATTTAACATTTATTTTTTGTGAAGGAGTTTTTGGCCCACACCTGGTGGTACTCAGGTCTTATTCCCGGCTCTGTGCTCAGGACCACTCCTAGTGTTCAGGGGACTGTATGTGTTGCTGGAGACTGATGTGGGACTAGTAAAATGTCAGGCAAGTGCCTTAACCCCTGACATTCTCTCCTCCTTGAAATTGAAAAGGGTTTTTTTTTTTTGGTTGGTTGGTTTTTGGGTCACATCCAGCAATGCTCAGGGGATAACTCCTGGTTCTGTACTCAAGATTGCTCCTGGTAGTGCTGTGGGGGACCTCATGGGGTGCCCAGGAACACACTGAGGTCAGCTATGTGCAAGACAAATGCCCTACATGCTGTACTATAATGGCTCCAGACCCTGAAGTTGAAAGTTTTTAAATTTTTAAAAAAATATTTTGTTATGCCGCCGTGATATATACAATTACAAAGATGTTCACCTTTGGGTTTTGCTCATACAGTGTTCCAGCACCCATCCCTCCACCAGTGCCCATTTCCCACCACCTATGTCCCCGATTCCCTCCCCTCTCCCTTAGCCTGCCTCTATGGCAGGTTCTTTATCTATTTTCTCTCTCTCTCTCTCTCTCTCTCTCTCTCTCTCTCTCTCCCCCTTCTCTTACACACTGTGGATTGCAATACATACATTTAGAGGTTACCATGTGTATCTTTTTTGCTTGCATTCAATTATCAGTTCTAGGCTGGTATTATCACTTTTGACAAATATTAGCACACTGTCTCTGTCTTGCCTAACCTCAACTCCCACCCGATTGTGGTAGATTCCACTTTTGACAAGACCTGATCCATGTTTTGCCTGACCTTGGATATTGGTATCATAATATGTATGTACATATACATATATGTGTGTGTGTGTCTGTGTTTGTATGCCATGCAAATAAATGCAGTCAGTCTATATGTTTTTTTCCTTCTGGCTAGCTTCACTCAACATGATCCTCTCCAAGAAGTTGAAAGTTTTTATGAAATACCTGGTTCATATATTTGCCAAGGGAACTTTTGCTTAACTCTCCATCACCAAGACTGTACCCTACATTCGCTTTCTTCAGAAAGTTTTGTAGTTTTAGGTTTCACGCTCAGATCAATGATCCATTTTGAGATGTTAGAATCAATTCTTAATTATGATGTGAAGATGCTTAAAAAATGCTCATTCCATTATGAAGCACCCTTTGTTGAAAGATCTGTTTTAGCAATAGCAAGATAGATCCTTGTCAGGCTTTTTCTGCTGTGCTGTGAGGACAGAATTTCTAGTTTAGCATAAGTGATGGCAGTGAAGTGGTGAGAGCACAAATTGGCAGTGGGGAAGGACTTGGTGGGAATATTGGGGTGTGTTAGGGCCCACCAGGTGCCTTGCATGGTGATGAATACCAGCTACCCCGTGAAGAACCCCAGCTAGGAAGCATGCTGCTGGGGGAGGTGTCCGCTAGGGTGCTTCTCCTGCTGTTCTCAGATTCATATTGGTCTTGCGTAAACGGCAGATTAGGAAAGCATTAGGTAAGGAGAGGGGTGGCCGGAGCCTATTACACACCAGCTTGGCTCGGGGCCCCGGAATGCAGCCTGCAGGGGATGGCCTTGCCCAGCCAGACCCACGGAGCTGGATCCAGTACAGGATGGCTTCCTCTCTCCCTCCTGCAGCCAGGAGGGAGGTTCTGCGCCCAGCTGGTCTCTGGAGCCTCCTTAGAGCTTCTGTCTCTGGAAGTGGAAGTGTGAGGGCAGCTGGGAGCCCCTGGGAGCCACAGAGTTGGTTCCACTTGAAGAAGAAGCAGGCTTGTTGCGAGACTTTGCCCAGGGAAAGTCAGTCATGAGATCAATTCTTTGAAGCCTCGCAGGACCTCCAGGCCCACAATGGGGGAGACCTTCCTTGGGGCCTCTTAGATGTTTGCCCCATCCCCTCTTCCAACTCAGAGTGCAGAAGAACCTCATAGGAAGCTGTTCCTTTCAAGTGCAGTACTGTTTTGACTCAAATATTTATTGAGCACCTACTGTTGACTCATAAATTCTCATTTCTAGGATCTCGACGGATGAGAGTCCGACCCTTGGATATTATCTCTCAACCTACTAAAAATAGGAATTTCCCACCTGTTCAAGGTTCCTCCTTTGTTTCCCCTGATCCAGACACCACCATGTCAGGAGTCTCTAGACACAATGGCCTTTGTTCCCGTGGACTACTCTGAGATGGAGGGAGGACATCTACCTGCTCAATGTGGAAACCAGGGCTCAGAGAGTTTAGGTAACTTACCTCAGGTTGCACAGCTACTTACTAAGTGTCCCAACCAGGGTGTGAATTCACATGATAAGACTCAAAAGCTTGGAATTCTCACCAACCATGTGCCATGTTGTGTATGAAGAACTCTGTTAATGGTGATTGGGGGTGGGGGAGGCAGAGTCACAGACGGGAACAGATCACAGGGTGGAAATTGTTGGTTGATAAAGGGTGAACAGAAAGGGTGAATGAGGGTACCCAGAAGCTGTGGGGATTATTTTGAATCTTGGGGACCTGGTTAGTGTTATGTAGAAAACGTGGCATGTGAGAAAAGCCTTGAAGGTCAGAAGCTTGTGCCCTGTGGATATGGGGGTGTAGTAGGGAAGGGGATCCTGGTGGGAGAGAATCGTGGTAGAAATCATGGCGAACCCAGATATTATCAGGTGCTCTGGCTTGTGTCATTCTACATACAGTCTCTGGTTGAAACCTCCCCACAGCCCGGAGGTAGATGCTGTTGTTATCTTTAGTTCACTGAGGCCCAGAACTGGAGGGCCAGCAGGTGACACACAGGCCCGTGGTCACAGGGCCAGGAGATAAGCCCCTGTGGAATGAACACAGGCTCTGGAGGGGAAGTCCAGCAGGCTGGGGGAGGAGGCTGGGCTAGCCTTGGAGTGCAGGGGTTGCTCTGTGCAGCTAGGTGTGGGATAGCCCAAAAGGCAGAAGATATTTCGTCTGAGCCTGGAGTGTGTATCCCTCATGTCTCCATCTGCAAATGGTGGCAGGTGGCTTCCAGTAGCTGAAGGGGAGAGTCAAGAGAGGCACAAAGGATTATTGGTTTGCTTTGGAGCCACATCTGGCAGTGCTCAGTGGGGACCATGTGGTGCTGGGGATTAAACCCAGGTCTCCTGCATGCAAACATGTTCTTAGTCCATTGAGTTACTTCTCTCCCTCCCCTCCCCTCCCTCCTCATCCCTTCTTCATCCTCCTCCTCCTCCTCCTCCTCCTCCTTGTTCTCGCTTATCCTCTTCCTCTTCCTTCATCTTCTTCTCATTCTCTTTTTTCATCTTTTCCCCATTTTTTTTTTTAGGAGCCAGGAAACAAGCCCAGGACCTCTCACATGCAGGGTAAGTGCTCTACTGCAGACTCCTATTCTTGACTCAAGGAACATTAGCAGTTGGTAGAAGCAATCTGGGTGACAGTAGGTGGTGGTGGTCACAGGTGCACAGGTGCAAACTCCTACTATACCCCATACTGGATGGATTGTATGTATATAAATAATACCTCAAAATTGTTGATTGAAGCAAACGTCTTCCAGTTAGGGTGTGGCTCTGGGAAGTGGGGAGGTACTGTAACCCTTGCCACACTGTGTTCTCATGGTCTGTCTTCCGGTCTGTGTCTGGACTTGGATCCTTTCCTGCACTCTATCACCATCACCTAGCCCAGAGGCTGCCTGCTATTGCTCACTCAAGGAGTGTTTAATGAAGAGCTTATGAATGACTTAGTGAAGCAAGAAAATCATCCTGCCTTTTAGGACAAAATTAAAGTCTCCATCACTCAGGCTACGGCATTGTTCCGAATGTCTCAGGCTTGGAGAGAGAACAACAGGCTGAGCATACACTTTGCCTGTGGGAGGTTCAGGTTCCATGAACTCCTTCACTCCACTCCCCAGCATTACAGGGCTACTCTGAGCACAGAGCTAGGAGTAGCCCTGAGCACTGCTGGGTGTGGTTCTCAAATTAAAGCCAAACCAAGACCAAAAAAAAAAAAAAAAAAAAAAACCATAACAAACGCCCCAAGCTGTGTCAACCCATCTGCAATGTACCAAGAGAGGCAGCACCAAACGGTGTGTCCGATCCCTGAGCATGCGCACCATGGAGCACCCACAGCGCATGCTCTCCAGTGGGCTCACGCACAGGCTTTCTTCTTTTCAGCAAGCAGTCCCGGGAGGGACAGGAACGTCTCACGGAGCGATCTCTCTGCTCAGCATATAAAAATAACCATTTTCCCCACATGCCTGGAACGAACCAGTTGTTAGTTTGTGGTTAAAAATATTAGCGTCCTTTCTGATTTTCTCCCTCCCCTGGGAGGGAGTCAGAAAATGAATGTCTCCCCCCCCTCCAAACTTGCCCCCTCCCCTCCCCTTTGTTGTTGCAGTGGCCAGTCTCTAGGGGTCACATGCTTGATTATGGTACTTCCCATAGGTCACCCACTTTAGTTGTGAAAATGAATTAAAGAAGTTTTTAAACAATGGTTTTGGTTGTATTGTGGGTAACACCCTGAGAGTGCCATGGGCCTGGGGTAGGGGGTGGGATGCTGGTGCTGGGAATTGAACCCATGTGCATGTAAGACTCTACCATTTGAATAAAACCCAATCATCTTTAACCTGAAATGATCTGACATTTGGGGGAGGAAACACAAGAGAGGTGACTAGTAGACTAGTCGACTAGACTGATAGACTAGACTTCATGACCAGGTAACATTGTTTGGTTGCTGGTGAGAGGGCATGAGTGGAGAAGGCTGTCACTGATATATATATATATATATATATATTTTTTTTTTTTTTTGGGTCACACCCAGCAATGCTCAGGGGTTACTCCTGGCTCTGGCTCTGCACTCAGGAATTACTCCTGGCGGTGCTCGGGGACCATATGGGATGCCGGGATCGAACCCGGGACGGCACAGGCCAGCCGCGTGCAAGGCTAATGCCCTACTGCTGGGCTATCGCACTGGCCCTGTCACTGATATTTTGAGTATGCACTAAACAAGTTTTAAATTAATTATTATTATTATTAGTTTTTGCTCTTTGGGTTATACCTAATGATGCTTAAGGGTTACTCCTGGCTCTGCACTAAGGAACTACTCCTGGCAGTGCTCGTGGGACCCTTTGATTGTGGAAAGGGAAGGGGAATGAAGTTGGGTACATAAAACACGTCTGTGTGAATTTGGAGATGGGATGCTGGGGGATCAAACCCGGGTCTGCATTGTGCAAGGCAAATGCCCTACCCACTATGCTATTGCTCAGGCCCTGTAGCAAGTTTTTAAAAATAAATTTTACTTTTTTAGAATAGTGTTAGATTTTCAAAAAAAAATTTTTTTTGTAAATGTAGAACAGGATTCCTCATACTCAATATCTGTTTTCTCTATTATTAACATTTATATTTTTCTTTCTTTTCTTTCTTTGTCACACCCAGTGAATTTAGGGGTTACTCCTGGCTCTGTACACAGGAATTACTCCTGATAGTATTCAGGGGACCATATGGGATGCCCGGGATTGAACCCAGGTCGGCTGTGTGCAAGGCAAACGCCCTACCTTTTTCCTCCCTCTTTCCTTTCTTTGTTTCTTTGTTTCTTTCTTTTAGTCTTTCTTTCTCTCTCTCTCTTTCTTTCTTTCTTTCTTTCTTTCTTTCTTTTCTTTTCTTTCTTTCTTTCTTTCTTTCTTTCTTTCTTTCTTTCTTTCTTTCTTTCTTTTCTTTCTTTCTTTCTTTTCTTTCTTTCTTTCTTTCTTTCTTTCTTTCTTTCTTTCTTTCTTTCTTTCTTTCTTTCTTTCTTTTCTTTCTTTCTCTCTATTTCTCTTTCTTGTTCTTTCACATTAATGAACCAACATTGACACATCACTGCATTTAAAGTCCTTTATTTATGTTTACTCAGCTTATATCCAATTTACTTTCCCTGTGCCTGGATTCCACTGGGATGCACATCCAGTTTCTCCCTCTCCTCTTGTCTTCTTGCACTTTGCTGTATAGGTCATGTATTTTGCAGAACATTTGTCAACTGGATTTGTCTGATGATTTTCTCATCATCAGTTTGGTGGTCTGTTTTCTTTTGTTTTGTTTTAGTAGGGGATGGGAAACTATGTAAGTAAAGAATTTCACTTATTTTAAAAAATGATCTAAACAAGATGATCTAAATGAGAATGCATTGTGGTTGACCTTATTTGTTTGTGAAATTGCATATCTTAAGGACCTGAAACCAAAAACACCAAATGAATCCTCCAAATTCACACAGATGTGTTTTATGTACCCAACTTCATTCTCCCTTCCTCTTCCCACAGTCAAGGATACTGTGCTTTCTATATCCTGATCAAACTATTCTGGAAGGACCTACATTCACCTGGAAAGAGCAACAAGGTGTATTTCCTACCCAAGAACCACCACTGCCCTTGTCTGATTCCTAAACAAAGCAGGTGATTGTACCAGAGCTGGCTGAGGTCAAGCAAAGTCCTTAACTTTGGTGTCCTCTCTCCAGTCAAATGTTCCCTTTTAAAGAAAATCACCCAGGACCGAAGCCATAGCACAACAGATAAGGTGCTTGCTTTGCACATGGCCAATCTTGTTTGATCCCCAGCATCCCACATGGTCACCCAAGCCTGCCAGAAGTAATTCCTGAGTACAGAGCAAGGAGTAACCCTTGAGAATCACTGGGTATGTCCCCCCAAATTAAAACCCAACTAAGCAAAAATAACCATGCAGTACTAAATAGAATGTACCATTAGTACATTCACAGTATAGTGCAGCCATCACCTCTTCCTACTTCCGAGACATTTCATACCTCAAAAGAAAACCTGATCCTTATGAAGTAGTTGGTTCATTAAAATGTTTTTGTTTACTTGAACATTGCATTGTAACATTAGATAAGTTTCATGCAGTCGGTCCATTGGAAAACCAATATCCAGAAAGTGAATGGGCCCTTTAGATTTGATTTACCTCTCTCACCATGTTTTAGAAGCATTCCCTCATATTGTTCATGCTGTGAGTACTTACATAATCCCATTTTATTTATTTATTTTTATTTTATTTAAATATTTTATTATACCACCATGAGATATACAGTTACAAAACTGTTCATGATTGGGTCTCTGCCACACAGTTTCCAGCACCCATCCCTCCACCACCCTTCCAATACCCCCAAATTCCCTCTCCCTCTCCCAGCCTGCCTCTATGATAGGCACTTTTCTCCTCCTCCTCCTCCTCCTCCTCCTCCTCTTCCTCCTCCTCCTCCTCCTCTTCCTCCTCCTCCTCCTTCTCCTTCTTCTTCTTCTTCTTCTTCTCCTCCCCCTCCTCCTTTTTCTTCTCCTCCTCCTCTTCCTCTCTCCTCCTCCTCCTTCTCCTTCTCCTTCTTCTCCTCCTCCTCCTCTTCCTCCTCTTCCTCCTCCTCCTCCTCCTCCTTCTTCTTCTTCTTTCTTCTTCTTCTCCTCCTCCCCCTCCTCCTTCTTTTCTTCTCCTCCTCCTTCTCCTTCTCCTCTTCCTCTCCTCCTCCTTCTCCTTCTCCTCCTCCTCCTCCTCCTCCTCCTCCTCCTCCTCCTCCTCCTCCTCCTCCTCCTCCTCCTTCTTCTTCTTCTTCTTCTTCTTCTTCTTCTTCTTCTTCTTCTTCATTGTCGCTGCCGCTCATCGTCGTCGCCATTGTAGTCGCTCTTCTCTGTCTTCTCCTCCTTCTCCTCCTCCTTCTTCTTCTTCTCCTCCTCCTCCTCCTCCTTCTTCCTTCTTCTCCTCCTCCTTTTTATCTCTCTCTGTCTGTCTGCCTTTCTCTTTTTTTCCTTCTCTTACACATTGTGGCTTGCAATACATACATTTAGGGGATATCATGTATATCGCCTTGCCTATATTCAATGCTCAGTTCTAGTCTGGCATTACCATTTCCAACAATTGTTAGTACACTGCCCAACCTTTGACCTCCATGCACTCTTGGTAGATTCCAACCATTGACAAGTCTTCCTAGTCTATGTAGTGCCTGTCCTTAGATATTGATCTCATACTATTTGTTTTATATCCCACAAATGAAGGCAGTCATTCTATATCTATCCTTTTCCTTCTGACTAATTTCACTCAGCATGATATTCTCCATGTTCATTCATTTATAGGCAAATTTCATAACTTTGTTTTTTCTGATAGCTTTGTAGTATTCCAATGTATGGATATACAATAGTTTCTTTATCCAGTCATCTGTTCTTGGGCACTCAGGTTGTTTCCAGATTCTGGCTATTGTGACTAGTGCTGCAAATGAACATAGAACCCCATTTTATTTATTTATTAATTTTTTATACCACAATGAGATATATAATTACAAAGATGTTCATAATTGGGTCTTAGTCATACAGTGTTCCAGCACCCATCCCTCCATCAGTGCCCCATTCCCACAACCAATATCCCCACATTCCCTCCCACTCACCCCTAGCCTGACTCTATAGCAGGCATTTTTTCTTTTCTTCTCTTTCTTTCTGTCTCTGTCTCTGTCTCTCTGACTCTGTCTCTGTATCTCTCTCTCTCTTTTCTCTTACACATTGTGGCTTGCCCTACAGACATTTAGGGTTTATCATGTAAGTCTCTTAGTGTATATTCAATACTGAGTTCTAGTCTGACATTACCATTTCCCACAATTAGTAGAACATGGTATATTTTTATATCCCATTAATGAATGCAGTCATTCTATATCTGTCCTTTTCATTGTTTCCAGATTCTGGCTATTGTGAATAGAACTGCGATGAATATAGCAGTGAGATAGTGCTTCTGCTGTGTCTTTTTGGGTCTCCAGGAGAACCCCCCCATTTTAGAGATAAAGATGCAAAGGCTTAGAAAGATTGAATAATGTGCTTACATCACTCAATTGTCAGAGGCAGAGCTGGGCTCCATGGCAGCATGACCCTGGTGCCTTGTTTCAGGAGTATAGCTATTCTGCACAGCAGGCGACAATCTCCAAGAAGAACATGTCAACTGAAGGCAGCCAGCCAGGATTTTAGCCTCATCCCTCTGGTTGAACTGACCAGTGGATAGTTACTGTCTTTTTTTTTTTTTTTTTTTTGGCTCTTTGGATCACACCCAGCAATGCTCAGGGGTACTTCTGGTTCTGCACTCAGGAATTACTTCTGGCAGTGCTTGAGGACTATATGGGATGCCAGGGATCAAACCCAGGTAGGCTGTGTGCAAGGCAAATGCCCTACCGCTGTGCTATTGTTCCAGCCCCCAGATCGTTATCATCTTGACTGACTGCATGACATTTTGGGCTTCAGTTTCCCAATCTCAGTCTAGCCTTCTGTACCTTCCCTACTGGTTTGTGGGATTTTAGCTGAAGAGTACTTGTAATTATCAGGCTACTGTACAAACACAGTCCTTAGGATTTAATGGACTTTGTGATGTCCAGTGTCATTGACAATCAGGCAAAGACTGGATGGGTCCTGGAGGAGGCTGGAATTGCTTGGGGGTGGGCTTGGTGGCAGGGTCAGCCCATCTTGTCTCTGAATGTTTGTAGAGCTTTAGCATTTCCTATGCTTACTCCAGGCAGAGATTATGAGGACAAACACCTAAAATCCAGGACACCGGTGTTCAAGGAAGTTCACCTTCTGAAATAGTCCTCCCTGGCCTGATGATTTAGAATCTGTAACCTCTGGACAGGTTGCCCCTGGAGTGTCAGCATGACAAGGCTGTCGTTTATGCAATTAGTTCTAGTTGGATCAGAAGTCAGATTAGGAGGGGGAAAAGACTCTCTTCAAGACACGGAATCTTGCTCTGCTAAAACATGTCCCTGTGCATTATCCGGTGCCAGAGAGCTAGCTTACCATCACATTGAATAAACTTTACATTGTCGCCTCAGAGCCACAAGTGAGCATGAAGTCCTGTGCTCATGGTGATTCTCATCTGTCCGGCCCTAGCTGAAGGTTCTTGGTAAGTCTCTGGCATTTTTCTGGGTCCTGAGGAATTCTGGGTATAAACCAGGGAAAATGAACTTGGGGTGTGGCCTCTCCTAGTTATGATGTTTTATCTCCTCAGGCAGGAAGTTTTCCACTTCATTCTAATTCAAATCCCACTGCTTCCCTTTTCTAAAGGGTTTCCAAAAGGGTGGTGGGGGAGAATATTCCAGGAAGGCTTTGCAGGCCCAGGGCTGATTCGCCAGAGCAGATTTCCTGGATTACAGCCACTTCCCCTCCATCAGCAAACCCCTAGAAACAAACTTGTCAACTGTAAACCCTGAATGTGGGAAAAAGCTGACACACGGGGCCCATTTTCATGAAGTTGACATTTCTCATGAATAGCAAATTCCTGAGTGTGGGCAGTTGACCAAGGCTAGGAATTCTCATTAGCCTGTGTTAATCAGGCATGACTCTTGCTGCGGAAGGCAGATGGGAGGAGAGGTCATCTGTGTGGGCAGCTGACCTGCAGCTGATAGTGGTTTAGACAGAGATTGCTGAAAGGCTCAAATGCTCTCAATGCACTAGTGGTCCCCTTCACCTCCCAATATCACCAACCCTCCTGACCCCTCCCACTGTCCTCTCACAATTCAGCAATAAGTAGGTTAGCGCTGATCTGGCAAAGATCTTCCAGACAGAGCCAGAGGGTTCTGACAGTAGTTGGGATAAGTCTGTGGTAATTGGTGGCTCAATCGATCACCTGCCTCTCTTGGCTGTGGGCAACATTCCTTGGACCTTGCAGAGCCAGAAGCTAGGAACCAGCCATTTTCCTGCTGCCTGAGGCTGGACCTCTGGATCCACCTCTTTGCAGTGGAAGGTCATCTAGAAGGCCAGTTCATGTGATTGTGTCCCACCTAGAATTCCATCCCACCCTGTTCACCTTCCCTCACGTCAGCATACACTGTTTTTCCCCCCTTCCCAACCCTCTTCTCCATAATATTCCCTTGTTTTCCCAAACAGCATTAGTCACTTCCTTCTCTTATTCCCATAATAGAAACCACCAATGTCTCTGTTCCCGTTTTGTTTTTTTGAACACTGTGATTTTCTCTATCTCTCTCAATAAAAGAAAAAGAATTTAGACACTATGATTTACAAGACTGTTAATGATAGGTTTCATGCATATAATGTTCCAACACACCAACTCCCACCAGAGTATCCCCCACTTCCCCAACCCACCTCCCTCCCTATCTTACTTTTTGTTCTTCTGCATACCTGGAAACTTGTGAATATTTCCCTTTCTCTTTTTGCTTTGGTTTCTGGGAATTCCAAAGACCAACAAGCAACTCCTGTGTTGCAAGGGATCTGTGTCGTGCCTGGTGAACTGACCTTTCTCTGGCTTCATCTTATGTTCAGCCTTTCTTTCATTTTTTTTCTGTCTGCACATTTGTATTTTCTTGGTCTATATACCTCCCGATAAAAAACTTCATTTATTTTGGCATTATCCAGTTGAATGTGATATAATTGGTTTCATCACATTCATGACTGGGAGATGGTCAGTGGCTAACAAGCTCAAGGCCAAGAATTCAGACCTCATCCCTCATGCCACAGACCACCTCCCAGTCCTGAATGGGATCCTGGTTCTCTTTTGCTGTCTCTGATTCCTGGAACCACAAGCAACCAGTGTATGAGAAGGAAACTGAAAGGTTCGCCCGGTTGAGTTCTCCAATTAAAAAGGTGTGAGGGCACCACCCCTGGTGAGCATATATACAAACATCGCAAGTAAAGAAGCCAGAGCCCCACAGGCACTAATGCTGAGTGTGCAAACACCATAGGCAACTGTATACCACCCTGGGCATCTCAATGATATCAGCAGAGGAAAGGGGACGGGGAAATAAAATGTGGAGTCTATAATTAGAGAAGTTAGTGAGGCTTGAGAGGTGCATGCAACTACCACAAGGTGACATTTCTATTATTTCCATTTCCCTTGTACCTGCAGATTTGCCACTTTCTGGTGTTTCCTGTAAGTGGACCCACATAGTAAGTGGTCGTTAGGATCTGGCTTTATTAACCTATCATGATGCTTTCGAGAATCATTTGTATACTTTTGCTTATACCGTCAATGGTTCCTTTTGATTGCTTAGTAGCATTCCATTGTGTGGATACAGTATAGCTTATTTCTGCATTTCCCTATGGATGAACACAGACTTTTCTATTTTGGGGCTGCTGAATAAAACTGTTCTTCATATGTAAACTGGCATATTAGAACAAGGTCGTATAGATTATTAGTTGGGTATTCCCAGAGAGATAGATCTACTGGAATTCATTCATTTTATTAAGGACTTTGCTCACACAAGGATGGAGCTGGTCATGCTCCAAATCTGCAGTTGGAAGACTGAAGCCCTGGGAAAGGGGATGGTGAGGTTTCAGTGACTCCAAGAGCCTGAGAGCCGGGAGAACGGAAGGCAGCATTCTGGGTGCACAGCAGGCAGGCTCCAGGTCCAAGAAGAATCCATGTTTCAAATGGAGCCTGTCTTTGTTTGCTTTCCTGGCAATGTGTGGGGGGTTATTTCTGGCTCTGTGATCAGTCCTGGGAATGCTTTCAGGCACTATATGCAGTTCTGAGGGTAGAACCAGAGTTGTCTTCAAGCAAGGTTTCATTTATTATCTCTTCAGGTCCTCAAATGGACTCTGAAGTCAACATCCAGATGGAAAGTGGCCAGCTAGGGGCCGGAGCGATAGCCCAGCGGGTAGGGCGTTTGCCTTGCACACGGCTGGCCTGTGCCGGCCCGGGTTCAATCCCCGGCATCCCATATGGTCCCCGAGCACCGCCAGGAGTAATTCCTGAGTGCAGAGCCAGGAGTAACCCCTGAGCATTGCCGGGTGTGACCACAAAAAAGCAAAAAAAAAAAAAAAAAAAAACCCGAAAGTGGCCAGCTAAGAGAAATTCTCATTTATCAGAAGCAAGATGGGTCTTTTGTTCTATTCCGCCTCTGACTGAGGAGTGGGTGCATGCCCCACCCCTTCTCAGCCCTGCAGTATACGTGCAGTGAGGCGAGAGACAATGTGCTTTATTCAGTCTCTTGCTTTGGGGTTAATCTCTCCTAAACACATCCTCCCCCTGGGATGACCAGATTCCTGCTTGACTTAGTTACTGTGGCCCATACAGTTGACATAAAATTGATCCTTATGGTTCACTGTATAAGTAACTACAGAATCCAGATGGATGATTGGTTGGGATTTCAGGACCGTGTCCCTGTGGAGTATATCCTTTAGGAACTCATTCAATCTGTAGCTAAAAGACTATGTAGGACCAGTAGCTGCAGTGAGTGGAGAAGTTTTCCCATATGTCTTTCTGTGTGTGGAGAAAAAGGAAAGGATTTCATAGAACTGGACACTGGACACTGGACACTGGCTTCTGTGTTTGAGCTCAGTGAACTTCCTCATACAGTTCTGTCACTCTTAATTATTCCTCTTCTCTGTGACTTTCTGAGGCATCATGATCTTTCCTGTCTTAATGCTGTTTTAGGATGCTGGAGAGATAGAGTAGGAGGTAAGGTGCTGAGCCCAGATCAATCCCATACACTACCTGGTCCCTTGAGGACAGAGTCAGGAATCTCACCAGAGCACTGTGGGGTGTGGCCCTCCAAATAAGCATTATTATCCCCGAGGTTTAGGGTTTTTTTTTGAGGTTTAGGTTTTTAATCACAGTCTTTTCTCCCTCTCTTCCCCCTCCCCTTTGTTCTTATGATGGGAGAAGTCTACCTATTTGGTTGTGACATCAGGAATCTCCAGTGACTGCACCCAGAGGGACTGTGACTATGGAGGGGTACTGGGAATTCAACTTAGGACCTCATGCCTGTGAAGCAGGTATCTGCTACTGAGCTATGCACAACCTTCCACCTCGATGCAGTTCTCCCTCCCCTCACCCCATTCCGACCTCATTTACCCATTCACCTCCGTGTGGTTGTATTCCTCATCAGTTCCCTGAGATGGTGCACTCACCCATTCATCCGCTCATCCACTTCCCACTGCACTCATTCAAACGCCAAGCGATCCAGATGAGCTCTTGAGGCATCCACTCTCTTCTGACTCTCCCTGGGTCCCTCCTTTTCTTATCATCTACAATGGACAGCCCAGTATCCAGCTGATTCTGGAACTGGTGTCCACTGTTCTGATCCCACTGAATTTCTCTCTTTGATACCCCTCCACTTAGAGAGCTCATACCTGTTGATATTGTCCAGGTGGCTCTCTCCAGCTCAGATGCCATTTTATATCAAGCTCTCTCTCTCTCTCTCTCTCTCTCTCTCTCTCGAGGGGATCACCTGGTGTCTACTCTTGGTTCTGCACTCTAGGGGTCACTCTCGGTGGTGTTTTGAGGACCACGTATTGTGCCAAGGATCTGACTGGGACTGGTCACATACAGGCAAGTGCCTTAACTCCTGTTACTGTCTCTCAGTCCCCTTCCACAGAATGCTTTACTTCTCTGGAATTTGAAAGGCCATGAGGTGTAGAGCATAAACCATATTCACTTCATGGTGAAGGGGATGTGTGTCAAATTCAGTTGTTTATGACTCTGACTTGGCTAATGCTTCCCAGTGGGAAAAGCAGAAAAGCACTGCTAGGACAGTCACATTCATCGATAGGATTCCGTGTGCTGGGTATGGCTGGGGTGGGCACTGTGGTATCATTGCATCTACTTCTTGTTATTTCATAATTTCCTGGTTTTCAGATGATGAAACCGAGGACCAGAGAGTTAGATGAACTCACTTTTAGTCAATTTCAAGTGGTGTTGCTTGGCTTAGAACTCAGGCCTTCTGACAGCGGAGTTAGGACACTCCCTTTTTTTCCATTACATGAGGCTTCTCTCTTTAAAAATCCAGATTTAAGCAGATGACTTTTTAAACCTAGCTAGTCTAGACCACGTGAGCTTTTATGCCCTCTTTGGACAGGGCCCTGTTGGGAATTGCTGTGGCATGGACCCATAAACCAGCAGCAGTCACGGACGCTGTCTCCAATTTGACAGGGTCAGCAGTTGCAGGCTTGGGTGTTAGCAGCCTTGTAATGTCACGCAATGTCAACCCTGAAATACCCTGGGCCAGTTCCAGTGTGATCTAGGGCCAGCAGGATGCAGAGAAAGCCATGGAGAAATGGCAGCCTCCAATTAGCCCTTCCTGGTAAACTGGAACTTGAATTCTTTCAGAATAACACAGGTGGTGGCAACTCCAGGGGAAGAAAGCAGTTAAATCTCCTGGCTAGGCTGAAGTCATTGCTTTGGTTATTGCCAGAAGTCATTGCTTTGGTTATTCAAGTCGGCCCATGTAGGAGGGGATAAACGAAGGCCACGGAGAAAGCTGATCTCGGCAGTAGAAATACTTTTCTTTTGGTCAGGCAAAGGTGTGGGGGGTGGGAGGAGGATGCAGGAATTGCCACCAAATTTAAGTGGACCAGAACTAGGCACCCCCAGTTTTCTGCCATCTTCTTAACATCTGCAAAAGTCTGTGCTCTGTTCTCTCCTGCAGAAGGCTGCTGCCTACTCTGGGGCTCCCACAACTTTAAAAAATGCTGCTTCAAGCAGTCTCCATTGTTCTTGGCTTATTATTCACTGACCACTGTCATAAGGACTTCACACAGTCACAAATACCACACGAAAACTCATCCCCCCATAAAATGAAAGTGCTTTCTGTGTGTAAATTTAGCCCTCTGAAATATCCAGTGCCATCTTGCAAAGCAAACTTTGGAATGAGACAGACTTACAGAATCATCAAGAAAATAAATGACAGACCCCCAAATGCAAACCACAAAAGGATGATAAATTCTACTTGTTCAAAAGGAAAACTTAGGCTCTTGAAAGACACTATTAAAGGAGACGACAAACCACATGTGGGGGAAAAAATGTTTGCTTGACAAGCCAATGAAAAATAGTGAAATGATTTTTCTTTCAATAGTCCCCTATTATCCATGGGAGACATGTTCCAAAACACCTAATAGTTGCCTGACACCCAGGATGCTATCCCCAAACTCTATAGATTATGCCTTTTTTTCCTATGTCACACAGTTTCTTGTGATAAACTTGGACACAGTGAGAGATTAAATTAATTATAAAAGATAACAATGTGCTGTAATCAAAGTTACGTGAGTATGATCCCTCTTTCCCTCAGAGTGGCATATAGGAGGAAATAAATATAGACTGTGGGTGACAGCAGGGAACTGACACCACAGAAACTGAAACCACTGAGAAGAGGGTACTGCACTGAACATTCGCCAGAGAATATGCCCCAATGGCCATTACGTCATGGCGCTGTTGGGCATTACTAAGAAAATGTGAATGAAAAACACACAAGGATGTCTTGGATTTTAAGTGACTATTGCCTTCACTAGTGATAACTCAGCCATATGGCCACACTCAGATTCTGGGGAAGCTGGAAAACATAATCTAGCTATGGACACAAGAAGAGAAGAGCATGGATTTTAGAGGGTGTGAAATAAAGTGGGATAAAATGATACGGCACACAATAAAAAGTTGTAAAAGAAACATCTCACTAAAATCTAGCCTCAATCATTATTATGATTGAAATAATTGATATTATCTATTATATAATCTGCAATTATAGAACAGGGATCCCAAACTCATAGGCCTGTAGGGGCCAAGAATATAACTTCGACTTTATTTAAAAAATGATCTTCATTGAAAGTAACATTTTATTGTGCGTTTGTTTTAAAATTTTCTAACTGAATCTCCATGAGATAGACATCACAAAGCTATTCATGACTGGTTTCAGTCATACAATGTTCAACCACTCATCAGTCCACTAGTGCACATTTCCCACCACCAGTGTCCCCAGTTTTCCCAAAGTTTGGTAACTGTGACTTTGATTTGCGCTACAAAACAGGGAGCAGTAAGGCCTATAACTGAACTGGAGGGAACATATTCTGCCTAATGGGTCACACTTCCATGAAATTCTAAATCCTCGTGTTGAGTGAACAAAACACGTCTGTGAGTCATCTAGGGTGATTTAGGACAAAGTCTCGTGTCTTGCAGTTGCTTGATGATTAATCAGCGAAGCAGATTCTGTTTGTGACTTGGCTATAAAAATCCTTTCTTGTGTTTATTATTAGAATTGTGGCTAGTCACCTGGGTGAACAAAGAGACTGCATTCCTAGAGTTTTGGTGTGGCCATGTGTCTGCTATGTTGTTAGTAGAAGCGTGTGTGTTACTTGTAGTTCTGAGACTGACCCCCAGCTAGGTAGACAGCCGCAGACCAGGGAATTGTGAGATAATGGGACACAGGGCCCGAGGTCTCTGATAACCAGGTGCGGCAGAACCTTGCTGACCTGGATAGTTCATCTAAGAATTGTTTCATGAAAGAGACACTTCACAAATGTTGTTGCATTTTGGAGATTTCTTTATTGCAGCAGCCCAGGCTTCACCTAACCCACGGTCAGACTCTAGTACTTGCTAACTGACTTGCTCCTCTCACTACTCAAGTGCCTGCAGTCCTAATCTAGGCCTCAGTTAAACCACAATCGCGTATGTGTCAGAGGGATGCCCAGGAAGAGTCAAAACTAATAATTATGGAAAGTAACAAAGTTCCAGTCTGATCAAACAATTGATCCAAGAGCCTGTTCATAATCTGTACTGCAGTCACTAAGGCATCTTCTGCGCCCCAATTCTTCTTTTCTTTAGTAGTTAGGCCATCCACTTAAAATTCAACCTATATCATTCAGTGTCCCTGTATTCCTACCCCTTTTGTATTCGCATTTATATTTGTGTTTTCTTAGCGCGTGTGTCTTCTTGGTTCTTGCCATTGCTGTCTTCTCTCCATTCTCTACCTTTACCGACTTCTCACATGGCAAGATGCAACGTGAGCTGATCCCAACATCTTACCTCAAGGTAGCCTTCCTTCTGCACAGACTCTGCTTCCTCTAGGTTCCATGCTCAGCCTCCAGTGCCCCTTCTCAGAGCAGTGGATTAGCCATGTGAGGGTTACGTAACTTACCTGAGCCTCAATTTTCACTTCCTGTGATGTGAAAATAGCTATGAGAATACTTGGGTTTAGAACACAGAGAAGCAGTGAGGGGGTAAAAAGCAAATCTGCAGAGCTCTGAGTGCCTAGCGCCTTGCTGAATGCAGGTTGTGTCTCTATTTAAACCTTTGCCTCTGGTGGAGAGGCAGATCTATAGAAGACTCACTAACCAAAGTATACCCAACATCTCCCATAGTTGAATATGTAGTGATCAATAAATGTGTAAGCATAAAAGCTTAGGTGCTTTTCTGGCTATTCTCTCTGGGTAAGCCCAGGTAAGTCAATTAATTCACAGGCCTAATTGGTGGAGTTTTTTTTTTTTAACCAGCAACCACAGTTTGAAGATATGTAGTGAACTGCCCAGAGCTACACAGACACGGATGGGGTTTGACAGAACTGGAAATTTGGTTCTCTCTCTGCACATAGACCGTCTGTCTGTCCAGCAACTGCCTGATTGGCTACAGAGAGAGTTTTGTGCTGTGGGGTGGGAGGGGATGAGAGGAAGAAGGCAGCAGGGCCACAACCCTTTCTTTCTTTCTTTCTTTCTTTCTTTCTTTCTTTCTTTCTTTCTTTCTTTCTTTTTCTTTCTTTCTTTCTTTCTTTCTTTCTTTCTTTCTTTCTTTCTTTCTTTCTTTCTTTCTTTCTTTCTTTCTTTCTTTCTTTCTTTCTTTTTCTTTCTTTTTCTTTCTTTCTTTCTTTCTTTCTTTCTTTCTTTCTTTTCTTTCTTTCTTTCTTTCTTTCTTTCTTTCTTTCTTTCTTTCTTTCTTTCTTTCTTTCTTTCTTTCTTTCTTTCTTTCTCTTTCTTTCTTTCTTTCTTTTCTTTCTTTTCTTTCTTTTCTTTCTTTCTTTCTTTCTTTCTTTCTTTCTTTCTTTCTTTCTTTCTTTCTTTCTTTCCTTCTATTAAGTCACCAGGAGACCCAAACAACAACAACCTAACATAAAAACGTATCCTTCTGCTGTGTTCTAAAGCTCCTCTCTGAGGCAGGAGACGCCCGAGAGCATGTTCGTAAGCTAAGAAGAGTCCTCTCAACCCATGGAGCTCTAGTCACTGTTCTGCTGAACTTTCCATGGCCTTGTCTGGTTTCTTTGCTCAATCATCCTAGGCTGCTTGATTGGAATCTATTGGACAAAGGAACAATGGAGATGAAATAACTTGCTGAAGTTGCCCTTTGCAGGACTGGAATCCAAGCTCTAGCTGGAGGGCTCTCGTGAGCTTCTGGGCAATGCTATCCTGGGCTTCCCAGTTCAGTCACACACTTAGCAGGAACAAATAACAATAGCCTCGCTGATGTTGTGTCCAATCTGGCTCTGTTAGATCTCTTCTAACAGTGATCAGAAGCAATAGACTTTCGTGCTTGTCATTTTTTTTTTACTACACCTGACTCAGGGCTTACTTCTGACTCTGTCTGTGCTCAGGGATCACTCATGGCAGGCTCAGGGGACCACATGGGGTGCCAGATCAAACCCCAGATTGGCCATGTGCAAGCAAGCGCTCTACACACTGAACTATTGCTCTGGCCCCTGCAATACACTTTTATGTTCATCCAGTGAGCCTCTATAAAAGGTACTAGGGTTATTCCCCATTTTATAGATTAGGAAACTTGGGTCCACCACCTGTGCCAGAGTACAGAGCTCCTCAGTGGCGGAGCCAGGATTGAAACCCAGAGCCATGACTTCATGTGGCCCTGTGGGGTGGAGGGAATGCCCCACGTAGTTCATGGGCTTCCAAAGAGCAAAGGTCCAATATGGATGCGTGCAGTTGTGCTCCAGGAGAGGACATCCAGCAAAGGATACTCCTCCTGACTCTAAATCAATCAGCAGTTCTGGAGTGCCATGGGTAGGTGAGCAGGGTAGCTGAGCAAACCAGCTTTGTCTCTTAAGGGTCAGAGTTTTGGAAAGGGAAGATTCTGGGGAGTTCGGAGAGCGGAGCCATGCTTTGAGAGTTCCTTTATGGTTGTTCTCTGTTCTGAAGTCTCCCTGCTGCGTCTTCCTCTCCCAATCTAGAAATATCCCCCAACCCCACACCCCGTGTGCCTTGCCTGTCTAACACAGTTCCTGTCCTCCTTCCTGCCACATCACAGTTCTAGGCCCGTATCAGCTTTGTTCTTGGTTTTTTTTTTAAATTGAAGACAAAAATATAAAAAAACAAAAACAAACAAACAAAAAAAAACCCCAACCCCCAAAAAAATAAAAACAAAAAAAAAAAAAAAAAAAATTGAAGACAAGATTATGGACTAGAGGGGGCTACTTACACACTTCCAGCTCTTCTGAACTTATCACCAGAATTCCAGTGCCACTCCACTACCATCAAGACCCCTGGTCCTTTCCTGCACCCACCATCCCCTTCCTCTCTGGTAGCCACTAGTGTTCTTAGAGTCTAGGAATTAGTTTGTTATTTTTTTTTTGCCACTTTCTTTGCATTATTTGTTCAGATTCCACATGGGTATGAAACCTTCTGGTCCTGAATTTTATTAGGATCAAAGGTTCATAGAGGTAAGGCAAATCTCCCTTAAAATTTTTTAAATAGAAAATCCCGCTTTGCTTTAGTCTTAAAGCATTCATGTCCTTACATGGTTAGTATCTGTAGGGCAAGCCACAAAGTGTAACAGGGAGAGAGAGAGAGAGAGAGAGAGAGAGAGAGAGAGAGAGAGAGAGAGAGAGAGAGAGAGAGAGAGAGAGAGAGTGAAATGTGCCTGCAGTAGGGGCAGGCAGGGTTTGGGGTGGTGGGGACGTGGGTGGTGGGGACGTGTTTGGGATATGGGTGGTGGGAATTTGGCACTGGTGGAGGAATGGGTGCTGTAACACTGTATGGCAGAGACATAATTATGAACATCCTTGTAATTGTGTATCTCACATGGTATAATAAAAATTAACAAAAAAAGCATTCATGTCCTGGTTTGGCTTACATAGTATGAACTTGAAAAGGGGGGCTAGGGATATATCTATAAGGATAAATGTAGCATCTTGCTTTCTTCCAGTCCAGGGTTCAACATCCTGGGATCTTGGCATTTCATCTGCCATGTTAAAATGGTGGCTTTGTGTATTTCAGGGGTCGGACTTTTGGAAAAACCTTTCTGGGAGATCCTATTTTGGGGAAGGAGGGTTCTGGGTATCCCCTGTCCAGAGTGATACCCCATTTTTTTTCCCTGTCAACTATTGTCAAGAGAGGTGAGTAATTATTTAAGTACTCATGGGACAGGTACTCAGGCCTTGAATTGAGACAGTGGCCCTAGATGGTCTGATTTTTAAAGCAGCTAATTATGTGGATTGCTTTATAGGAAGATGGGAGATATCACTGAACCCTGAAAATCCTAGTGAGAAGGCACTGTGGGGACCCAGCCCTTGGCAGACTCATCAATGTGCTGTCTTGGAAAACTGAGGTGTTCCAGTCAGTTCCAGAGGTGGCTGATCCTTTGTGTTTCTACTCCTTGAAACCCCCTGCATCTCCAGTATAACCTTGCTGAAGCTGTAGAGGACGACAAGGGCCCTCAGGGAAGGAGAAACTCTGGGTCCAGGTAGAGCAGTGTTAACAGATGGCTTGATAATGATCAAAAGGTGCACACCTCCTGGGGAAGGAGGGAAATACCACCCTTTGGAAGTAGAAGAAAACTGTGTCCTTGCAAGATTATTGGATTCCAGAGAAGGATAAGCAGGTTTTACCCTTGATCTTGGTTTGATTTTCTTTCTGGCACTGAAAAGGATGAAGGCTCTATTTTATCATCCTTATAGTTGAGTCGACCATCTCTATCAAGTCCTCTGAGAAGAGAAGAATCAGGGTCTGGGTCAATCACAAAACTACTGACTTTATAGTGAGCAAGCAACTACAAATTAGCAAACAACCATTCATTTTCCTCATTTGTGCTCAAAGCAAAGCGGGATTTTTCTACTTAAAGATACTCGATTTCAGATCTGAGCAAACCCAATGCACAAGGAAGTCAGTGTGGAAATGAATGAAAACTTTGTTTTCTTAGGGATATTTTTGGACCATACTCTGTGTTTGCGAATCACTCCTGAACACAGGGCCTCAGAGGACCATATGGGATGCCAAGGATTGAACCTGGGTCGCTGTGTGCAAGACAAGTGACCTACCTGCTGTACTATCACTCCTGCCCCAAGAGCCCAAACTTTGGACTGAGTGTTTAAGTACAACTCTCAGAAAAACCGAGAGATATATGTCCTGAGTCCTTTTCCTCTCTGTCCCCTTCTTTGGATCTTTTATGCTGGCAGACATTTACTCTGCTTATACATGGTACCAGCTTTTATGGTTTGATTTTGGTTTTAGGGTCACACCTGACAATGCTCAGGTGTTACTTCTCCCTCTACACTCAGGAATTACTCCTGGTAATACTCACGGGAACATATTAGATGCTGGTAATTCAACCCAGATCAGCTGTACCGACTACAGTGTCACTCTGGCCCCTGGTACTGACTTTTTATGACTCTAATGAAAACATTGAATTAGGACATTCTGTCATATCCTTGGTGGCATTTTAGGGGAATTGGGTGGGGGTGAGGGCTATGCAACCCAAAATGAACTTGACTTTCCTCAGAGAATCTACTGTTTTTAAGGAGTAAGACTCTAGCTCCTTATCATACTAAGTTGGAAAAATGTTTCTTCTCTCGTTGTAAATTATTTACTTCCCTTCCTGTTTGATAAAACGAAATGTGACACTTCAAGCACAATGGTTAGCCTACAAAGATGCCTAAGAAATGCCTCGCCCTTTCCTGTCTATTTTTCTGTGTGTATATTTTTCTCCTCCTTGTTGTGACAACATACTGCTTTCCCATTGATCCATCACAAAATCATCTCATGTTGGCTAGAATTTTTGAGTACGATTTATATTTATGGTGGAGACAAGTATTGAATTCAACGATATAAAAATTTGGAAGCAAAAAGCATTTCTTTTAATGAAATGATCTTCTCATTTATTTGAATAATATGCAGGAGCAACAATAATCAGTAAAAGAGGGGGCCGGAGCCATAGCACAGTGGGTAGGGCGTTTGCCTTGCACGCAGAGCGACCCAGGTTCGATCCCTGGCATCCCAGATGGTCCCCGAGCACTGCCAGGAGTAATTCCTGAGAGAAGAGCCAGGAGTAACCCCTGCATCACCAGGTGTGT
>JAJIBD010003746.1:82500-179302 GCA_021461705.1 Cryptotis parvus
AGTATTTTGAGTATAGATACTTAGGAGAGGAATTGCTGGATCACATGGTAATTCTATTTTTAGTTTTTGAAAATTTCCCATACTATTTTCCATTGGAGCAGAACCAGTTAACACTCCTACCAACAGTAATTAAAGATTCCTTGGCCCCTACATCCTAACCAGCACTGGTGTGTCTTATTTCTCCTTTTTCTTTTTTAGGTTTTCGGCCACACCTGGCTATGCTCAGGGTATACACTTGGCTCTGTGCTTGGGGATCTCTCCCAGCAGTGCCAGGGATTAAACCCAGGTCAGCTATGCACCAAGCAAATTCCTTACTGCTTTACTATCTCTCCTGGGCTTTTTGATTTATATCATTTTCATTGGTGTGAAATAAGATTTCATTGTTTCTTGATTTTTCATTTTCCTCATAATAAATCCAGCCCAGTATTTCTTCATGTCCTGTTTGCCATCTGTATATCTTCTTTGGACAAGTGCCTATTCAGCTCTTCTCACCATTTTCTGATGAGACTGATTCTTTTGTTGTTGAGTTTTGTGTGTACATAATTTATCTTAAGATTAGCCCTTTGGATGACCTTTCCTTTCCTTAGAGGGTATTCCTGACTTGTCAGGGGCGCAACATTCAGCTCCTGTAGCTCACAGTTCCCCTGAGCAGGGGGAAGCACCCCCATGGAGAGAAGGCGATGGGGAATACTTGCTAGCTCCTTTGGCTTTTCCGGCTCCAGAACTTTATTTACTTGGTTTTATGCTTCCTTGGCCTAAAATGCTCTCCCATACTTTCCTCTACTGTCATTCATGCATCCATTCATTCAACAAACATCTCTTAAGTACTTACAGATGGTCAGATATAAATATGGTAAAGGGATTCATGTACTTGGACAGATACGGAAAATGTGTATGGGACTCATAGGAGGGCAGGTAGATTCTGGCTGGTTTAGGCTCCTTCCATTTTTAACCTAGGCTAACTCTTGCTAGAAGGCAATAGTTTTTTGTTTGTTTGTTTTTTATTTTGTTTGCTTTTGGGGTCACACCCAGCCATACTCAGGGCTTACTACACAGGCTCTGTGTCCAGTGGTCACTGAACACAGAAGCTGGGTGTACTCCCGTATTTCCCCTACCTGTCATATCATTCTTGTGAGCTTAGTCAGCTCTCCCAAACCTTGGTTGCCTGCCTGGTAGTGCCTTGTCTAGTGGAGGAACTAAACCTTTTTTTAAAGTATTTTATTATACCACTGTGAAATATACAATTACAAATATATACAATTAAAAAGTTCATATTTGGGTTTTGGTCATACAGTGTTCCAGCACCCGTCCGCCACCAGTGCCCATCTCCCACCACCAACTACCTGGTTCCCTCTTCAGCCCCCCCACCCCCACCAGCCCGCCTCCATGGCAGGTTCTTCATTTCTTTCCCTTTCTCTCTTTCTCTTTTCCTTCCCTTCCAGACTATGGATTACAGAACATACATTAAAGGGCTGTCATGTGTATCTTTTTGCCTGTATTTAATGCTCAGTTCTAGGTTGGTATTAGTACCCTCGACAATTGTTAGCACACTGAGGAACTAAAACTTTTTTGTACCTCAGTTTCCAACTGCATCATGACGAAGATACTCTATGCTTGATATACCTTACAGATCTTTTGTGGGCACACAATGACAGAAGTGTGAACTGTTGGTGAGGTAAAGGGGTCATGTGACCACTTGCAAAGCATTGCTTGGGAGCAGCAAGGGAGCGGGATTATCTGCTATCTCACTGAAGGGGAAATGCTTCAGAGATGTCTAATGACTTGCTGATTCTTGCACAGTAAGACATTTTGAAATTTCCCTCTGCACTTTGACCTACAACCTCCTCACCCATTCATCTCCCTCCCAGCCCCCAATAAATCATAGGCAACGAGGCCCAGTTTCCTCTCCAGCTATCCCTTTTCTGTGGGACCCAGCAATATGAGCTGACGGCGCGCCCAGCTGTCTGCTCCCACCTGATGTCTCCTCCCCAGGACACAGTTTTTAAACATGTAGAAAAGGGTCAGGAAGATGGTTCTCCTCGGGGCCACGGATGTTTACTGGCTTGTTAGGCTGACTGATTGCAAAACGGAGATTGGGAAAGAGAGCATGGGAAGGGGGAGCCCAGGATCTCAGGGCTATGTTCAGAACTCGGCAGACCCTTCAGCCATAGCTAAAAGCCGTGTCTGTCTCAGTGACTATGGCCAAGTCTCAGAGCTACCCTCTCTGCAGGCACCCAGCTTCCCTGAGCTCTCGAGTGGCCCAGCCCCAGGATGTCCACTTGAAGCATCGAGTGACAGCTGCCACCCAGCATGATGATCGAGAATAGTGGGTCTGAACTTGTGGGGTGCTGGGTCAGCTAGAACATGTTGCTCCACTTCCCTCTTCCTCCTGCTTGGAGGAGGATACCATGACTGGTCTCCATGTTCACTAAGGAGAGCAGCGAGGGGCCATGCTGAGAGGGGGTCCTCGGACCTCTCAGCCCCAGTGGCTGGGTTGCTCTCACCTACGCCTCACTGCTGAGCAAGACTTGACCTCTTCCCTTGGCGACTGAGTATCTGTGAGGCCATTTAGAGGTCCTGGGCTCTCCTGGGAGCAGGTTTCAGCAGCTCAACGTGTGTCCTTCCTAGTCCAGAGAGGCAGTAGTGAGGGAGACACAGGTGACAACAGACACAGACTTGTTGGCAGAGGGGAGCCAGAGGTGGGAGAGGACACCAGGGTTCCAAAGACTTGGATGCTCAGATGGATCATGGGAACATAGACCAATGTTCAAGCTCTCCCTTCCTGGCTGAACCTCTCCCCAGGTTAAGGGAAGGACGGAAGCTGAGGGTCTATCTCAAACCCAAGCACTTATTAGCTGTGTGTCCCAGAGTAGGTCATCTATGTCCTCTTGGAGCCTCAGTATGCCCTCCTGTGTAGAGTAGGATTGCAGGACTGACTGCTTAGGTGGTGCAGGCTGTGTATAGGTAACTGTGCAAGGGGTGCCTGTGGGGAAGGAGGAGGAAGGTGGCAAGGAGATGCTGAAATGGGTGTCTGGGTGGACTTGCACGCCCTACAACCACCTTGGAAAAGGGCCTCCAACAAGTAATCTCCATCAGACTGAGGAGGGGAGTCTCCCTTGGTGCTGTGCTTAGGAGCATCCTTGTAGGGAATGGGGTATAGATATAGCCCCAGAACCAACATTGTGCATTAAACCGGAAATACTGATGTGGCACAGTGGAGCAAGCCTAGCTAGTTCACGACCCAGCTCTGCTACTTAGCAGAGTGCTACTGAGCAGATCATTGATGCTTTGGGGCATTTCTTTCATTTTCTGTGGGGACAGCACACCTAGCAGTGCTTGGAGCCTACACTAGATCAGTGCTGGGGGCTTGGTCCTGGTGGTGCTCAGGGAATCAGGTCGAATGGGAGATATAATCCAGGTCTCTTGCATGCAAAGTGTGTGCGTGCAGTTTTTTGAGCTATCTCTCTGGCTGCCCTAGGCCTTATTTCTTAATCTCTGAAGTGGAGGTCATAGCAGCACCCTCATCATAGATCATGCTTAGAGCATGGAAATGTTTCAGAGCCCTCTAAGTAGCTCATAAATCAAACAAAACCACCCACGTGAGTCACTTCCTGGAGGCACAGCTCCTATGTCAGCCCCCGACAGGGGCCTGGGCAGGGAGAAACCAGGCTTAGTTGGATGGCCAGAGGCTGGGGACAGTCTCAGCAGTGTGCAGGGGATCATGGGATGCTGGCTATCAAACCAAGGGCTCCCATTCAACGTGAGCTCTGGGCACTTTGAGCCAGCTCCCTGGCCTGAGAAAGAGGGAATTTAATGGCCTTCACTCTTAAACAATTTGACAAGCAGAGCAGAGCAAGGCAGAAATTTCCTACCTGCTTGGGGAAAACGAGGTTTTGTTTTCTGCACTCTACTACTCAGGGGAATAGCTGTTTTTTTTTTTTTTTCTTAAGAGACAACCAGAAACCCAACTGGTCAATCTGGGGCTCCTTCCCTGGACTTGTTTACCTTGAGTACTGGTGATAAGCTCTGTTCTGATCTGGGAATAATGGTGGTGGTGGGGGTGGTGGGGTTTGTCATTCCCAGGTCCCATGCTCAGGCCACAGGACTGATCTGAAGGTGGACAGAACACTGGACTCAGAGCCCACAGAGCAGGTTCTGAGTCCAGGTCTAGCTCTGGTTCTGGAGCCATGTCCTGAAGGATCTCAAGCTTCAGTCAGCCTGTTCATCAAATGGGGCTGTGATGAATCTTTCTTTTTTTTTTTTTTTTTCTTTTTGGGTCACACCGGCGATGCTCAGGGGTTTCTCCTGGCTCTGCACTCAGGAATTACTCCTGGCGGTACTCGGGGGACCATATGGGATGCCGGGGATCGAACCCGGGCCGGCACAGGACGGCCGCGTGCAAGGCAAACGCCCTACCCGCTGGGCTATTGCTCCGGCCCCGATGAATCTTTCTTGAAGACCAAAGATGTGACTGTGTGCTGCAAGCAGGGTGCTTGCAGCTGGGTGTGGTGGGCGCAGGTTTGCCAGTGCCTAGAACTACCAACATGCTCAGCTGCTGTGTCCAGGACATTCCCTCACAGGCTTTGCCTCCTGGTACTGAGGCTCAGGAGAACCCCACATTCTAGTGAAACTTGGGTGGTGGGGACTGACCCTTGGCACTCAAGGGGGTGCAGCTGTAGTTCTGATCTACACTCTGGTCTGGTCTCTGGTGCGTGGGGGGCTTTGGATGGGTCCTTTTCCTTCTTGCTGGCCTCAGTTTCTTCTGCTGTGAAATGAGATGATGGTGACAGGAAGTAAGTAAAGCAGTGACCACAATGCAGACCATACATGAAATACTTTTGTTTTTAGTTTTGGGAACCACAATTGATAGTGCTCAGTCTCTGTACTCAGGGATCATTTCTGGCAGTCTTGAGGGACCATATGCAGTTCCAGGGTTGAAAGCTGGGCTGGCTGTGTGCAAGGTAAGCACACGACCTGCTGTGCTAGCTCCCTGGCTCCAATATGTGAAATTTTGCAAAGTCCAGGGGGGGTTACAGTGGGGGAAATAATGTGACCAGGAGCTTTGGACTCTAGTCCAGCGTCTGGAGCAAGCATGCTGTGTGTCTTTGGGGAAGTCAAAGCTCCTCTCTGAGCCTTGTTTTCTGTACCTATAAGCCGAGTGTCTTGCACTGGGTCAGTAGTTCTGACTTAGTACACATTAGAATCAACTTGGGGGTGGGGGTGGATGGAAGAAACACAATGACCTCCCTTCATCCTTTCCAAATTAATTGGAAAATGGGGCAAGGCATTTTCAAGCTACCCAGATATTGCCAACTGGGCCGAGGTTGAGAGTTTCTGTCCAACTCACCTTTCTAGCTTGAGCTTATTTGATTTATACCAAGTTTTGGGGACATGGAGATCACAGGTGTTCCCAGCCCTGAAGTTACCATCATCTCAGGTGAGAATGGCCAGTTCCAACCCATTTGTAGAGCCTGTCTTGTCAACTCCAGCCAAGTACTAGAATCCTCCTGGGTAAGCTTTTAAACACCATCCATGACCTTGCTTAGGGGAGTGAATAAGGTCTATGGGGGAAAGTATCCCTATTTCAAATGTCTTCCCAGGGATTCTAATGTGCTACCAAAGTTGGGAGCCATGAGGAAATATAACCAGTGAGTCAGAGAAGTGGGGACCCCACAGCCTCTGTCCCTGGCCTCCCTGTATTCAGACCCTCAGGCATACTGAAGAAGGCAGTCAGCAGAGTTCTGGCCCAGAGTGCTGTGCTTGGATCTGAGCAGGCAGTCTAGAGGTGAAGAGTGGGCCGACCTGGCCCACTGAATTACAGCTCCTCTCTCTCTCTCTCTCTCTCTCTCTCTCTCTCTCTCTCTCACTGTTGGCTGTGTGGATAGGAACAACTCACATAGCCTCTCTGAGTCTGTTTCCCTAGCAAGTCTGCAGAAAAGCATGCAGTTTGCACTGAGGGTCTAGTGTAATCTGAACTGAGACCCTGTGACCTGTTCACTCTAGACACAACTTTAGGTCTGAATGAAATGAAGCCTGGTGGTAAAAGAGAGATCCAGGTACTGGATTTCTAGGTAGTGTCTCATCTATTTCCCACAACGGTTGTGAATCCACCCATGCTTAACCCTGGTTGTGGGTGGGGGTCACTGAGAAAGCCTTTGCAAAACACAGACTCCTATACCCAAACCCTTCCTACTGCCCCCTCCTTAGGCACAGTTTTATTCAGCAGCTCTTGGTTGGGGTCCAGGATCGTAGGATCAGGAAAGGCTTTCCGAGAGCCTTTATTGTTCAGTCAGGGCCAGGGATCCTGCACAACATGCACAGACTCCCTGTGGGCTTCCACACTCACCTTTGTGCCTGTCAGTGGAAAGGTCTTTGTCAGTCTGCACGTCTGCGGTTTTGATTCGGAAAATAGAACTTCCACTAGTGACTTTCTCATGGTCTGGGAAGTTTTCCACAGAGCCATCTGTCCTGGCTCCCCCTGTAGCTGACTGAAAAACCTTCTATTTTGCTACCCTCTGTGTTCTGTGTAGTTTTGATTTGAGGCAGTCAGAGGAAGTGAGTATGTGCAGATTCTAGTGCCCATGTTTCTACTGCTCAGGGGCAGATATAACTTCACCTCTTGGAAAACTGATGTGGGAGGAGAGGCACCGCTGAAAGCCAGCATGGCCTCCCAGACTCTTGGATGAGACTTTGTTTTAAAAAAAAAAGACATTTTATTATACCACCGTGAGATATGCAATTACAAAGATGTTCATGTTTGGGTTTTGGTCATACAGTGTTCCAGCACCCATCCCTCCACCAGTGCCCATTTTCTGCCACCAATGTCCCTGATTCCCTCCCTCCTCCCCTAGCCTGCCTCTATGGCAGGTTCTTTATCTCTTTTCTCTCTTTCTCTTTCTCTCTTTCTCTCTTCTTTCTCTAACACATTGTGGATTGTAAAACATACACTTAGAGGTTATCATGTGTATCTTTTTGCCTGTATTTAATGGATGAGACTATTTTGGATCTTCAATCCCAGTGGGCTCTGTGGTTAACATAGTTTAGGTACAATAGATTAGAACAGTCTGACCAACGAGTAGAATGATGAGAGATCATCAGGCAACTGCTGTTTTAAACCACTATGCTTAGGGGTTCTTTGTCCCATACCAATAGATGTCTAAAATATAATAGGGGAGTTTTGGGACCACACCTAGTATTGCTCAGGGGCTACTCATGGCTCTCATATATCTCATATATCTGCTCCATATTTGCTCCATATATCTGATTCATATAACTGGGATCAGTTATCATGTATAATAGTGACAAGTAATTATACAGTGGCAAGTGGCAAGTGTATTAACTCCACTATTGTATCTTTGATCCTGAAATACATCTTATATGCTCCTAATCAAGAAGCTCTATTAGCAAGAAAGGTTGCCAGAATAAGGACCGGGGAATGGATGGAACAGAGCAACACTTTGTGCCCCATCCTCTGTTGATTGAACCTGGTCCCTGGTTGACTGAACAAATCAAATATCTGCAAAGACCCAAGTCAGGTAGAGTTTGGGGGTGGGAGTGGCACCAGGGGAGAAGCTACTAGAGACCTGGTGATTCAGACTCCACCTGGTCTCCTGGCCTTTGGAAGCCTCATCCTGCAGGTGACCTGGGGCTCCAACTGACCGCAACATCCTCTGTTTGCATTGTGGCAATATTCATTCTGTGGCCTCAAGGCCTTGGGAAAACTTGGCGCAATCATGAATGAGTTAAATGCTATCTGATCATAAGCCAGATAGTCTGTTTTCATTTTCAAAACTCTGTGTGTCAGTGACTCTAATGCAATGTCCAGCAATGTCTTGAGCAAGTGACCGGCAGGGGACATAGGATGCTGTTTACTCAAGATAGCCCCAGCACGCAAAAGCAGCTTGCCCAACCTGCTTTGTAAGCGATGGTTCCGAGACCACCATTGCAACAGGGATTGCCCTGGGTGAGAGTCTCAGGAAGGGGCTGGCACCCTAGGCCATGTGTGGCGGGGGACCTTCTTCTTTTTTTAATGCTTAGGACCCTGGGTTTCTAGCCAAGAATAGAGAAAAGCAGAGCTGGGGGATGCTACTTGGAGGTGAAGTGGTCTGTGAAGGTTCCTCTGAGGACGGATGCTCTGGGAAGACTTTATGCTCCCTTGGATAGGCACAGTGTCTCTCCCCATCCTTTACAGCATGGGAAAGACTGGGGGTGTGGGTCAGGCCTGGGCAATAATATTCACTTCACCAGCCACTTGCAGGGCAAGAACATGGTGGCTGGTGACTGGAACTTTTTGAAAGGGCGGGTCTGGGTAATGTAGTCTAGGGATTAGGAAGGTGGAGTTCATCTGGCCCCCATCCCTGCTGACTCTGGGGACAATCCTATGGCTATTCGGCTGCAGGTCACATTATTAAATCCTTTATTCTAGGCCCTGGGAGATAGAGCAGAGGCTAGAGCATATGTTAGCACACTCATGATCTAGGTTCTGATTCCTGGCATCACATGGTCCCTCTAGCATTGCTGGGAAGAGCCCTGAAAACCCTGAGGTTCTCTAGGTGTGTCCCTGAAAGCCTCCAGTACATCAGGGTTCTGGGCTCATCCCTGGGCTCATCTTGGAGACTGAACAGCATAGCAGCCTTGGGCTTTTGTGTTGGGCCATTGGCCTGCCTCGTGGAGAAGAACCAAAGGAATGCCCAGACCTCCCCTTCCCTACACAAAAATGCTTCCATCATCCTAACTATCCTTCTAGTGACCAAAATCTGAGTCAGTACCATCATCCCCATTGCCTGAACATGTTTTACGGTTTGAAAGCACTTGCACACACTCTCTTGACCCTTTTTCAGTGAGCCTCAGAGTGGGCCTAATCCACATAAGCTTTATGGGCTGGGGATGTTGAGGCTGAGAGAAGTGAAAGTTTTGTTATAAATGCACAATCTGTATGCCCCGTAGACACAGAGATGAGTCAGAAGTGGGGACTGCGTTCACATAATTCAGTTGTCGTAGTTAGTCACATAAAAAGCAAACAGAATCAGGCAGAATTCAAATGTCTCTGAACCTAATGCATCAGGATCTAATCATGCTGGCTTGCAATTGCAGAGCAATGATCGGATGATTTTTTATTATTCTTACTTTTTTTTCATATGATCCTGGCAATCTGGGGTCATTTGACAGGGTTCAAGTCTCAATTAGCATGGATGAGTAACTATGCCGGTGGCCAGGGCACAGGGCGAGGCCCTGAGGTGCATTCCTTCGCTGCCCTCCAGCCATAGGCCATCTGCTGCCTCTGTGTCTAAAAAGAGAGGTGTCGGCTCCAGAGTTTTCAAGGTCTTTGTCAACTCTGAGGTTCTGATTCCAGAAAGATGCCAGTATCTTGCCCTCAAGTACTTGGACAGTGTGGGCAAAGATGGTCCGCAACATTCAGGCTGACATTTGTGTGGTTTCTCTGTGCCCAGGGAGGTGTGTGTGGGTGTTATGCAAAAGTGAATATGATTCCAACAAACCCAGTGCCATCAGGCTCCGAGGTTTCTCTGTGTATACCCGTGTGCCTGTTTGTGCTCATGTGTGGGCATATGTGTGTGTCTTTGTGTGTCTGTGCTCATGTGTGTGCCAGTGTGTGTATGTACTCATTGATCATGCTCTGTATGTAGATACTGTATGTTGCTCAGAAAGTATCTGAGGAGGTGTATGAGGAGGCTGGCTGGCATGTGGTCATGAGAAGCTCCTGATAGTTTCTGCTTCCCACTGTTCTGGTTTTGTTTTGTTTGGGGGTCATACCCACTGATGCTTAGGAGTTACTCCAGGTTCTCACAAAGGAATTACTCCTGGGGTGCAAGGCAGACCTGAGGATTCAAACTGGGTTGGCTGTGTGTAAGGCAAAAGCCCTACCCGCTTTTAAAAAAAATCTTTTTATTGTATAACTATGTGAAATACAATTACAAAGATGTTTATGATTGGGGTCTAGTCATACATTTTTCCAGCACTTGTCCCTCCACCAGTACCCCATTCCCATCACCAATATCCTCAAGTTCCCTCCCTCTCCTTGAGCCTGCATCTATAGCAGGCACTATTTCTCTTATTCTCTCTCTCTCTCTCTCTCTCTTACATCTTGTAAAAAGCCCTACCCCTGTACTACCTCTCTGACCTTTACTTCCTTCCTCTCTCTCTCCCTCCCTCCCTCCCTCCCTCCCTCCCTCCCTCCCTCTCTCTCTCTTTCTCTCTCTCTTTCTTTCTTTCTCTCTCTCTCTCTCTCTCTCTTTCTTTCTTTCTTTCTTTCTTTCTTTCTTTCTTTCTTTCTTTCTTTCTTTCTTTCTTTCTTTCTTTCTTTCTTTCTTTCTTTCTTTCTTTCTTTCTTTCTTTCTTTCTTTCCTTCCTTCCTTTCTTCCTTTCTTCCTCTCTTCCTCTTTCTCTCTTTCCCTTCCTTCCTTCCTTCCTTCCTTCCCTCCTTCCCTCCCTCCCTCCCTCCCTCCCTCCCTCCCTCCCTCCCTCCCTCCCTCCCTCCTTCCCTCCTTCCCTCCTTCCCTCCTTCCCTCCTTCCCTCCTTCCCTCCTTCCTTCCTTCCTTCCTTCCTTCCTTCCTTCCTTCCTTCCTTCCTTCCTTCCTTCCTTCCTTCCTTCCTTCCTTCCTTCCTTCCTTCCTTCCTTCCTTCCTTCCTTCCTTCCTTCCTTCCTTCCTTCCTTCCTTCCTTCCTTCCTTCCTTCCTTCCTTCCTTCCCTTCCTTTATTTTTACTTCCCACTTTTTGTTCCCAAGATTTCTCCATTCACCAGACCAAGACCTCCCACTCACTGATACAGCCGTTACTCCAAGTCCCTGCCGGTCTCACTGGTCCTTCTCTGTAGAATCTCAGTATTTATATTTCCTTCTCCTCACATACCATAAACAAATATCTGTCCTTGAGAATCCTGTCAGCTCTTGATTCACACATTTCTTTCTTGTTTTCTTCTCGCTTCCTCCTCCTCCCCACTTCCTCCTCCCTCTTTTTCTTTTGTTTTTGAGTCAAACCTGGTGATACTCAGGGTCTATTTCTGGTTCTGTACTCAGGAAAGAGCCTGAGTGGTGCCAGGGACTTGAAGGATGTCAGCTACATGCAAATAAGTGCTTTGTCTCCTGTTCCATATCTTCAACGTTCATACATTTGTTTCTTTAATCAGGGGTTTGGGTATAAGTAAGTGGGCAAATGGATTGAGTCAGGACCTTGCAACTCCCCAGTTAATTACCATTTTCAGCTTTCCAGAGGGTGAAGCAGAGGTTTTCCAAAGAGGTGAGATCTTTCTGCCACTGGGTGTTTATTGCCAACCTGTGTGGCCACGTGAGTCAGGTTCTTTTCTTGTAGGATTTTCAAGAAGGGCTTAATAAGGCAGGTGCCATGATTATCCGGATTTTTTTCCCCACAGGGCACAAGTGCAATATGGGGGAGGTCGACCATATGTCCAAGGTCTTGTGTCTTTGCTTCTGGGAAAAGATATGGCTTGGGCGTTCTGCCCAGGTCTTAGTCCCGCTCTCTCCCCTATGTAGTTTGCTGACTTGGGTCTGAGGGCCAGTTCTCCTTTAATAGGTAGAGCTGCTGCAGGTGGGGGAAAATTCTGTAGAAGAGTAGAGCTTCAGGATGTGAATTAGAAGGAGTGGTGGTGAAGGGACCTTGTGATCTAGACTAGGCCCAGCTTCCTGCTTCACAGCCAACAACAACAGCCCCTCCCGCTCCTTCAGGCTGCCCATCTTAGCAGAGGCTGTTTCCTCTGCCTCCAGACTCTGGACTCTGGTGCCCCCATGCAAGTACGTGCCTGCTCCAGCCACTTCAAAGCTTGTTGTAACTCCCATTGCTCCTACTGCAAGAAGGGATGTCCCTGACGGTCTCTGCTGCCCCTGCAGGCATTGCCCAACACTGTGTTTGTCAAATGATCGGCATGGTCCAGTGTTTTGAAATAAAGTACTTTAAGAGAAGGCAAAGGTTTTTGTTTGGCTTTGGTTTGTTTCTCACACAGGGCGGAATTCCTGGGAACCCTACATAAGAGAGGGTGTGTGATATTGGAGAGACAGAGGAATTATTTCCGACTCTGAAAACTGAAGCTGACTTGACATCAGTGCTCTTCTCTAGAAGTGGATGGTTTTCCGGTGTGAATGTCTGTTGGTGGTGGCACCAGATGAGCTTGGGGAATGGGTTAAGTGAGGGAAGGAAGGGTAGAGAGCCCTCTCAGGGATTGGGGAATGGGATGAATGCTTCAGTTTCCTTGAGGGAAACCCATTTGGATTAGGGGTATGTGTTCAGGTAGATGCTGGGACTAATGGGGCAGTTGAGGGAAGTGGGAGAATGAGGGCAGTGTCTGTGCACAAAGGGATGGTGCTAGGGTGGAATGGGGCATCTATGTGTTGGGGTTGGGGTGACGGGTTATGACTGACGCAGTGTGTTCAGTGTGACTTTGGCAATGAGTAGCAGAAAACTCAGGCTCCTAGCAGCTTCTGTAATTAAAGGATGTTTTTATAAATCGAGGAGTCTAGAGTCAGTCAGACAAGAGATGGTGCAAAAAAGTCCTGGTCCTCCAGAGACTGGCTTTTTGGATTTTTCTCCTCCTCTACCAGCTCAGCATGTTGATTTTCAGCTTTCAGGTCACAAGATGGTTGCTGTGGCCCCGGCACCATGCCCATCAATTGCTTTCGTGGAAGGAAGAAACTGGAGGGTTCTGTAGGTGTGCTGTTTGCTTTTCATGGTGAAAGTCATAAACATTCCCAGATGCCTCCTGCTTGCCAGCTGACTCCTGTGTATAGTTTCCTGGTCATGACAGTGCTGTAGGCTGACTAACTGTAAGGGTGTAATGGTGAGAGGGTGATTGGGTATGTGATAGCCTCTTTCTTTCTTTCTTTCTTTCTTTCTTTCTTTCTTTCTTTCTTTCTTTCTTTCTTTCTTTCTTTCTTTCTTTCTTTCTTTCTTTCTTTCTTTCTTTCTTCCTTTCTTTCTTTCTTTCTTTCTTTCTTTCTTTCTTTCTTTCTTTCTTTCTTTCTTTCTTTCTTTCTTTCTTTCTTTCTTTCTTTCTCTCTTTCTTTCTCTCTCTCTTTCTCTCTTTGTTTGTTTGTTTGTTTGTTTGTTTGTTTCTTTTCTTTCTTTCTCTTTTCCTTCCTTCCTTCCTTCCTTCCTTCCTTCCTTCCTTCCTTCCTTCCTTCCTTCCTTCCTTCCTTCCTTCCTTCCTTCCTTCCTTCCTTCCTTCCTTCCTTCCTTCCTTCCTTCCTTCCTTCCTTCCTTCCTTCCTTCCTTCCTTCCTTCCTTCCTTCCTTATTTCTTTCTTTCTTTCTTTCTTTTTCTGGTAAGGAGGCCCCTCAGGCAATCCTCAGAGTTGATCTGGGATCACTCTCACTCACTCTGCCCAGCTGTGCAGCCTGGGGATGACCTGGCCATGCACTGCTTGGGGGGTGGTATCTCCAAGAATATCACTAATGGTTCATAGAAGTGGGATCCACATGTACAAAGATCAAACTGCCACATATGAAGCATGTGCTGCAGCCCTGCGAAGCTCTCTCTGTTGCCATCCCTGGTCATTCTATGAGACGTGGTCATGGGGACCAGCTTGGGGTGTGTGAAGGTGAACTAACCTCAAGTGCAGAACCCCAGATGGGAGACAGCAGACATACGGGGGTGCATTGCTGGGAGGTGAGAAGTTCAAACAGAAGTAAGACCATCTTTTTTTTTTTTTTTTTTTTTTGGATTTTATTTATTTATTTAATTTTACAAATTCTATTTTAATTAATTATTTTTTTTTCTTTTTTTTTTTTTAAGTATTTTATTATACCACCGTGAGATATACAAATAAAAAAGATATACAATTAAAAAGTTCATGTTTGGGTTTTGGTCATACAGTGTTTCAGCACCCGTCCCTCCACCAGTGCCCATCTCCCACCACCAACATCCCGGTTCCCTCCCCTTCCCCAGCCCTGCTCCATGGCAGGTTCTTTATTTCTTTCCCTTTCTCTCTCTTTCTCTTTTCCTTCCCTTCCAGACTATGGATTACAGAACATACATTAAAAGGTTGTCATGTGTATCCTTTTGCCTCTATTTAATGCTCAGTTCTAGGTTGGCATTAGTACCCTCGACTATTGTTAGCCCCCTGTTCCATTTTCTGCCTTACCTAAACTCTGACTCCCACACGTTTGTGATAATCTCCACCTTTGACAAGACCTCCTGATATATGTTTCACTTGACCTTGGATATTGGTATCATAATATGTACATATATATTTATGCCATGCAAATAAATGCAGTCATTCTGTATCTGTCTCTCTCCTTCTGGCTAATTTCACTCAACATAATCTTCTCCATGTCCATCCATTTATAGGCAAATTTTATAACTTCATTTTTTCCTAACAGCTGCATAGTATTCCATTGTGTAGATGTACCAAAGCTTCTTTATCCAGTCATCGATTTTCGGGCACTCTGGTTGCTTCCAGATTCTGGCTATTGTGAATAATGCTGCTATGAACATAAAAGTAGGGATGGTGTTTCCGCTCACGAAGACCATCTTTTTGAGGGTTGGTCTTTTTTATTTAGGCAGCATATAGTCCAAATTCTGCTTCCAAAGAGACTGGTTTAAGCTTCGACCTTCTTAAAGCTTTGGTGTTCCTGAGTGTTTTAGGTGGTCTTCCTTGGGAACGTGGGCATAGATGTGTGCACGTGTTTGTCACAACCCCTCACTGCCAGTCATGGGGATTTTGTAACCATTTATGTGCATGAGTATTGGTAGGTGTAGCTGGGAGGGGAAGATGTTTGAGGCCTGCAACCCTACTTTGATCTCAAACTTGACCTTGTTCAAACCTGACATCTATGCCCTCTGTCTTCCTGTTCCAGGTAGGATCCCTCAGAAGAGCTTGTGAGAGATGGGGGTGGGTTTGGCCCCTTTGGCCCAGAGGTTCCTCTGTGCTGGCTGGGAGGAGCTGGGGAGAGGGCTATCAGAGTGGGGGACAGGAAACAACTTTTTTTAAGGAGTGTGTGTGTGTATGTGTGTGTATGTGTGTGTGTGTGTCTGTGATAGTGAGAGAGACAGAGAGAGACAGAGAAAAGAGAGAGGCAGAGATGGAGGAAGAGATACAGAGGCAGTCAAAGATTCTCTCACACACATATACACACATACATACACACACATACACACACAATTGAAGAGGTAGGGATAAGTCCAAAGCATTAGTACAGCAGGTAAGGTGTTTGCCTTACATGCAGCTGACAAATTCGATCCCTGGCATCCCATGTAGTCCCCCCAAGCCCTGCCAAGGGTGATTGCTGATCGCAGAATCAGGAGTAACTCCTGATCACCATCAGTGTGGCCCAAAACAACAAGAATAAGAACAACAAAAAGAGATGGCAGGGCTCAGTTTCTACCTGGTCCGCTGGCTCCCCACGCCCCTTCCCCCATGAGTGTTCAGTGATGAGCACTGATGACATCAGCAGTGATGAAGGCCTTTCTCAGTGATGGATGCCTTGCCCAGTATCTTCCAAGGCCTTCCCAGGGCCTATCTTTAGGGATATGGTTCATTGAGTCTTTGTACACGCCATTCCAACTCTTAGTTGCCTTTCCTTCTCCTTACCAAAACACCACCCCCTGCTTTCACAAACACTGCCTCCTCCAGGAAGTGTTCTTCAGTTGCCTCTGCCCACCACACAGTTACTACCCATCAGTGCTTAGAAGCTGGACCCACTTAGCTTCCGCAGATGGGTCCAACTTCATAGAACATACAAGTGCAGATGCTTAGGGCGGATGAAAGAAGGAGCCATTCTTCTCTTGATGAAAGATTCAGTACCTTTGCTAACTGCCAACCATGTGTTAGAAAAGGATTTGATGTGCAGAAATTAAATTTATGCTAGACCACTGTTAAGGACTAAAATGAAAGACACTTGTATTTATTTTCAGTCACTTACATTTTGTCTTTAAAACAGACTTTTCACTAGTTTATACCATTATGAAACCTCAGGAATCTAGCTCAACACATCTGTTGTAGAGCTATATCCACCACCGAAGTGGACCCCCAGCCCCACCCCAAAGATTCCTCTACTCATTCCTTCCACCTTCCTCTCACATCCAGGAATTTCTTTTCAAAGAAGTAGAGTCCGTTTCCCCCTTCTTTCATCTTTTGATGGGAAAAATCACATAAAAACAACCTTGAAGATTTCTTTTTTTGGGAAAGAGAGAGAGAGAGAGAGAGAGAGAGAGAGAGAGGAAATCTTTTCCACCCATCCACTCTATTATTTTTGAACATTCCAGTCCCTGTTCACATGTGTGTTGATTTAAATAGCTGTAGTCCTGGAACTTAGATTTGGCCGCTGGGTTCTGAGTTTCTTGAAAGGAAGTAGAAACAACAGAAAAAATTTCAGTGCTATGCATTTGGCAGCCAGCAAAGAGCCACAGTTGTGGTGGGGTGTGTGTGTGTTTGGCGGGACTGGGAGGAGGTAGGGTAGGGTCAGACCCTACCCTGACTGGGTAGGTCAGGCTGCTGGACCCTGGAGTCCTGGTTCGGAGGAGAAGCTCTACTATCTGTGGGAGAGGGGAGCAAAGAAGTGGGGCTACTGCTTCATGGCCCTTTGCATGGGGTTCATTCTTATCCCCTCCAGAAAGAAGAGGAAAGAAAGAACTGGGATTCAAATGCAGCATAAAGCGCATAACTATACCCACAAAGAATTTAGACCCTTTCTGGCATTTTCAGATGCACAACGTGGGGGCCAGGGAGATAGTATAGCAGGGAGGACGTTTGCCTTGCATGCAGCCTACCCAGGTTCCATCCCGGCATTCAATATAGTACCCTGAGCACCACCGCCAGGAGTAATTCCTGAGCGCAGAGCCAGGAGTAACCCCTGAGCACTGCCGGTGTGACCCAAAAAGCAGACACATAATGTGACCAAAATTAGATTTGAGTCTACTTTGAATTATGCTTTAATATTTATTACAATATCCGGTATATGCATGAGAAAGACCTAAGCGAAAGATTCCAAGAAGAGAGAAAAATGATAAGCTATAATTTAAAAATAGTTGAATGACTACAACATAGCCAGCAGAATTAAAGCTATTTGTAAATGTCTTAGCTGTTGTTTTAAAAATTTTGGACCACATCTGGGGGTGCTCAGGGATTGTTCCTCGTGGAACGGTTGTGGACTGTGTAGTGTGAGTGCAGGGATTGAACCTGGGCTTTCTGCATGCAGAGCATGACTCCAGTTCTGGGAATTGTACCTCCCCAGCTCTCTCCCTGCAAATATCTGTGAGGAGTGTGTGTGGGGTTCTTCTTTCAGGAATTCCTTTTTTTTTTCTGGGTTCTGATCATTAATGGGCAAGGGAGGATATGGATAGTGGAAGCCAAGGAGAAGCCTAAACCAGTTTTAACCTAAGGCTCCAGCCTTTCCTTAGCCAACTTTGCCCTGGACTTATACAGTCACTCAACAAACACACATTTGTACAAGCATGTTTTGAAGAACTTGGCTTTGGAGCACCAGAAGTGAAGCAGTAGAATGAATGTAGGTGCAGGCTCTCAAACTCTAACTCAGGGCCTCTTGGCTCTGTGTGTGTGTGTGTGTGTGTGTGTGTGTGTTTGAGAGAGAGAGAGAAAGAGAGGAGGAGAGATCTTAAAATTTTCTTTAAAGACCTAAAATGAAACCCGAATAGTGAGCAGCAACTTATTGACAGCAGAATCAGATGTGGGCACCGGTGATCTTCCCCTAATGTCATAGTACGAGGATGGGGAAATGACTTAAAGGACTGGAGTGCTCCCTTTGTATGTGGGAGTCTTGGGCTTCAAGCTGATGCACTACATGGTGACACCTCTCCCCCCCACACACACACTACAATCACAACAGCAACAATGACAGCAAAAGACAGAAAATAGGGTGTTTGCATAATGTTGAACAATGCCACTCTTTTTTGGGAGGGGAAGACATGTCCTGCAGTACTCAGGGCTTACTCTTGGCTCTGCACATTGGGATCACTCTTGATGGGTTTGGGGTACTGCATGTGGTGTTGGGGGTTGAACTCATGTTGACTGCGTGCAAGGCAAGCTCCCTGCTGCAGTACTTTCACTCTGGCTCCCAAACAGTGCTCCTCTTCTTACTAAGTTTGATTTGGAAAATTGGGTTATTTCCCATAAATCATTCTGATTTTTGTTCCCCATGAGTTGTTGTTTTGAACAAAAAAAAGAGGAAAATTTTTCTTATTTTTCAATTTCAATAAGGAAAGTAGGAATAGGTATGACCCACAGAAACGAAAGCTCACTGGGGGACCCTCTGGGAGATTTTTTTCCGAGTATAGAGAGGACCTGACACATGTCCCCCAGATGGCAAAGAGCCCTGGGCTGGGAAGTTGACTAGCAGACAGGAATTCCAATCAACTTCTCACCAGCTGGCAGTGAACTTTGGGAAAATTCTTTCATTTTGCTGAGCCTCAGTGTTGTCATCTGTGAAAGGGGGGACAGGCTGGGGCCTCAGAGGGCACCTGAGCACTTCTGCTCCCTTGTGCAGCCTGACTTCGATGCTGCTGGTTCTGTAGGTGAACTGAGTTGGGTGTGACTTCTAGGGGACATGTGGCATGGAGCCCTGTCGTGCTGGTTGTAGGTAGTTGTTGGTGGTAGGGTGCCACCAGCCTCCTCCATAAGGTAAACATGTGAAGATTGGGAAAGTTGGTCAGAGGAAAGGAATTCCGTTTGTGAAATATCTTGAAAGGGGAATTGCAGGCGACCTGTCTTGCCTTTGACTAATTTGCTTGTAACCACTTAGGTTCTTTAGAACTCAGTTTGTTGTTGTTCTGATCTGGACCTTGGGAGCTTCATGGGGCACAGGTGAGCTGGGCTGGCTGGGGACATTCAGGAGGGATAGCAGCTCTGTCTGTGGGCACAGAGACTTCAGAGCTGTACAAAGGCCCAGATGAGAGACTGGGTGTCAAGAAAGGGACCAGGTTTTAGACCTGATCAGTGCTCACAGAAGGTCATACCCTGGCTACAGTGTGGGCAAACTTCCAGTTTAGTGTTTTTTTTGAGATAAGCAACGATAGAGCCCAGTTAGTTGGATCTATAAAAAAGATGAAACAAATTCCCAATACCCGAATATTTTCCCCTCCCATGTTGCTTGATAATGTGTCCTCTTTTACATAAAAACTGACTGGGAAAAAGCAAAAGGCAAAATTTTAGTTTTGGAAACATGCAGAAGAGTGGGAATTTCTCAAAAGTATCTTTGCTTACAGACATTTGTGTGAAGAAATAGTTTCCTGTTCTCTACTAATCCCTGTCATGTCTGCCTAGAGTCTACTTGGAAAAAAAAATCTCTCCACAGTTGATGTTCCCAGCTGACACCCTGCTCTGTGCCCTGACCCTTCTGTGAGGCTTGTTGCACTGGTTTCCATAGAATTCTCCTTGCTTCCATTTTTGCCTACCTTGAGTCTAGGATGCCTTGCTTGAGCTGGGCAATCTGAACATTGGTGGGCAGCTGGTTATTTATGACAATAGCTATGAAAAGCCTGGCTATGTACAAGAGATAGACACAGAACTGCTGGGGCAATTACTTAGTCCCCAATGAACACTTTCTTCCTTGGGCCTCCATCAGTAGGGTGATGGGGGTTGCTGACACCAGGACCACTCACTTCTCCTAAAATCACGGGGGCCCTGCCATCCCAGATTGGCCAGCAGCTCACCCAGGTGGTTAGCAAGCTCCTGCTGGGTGTAGTCTGGGTTTTTCACAATGACTATTTCCTGAAAGTCACCCTCCTTTGGGCTGAGGACAGCTGGGTCCAAGCCAAGGGGGGGAAAACATAGAAAGAGGAAGGACTTCCTGTTAGAAAGCAGAGGGCTGGGAGTGGGGGTGGTTTAAGGGAGCAGTGTCCCCAGGTCCTAGAGTCTGGCAGGGGTGGGGTGGGGTGGGGAAGGGTGCTCCCAGATTCCCTAGGATCTTTCCTGTTTCTGTGGACAGTCTGCAGGATCTTGCCCAGCCTGCTGAGACAACCTCACAGAACTTTTTCCTGCCCTTCTCTTTCTTTGGCCCATTTAGGGTACTGCCTTTTATCCAACTTGTCTGAGGTAGCCCTGCTCTTAGTATCCTTATGGCTTGTTGCTCTCAGATGGCTTGCTTTTGAACTTGCTTAATGAAAAAGAAAAAAAAAAACCCAAAAAGGAAGGAAGCTGAGGGCTTCCCCCTTAGAGAGGCCCCTCCTAGGAAGGGCGGCTGGACCTCATGCAGAGGCTCCTGTTAGCTCCCCTGTCGCTCCAGGAATGAAGGGCCTCCCTGTAGCTCCAGGAATGAAGGGCCTTCCTAGCTCTGCGGGAGTCCTGCCTTATTGCTTCTCCACTCTCTGGGACTGCCCATGGGCACCTTTCTCTGCAGGGATGAGTAAACACGGCCAATAGCTACCTATGGACTGTTCATTTCCGCAAAGTCTTTCCAAGGGGCCAGGCCAGTGAACTAGGCCTGACTTTTCTTTTCTCCCCTCCCCAATCTAAGAATCCCTCTTTCACAGTTGCCAGTTAGCTCTGAGGTCTGGAACAGATCTTATCGTGGCCTTCACATCCCCCAGCTTCAGTTTCTGAACTGTCAGAGGGAGATGTAGGTCTCACATCAACTTTCCAGGGTTGAAATGACAGTTGGGCGAGGTGGAAAGTTCCGCTTGTCATGGTTGCCACGTCACTGGCCCATGACTCATGTCACCGTGCATCCCTGACATCCCTAACTACCCAGGGACAGCCTGGGCTCTGCCTGCTCTCCCAGCGACACTAGTCAGAGTGGTTCCTTTCACTCTCCATTATGCCCGTTCTGGGACCATAGTGAAGTCACTGTCCCTTTTTGTCTTTGTGATGGGAGGAACGTATGTTGGCCAATGGAGTCTGCGCAGAGGGAAAATCACTGGCTTTGCTTGGGGCTGGTCCCACTTCTCTTACCTAGCACCGTGGGGGCTTGGACACCTCCACGAGTTTCTGTTCTCCAAGATGTGTAGGTAATTGTCACACACCCACCTGGAGGGAATGACTGCCTCCCTCCACCCCGAAAACACACACATTCCTCCCAATGGTTTGCTCAGTCTGGGGTGTGCCTGTGTTCTGGGATCCCAAGTTCTGCCCACGTGCTTTCTCAAACCAGCGCAATCCAGAAGGACCCCTGCCCAGACACAGGCCTTGCCTTGATTCCAGGTGCTCTAAATTTGTTTCCTTGACTTCTCGAGCACTTGTTTTTTCAGCCTGGAGTTGAGAGATTGGGTAAGAAATTTCTAAGATGCTGCCAACTGAGGTCAGATTTCTGGCCCCGGAGGCCACATATTGTAATAGACTTATGGGACACTAAGACCTATGGGTCCCTGGCTCTAGCTCTCAGTAGTGGCGTGACCTGGGGTAAGTCACTCAACCTCCATTTTTCTCAAATGAACAATAAGGAAAGAGGAAACAATAAGACAATCTTACATGCCCTTGGGAGGAGTTAATGAGAGGTTATTAGGTCCAGAGGGCCTGGTGGGCATTTTATAAACACTGCCAGGTAGTGCACTTGGACCAAAGTCTAGCTTGCTTCTCCCTTCTCTGACACTTCCCAGTCACATGGCAACCTGGTCACCCTTATCCATGTCCTGAGAAGGGGTCATGTGGTCCTACCAAAAGCTAAGATGTAATTTTACTGGGAAGAGATGGTTCAACAACCACTGAAAGTGTCCAATACGGATTTGAAGTGGGACTGGTCCTCACATGAAAGTCCTCGTCATTCAAGAAGAAGCCAGAAGGTCCAGGGTGTACGTTCCTTCAGTACCTACCGGCATCAACTCAGGACTCCTTTACTGCATCACTGCCATGCGCAGATGTGGGCATTGCTGCTTGTACCTTGAGTTGAGGCCTGAGTGACTGCCTGGCCCAGGGCTGCCAAATTTATTCTCAGCAGAGATGAGCCTGAATGTGTCTTTTGTAAGGCATAAAATGCCCATGATTCTTCTCCACCTGGGCCTCGAATATCATTCCATCCTTTTTGCCTGCCTCTCAGAACTCCTTGATTTCTCCCACTGCTGACCCTGACTCTTGCCTCCCACCTACTTCTCAGGGATGCTTTGAAGATGAACAAGAGTGTTTTCCCAAAGCTTCCAGGCCCTCTGGGGCCTCACAAGAGCAGCATGTTATTAGCTAAAGCACAATGACAGCAGCAACACAGCCCTAATGAATGCTCTCCAAACTTCCTGTCGCCGAGGCCAGTGGCAGGCATCATTAGCCCCATTTTAGAGATGGGAAAGCTTAGGCCAAGATCATCATTTGTGAACTGCCCACAACACGATGAGTCAGTGAAGCCCAATGCAATCTCCGTCTCCTTTTGTTCTTCCCTATCAGAAGAGGAGGGTGAGAAAGAGGAGGGGCACCCCCCCTGGGACCCGAGACTCTCAGGCTCAGATGGTGAGGAAAGGGGAAGAGCCAGACTTAGGAGGCTCTAGTTTAGGAAAGTCTGACCTAGGGAGGAAGACAAATTAGGATGGGAGGAGTTCAGGGATCCCATTTCAGTATCACACTGAAACCCAGGAGTAGAGCTAGGGCGCTGCCCCCAAACTTTACCCAGTTGCTACTTTAAGGCTAAGATGGTAGCAGTGGTGATAGTGGTTGAGGTGGTTGGTGTGTGTAGGTTCTTCTTTAAAAAAAAATCGAGGGGCTGGAGCGATAGCACAAGGGGTAGGGCATTTGCCTTGCATGCAGCCGACCCAGGTTCGATTCCCAGAATCCCATATGGTCTCTTGAGCACTGCCAGGAGTAATTCCTGAGTGAAGAACCAGGAGTAACCCCTGAGCATCACCGGTGTGACCCAAAAAGCAAAAAAAAATTGGGGGCCACACCCCGTGAGTGCTCAGGGCTTACCCCTGGCTCTGTACTTGGGCATCACTCCTGGCCATCCATATGTGGTATTGGGGATCCAATCTGAGTCTAAAGTGTGCAAGGCAAATGCTACTGACTGGACTATCCCTGTGGCCCTCGTGTCTTGGTTCTTCTAGGGTGAAAGATACAGAGCAAAGGAGATAAGAAGGGAGGGTGAAGAGCTCATATTGCCTCAATATTTCCCATGCTCTATGCTTTATATGCAGTTTGCCAACTCTTCCCCATTCTACAGATGAGGAAACGGTGACCCAGCGGAGTTAAGCAATCCCTATTGTTAGATGAGAAGTAAAGGTAGGATTCTAGCTCAGTCTCATTTGACTAGAAAGCTCTTGCTTAGGAAGTGGCCCTCTTTACCTCTTCGGAGTTTCTCTGGGCAAGATGGCATCCCTACACAGCCTTGTGGGTGTGGGACCTGACTGGTGTGTTCCCCTGCATTCAGAAGTACCCTATCATTGCATAAATTGTCACTACTGCTACTGTCTTGCATTTCTTAATGAAGTTTGAACAAAAGACCCTGTATTCCCTTTTGTACCAGGCCCAGCAAATTATATAAGTATTGGGTCTACACACAATAGCTAGTCGAGCAGATTCTCTAAATTGTAGATGGTCTCCTGTGAGTTACTTCTATTCAGTGTCCACTTCTGCACCTCACATAGCTGGAGTGTCAGGACTCCAACAAGACCTTGCCAGCATCTCATTCATAAAGAAGATGCCAGGAACTCACTATAAGAAGATAGAGCTTATAATTGGACAATACATCTAGAAAATGATAAAATTTTAGAGTGTCCTAGTGCAGCTGAAGCAAAAGAAGGGAACACAGGAGGCTTTAGGACTGCCGAGAGTGGGGCAAGGCCCAACTCCAGGTACTGTTCCAGGAAGTTGCTGAGAAACTGCTGGCTTTAATAATCATGTCCAATACATCTACACAATGGAATACTATCCAGCTGTTAGGAAAAACAAAGTTATAAAACTTTGCCTATAAATGGATGGACATGGAGAGGATTATGCTGAGTGAAATTAGCCAGAGGGAAAAGGACAGATATAGAATAACTGCATTTATTTGTGGGATATAAAAAATAGTATGATGCCAATTTCCAAGGCCAGGAAAAACATGAATCAGAGAAGGGAGAGAGAGATATAGAGGTAGATAGATAGATAGATAGATAGATAGATAGATAGATAGATAGATAGATAGATAGATAGATAGATAGATAGATAGATAGATAGATAGATAGATAGAGATAGAGAGAGAGAGAGAAGGGGAAAAGTGCCTGCATAGAGGTAGGCCAGGGGAGGGAATCAGGGGACATTGGTGGTGGGAAATGGGCACTGGTGGATAGTGGAGGGATGGTTGCTGGAACACTGTATAACGGAAACCCAAACATGAACATCTTTGTAATTGTATATTTCATGGTGGTATAATAAAAAAGTTAAACTGGGCTGTGGGTAGGGGGCATGGTCAGCTCTCTTCTTTCAAATAAACATGCAGGCAACCTTCTAAGTCATGCAGGGGAGACTGGACTCATTCCAGAAACGTTGCTGTAGAGGATGCCACGGGCCTTGAGCTCCTCCTTGGCCGTGGGACTGGTTTCTGTTGCACCAGAGGTGGGTGAACGGTTCCATATCAGTTGTGAGTCAAGGCTCACAGTTTTTCACTTCAAACACAAGGACTCTGTGATTTTTTCTATCTCAGGCCCAGTAGTGGGCTCTTGCTCATCCCTGCAAGAGCCCTAGGAGTCAGAGCACTGGGGGACAATCTACTTCCTACTGGGGGTCACTCCACAGGTACACAGTTCTCTTGAATTTATCCACTTACCTGACTCATCTCCCTTACTCTCATACCTGCTTCTTAGTGTCACCCCCAACCTCCAAATAAACCATGTCAACCCGGTCTTTGTCTTAGCCTCTGCTTTCTGTGGGCACATCAACTAGAAAAGCTGACATTGCTCTTAGCACCCATTGCTCACCTCTGGATTCACATTTAGAAGTGGAATTACCCTTCTTTCATGTCTTTTTGGACATGGCAAAGCCATTCCAATCAAGAGGAGAGATCTCTGGTAGAAGCCAAGCATGATCTGGAGGAGAGCAGGGGTCCTAGCGGCCCATAATTACACTCATGGGGACCCCAGCTTGAATACTAGCCTCTGCCAAAACCTGACCCAAGTCTCAGCCTTAGGTCTAATCTTGGCAGTATGCTTGGGATCTGGAGGCCTTTGGCTGGACTTGGCCTTAGGAGCTTTAGATGTACAATGAAGGGCAGGAGCACCAGCTGCCAGCTCTGACAGGATGCCGGGAGCAAGTTGATTTGTGAAGCTATCTCGGGACTGAGAAGTCACTATATGCATGCCGTTATGAGGATTCAAAAGCCAGATGTGGCTGTATGGACAGAGGTGGGGTAAATAAATAACAAAGGCCAGTTCCCCCATAGAAGTCTGGACACATCTGGAAAGGGTGAACTGTTATCTGCATGGGATGCCTAGAGATTCTGACCCTATGGACAGGGCCAGCCCTGGAGTTGGTGCTTTTTCAAAGTGGTTCTTTTCGGGTTAAGAATATGCCTAGTCCAACCCTTCACATGCATGGACAGAAAAAAATGAGGTGAAGGTCACTTAACAGCTGCTGGTAGCAAAAATAGGAATTAAAGTTTTCTTTGTTTTTTGAAGAGTTCCTTAGAGGTGCTCAGGAATTAGTTAGGGCTGTGCACTCAGGGGTCCTATGCAAGGGCAGACACATGGTTAGTAGGAAGGCAAATAAAACTTAAGTAGGAGAAGAAATGCCGGGTTATAGGTGGTTTCAGAGAAGTCTGGCTGAGAGAGGAGGTCTGGGAAGGCGATGTTAGGACATAATGGGCTGTCACTCATCAGAAAGGAACTCTGAGGGATCTGGGATAAAGGCAGGGGTGTCAGTGGGCCCAGAGGAGAGCGTAGAAGTGATGAGGTTCTGGGAGACCAGATTGGTCTGGTCTTTGAGGTCAAGATGAAGTGCAGGGGCCTAGTGGATGGCTCAAGCCTCTGCTATATGAGCCTGGCACTATATGAGTGTTGGGGAGTGAGCCCCAACTCTGAGCAGAGAGCACCCTTGCACTGCAGGGTGCCATCCTCTCTCCCCAAAGAATAAGAAAGATAAAATCTTTGAGCTTGAGACATAGAGTGGGTAAGGCGCTTGTGATGCAAGTGGCCATCTGGCACAGAATACGGTCCCCAAAACCTAACCAGGAGTGACCCCTGAGTACAGAGCCCTAACTAATTCCTGAGCACCTCTAAGGAACTCTTCAAAAAACAAAGAAAACTTTAATTCCTATTTTTGCTACCAGCAGCTGTTAAGTGACCTTCACCTCATTTTTCTGTCCATGCATGTGAAGGGTTGTACTAGGCATATTCTTGACCCGAAAAGAACCACTTTGAAAAAGCACCAACTCCAGGGCTGGCCCTGTCCATAGGGTCAGAATCTCTAGGAAGGGACCTGAGTATCTGTGCTAACTCCTCTACCCACTCTCCCTACACTGGGCTAGGAGCCCACAGGCGAGTGCCAGTAGCCAGAAGCCAGAGCCACTGCCCAGGAGGACTCAGAGGCTGTAGAAGTGCCCCTCAGAGAGGATACGTGACTCTTCTGTCCACCTCTCCCAGACTTGGACCGACTTCAGACAAAGAGAGACCCCTGCTTCCCCCTGCTTCTCCACCCATCCCCCAATGTGAGGAGCGAGCAGAAAGGCCCCCTTGGACTCTTCTTTGCATCCATAGACCTCGGACCCAGGACAAAGCAGCCGCCAGCCTGGGCCCAGGAGGTTTTGTTTATGTGGCATATTTCACTTCTACCGGAGCCAAACAGCTGCCTTCTTGCCTCATCACAGTTGCCAACCATGAGGAGGTGGGTGGGGGAGGTGGCCTTCACCCCGCCTGCTAGCTCCCCAAGTTCCTCTTTGGGGCATGTGTCTGTCTGTCTTCGTTCCGTGGCCTCATGGAAGTGGACCGAGGCTCTGAGGGTGACTAAGAGGGGGAACCCCCTGTGCTACCCAGCTCCCAGCGGCTCCTGGATTGCGTAAGGCCTATTTTTGAGGTGATTGCAGCCAATCTGATGAATCATAGCAAACACACATGGTCCCGGTGGTGGGGACAGTCATTCCTCACACTGCTGTGAGGACAGTCTTTCCTGAGCTGCTTCTCAAAACGAATCAGCGGCACTCAACCCCAGTGCCGTGGGTGGAGGATGAGGGTACAAACTGCATGTATTTGAAGTTTGAGGGGTGCAGTCTTGCGGAGGCTCAGGGGTGGTGGTGGTGGGCGGCAGGGTCACAAACCTTGGGTTTCTGCAGGGACTCGAGGGCCTCCCTGGCCCACCTGGGCCTGTGACCTGGAGCCTAACGGCTCTGGATCAGCGAAGAAAGTTCCTGGCATTTAGGGGGAGTTGAGGGTTGCAGAAAGCCAGAGAGGTAGTCAGGACAGTGACTGCTGGACGGCAACGTAAAGATGAATCACTGCAGCACTGGTGCCCCCCCCACTGGTGGACTGGGTGAGGAATTCCTGCTGGGAGAAAAGGCTCACTCACTCCTGTTAGAGAGAAGGGGAGGAGCTTCCTGTTCCCCCAAACTCAGACATGTGTAAGGGAAGGGGGACCTAGGCATCCCTGGGACTCAGGAATAACATAATTCTGGCTTCTTGGCTTCTCCGTCCACATCCAATATAGCAATTTGCCACAAGTCCCTAGATGTAGCTGAACCTCGGTTGGTTTTCTCATGTGTCAACCTGGAAACAAGGCCTGGGCAAACTGTCAATTAAGCACCTACGTTGGGCGGGATCAGGGATTGATGATTTGCATCAGTGAACTGGGTGTATCCTCTGAACCCCATACCGACCCCAACTCTTATCTGTTTCTGTCCTCCCTCCCTCTCTTCGTCCTTCTATTCCCTCCTCTCTCCCTCTCCCCTCTTTCTCCTTCCTCTTTTACCTCCCTCTCTTCCTTCCTTCCTCTCTTCCTTCCTTCCTTCCTTCCTTCCTTCCTTCTTTCCTTCCTTCCTTCCTTCCTTCCTTCCTTCCTTCCTTCCTTCCTTCCTCCCTCCCTCCCTCCCTTCCTCCCTCCCTTCCTTCTTTCCTTCCTCCTCCTCCCTCCTCCTTCCTTCCCTCCCTCCCTCCCTCCCCTCCCTCCCTCCCTCCCTCTCTCCTTCCCTCCCTCTATCTCTCTTTCTTTCTCTCTTTCTTTCTTTCTTTCTTTCTTTCTTTCTTTCTTTCTTTCTTTCTTTCTTTCTTTCTTTCTTTCTTTCTTTCTTTCTTTCTTTCTTTCTTTCTTTCTTTCTTTCTTTCTTTCTTTCTTTCTTTCTTTCTTTCTTCTTTCTTTCTTTCTTTCTTTCTTTCTTTCTTTCTTTCTTTCTTTCTTTCTTTCTTTCTTTCTTTCTTTCTTTCTTTTTCTTTCTTTCTTTCTTTCTTTCTTTCTTTCTTTCTTTCTTTCTCTTTCTTCCTTCCTTCCTCCTTCCTTCCTTCCCTTCCCTTCCTTCCTTCCTTCCTTCCTTCCTTCCTTCCTTCCTTCCTTCCTTCCTTCCTTCCTTCCTTCCTTCCTTCCTTCCTTCCTTCCTTTCTTTCTCTCTCTCTCTTTCTTTTTCTCTCCCTTCCTTCCTTCCTTCCTTCCTTCCTTCCTTCCTTCCTTCCTTTCTTTCTCTCTCTCTCTTTCTTTTTCTCTCCTTCCTTCCTTCCTTCCTTCCTTCCTTCCTTCCTTCCTTCCTTCCTTCCTTCCTTCCTTCCTTCCTTCCTTCCTTCCTTCCTTCCTTCCTTCCTTCCTTCCTTCCTTCCTTCCTTCCTTCCTTCCTTCCTCCCTCCCTCCCTCCCTCCCTCCCTCCCTCCCTCCTTCCTTCCTTCCTTTCTTCCTTCCTCTGTCTCTCTTTCTTTCCTCTCTTTCTCTCTCTCTTTCTTTCCTCTCACTCTCTGTCTCTTTTCTAAAGGAAAGAAAAATAAATTGAAATTAAGAAAATTGTAGAATTCAGACTTGGAGCTTTTTTCTATAATTCTGCTTGGTTTGGTCCAAAGCAGACTTTGCAATTGTTTGTAGAATGAGAAAATTACCGCGGTGGGGGCACTTAAAGAGAATTGGAATTCCAGGGTGACCCTGAAAATAAGGACTGTCTGCATACATTGCCCAATCTTAACAGTCAGATAAGACCCTAGAGGTAGCCCAGCAGACAGGGCCCCACAGAGTCAGGCCTCTGAGCTTGACATGAAAGTTCTCCCTCACACATTGATCAGGACAATTACTCTGTTAGGCAACAGCTGAACACTCAAGAGGTTTTCTGTGGCTGCTGCTCTGCAGAACACACTCCCTTTTCGACAGGCCATTAGCAGGGTGCTAGAGTCTGACTGCTAGCTATTTGGTAAATGAGTCTTACAGCTGAGCTGAGGTTAACCCAATTTCTCTAACCAGAAGGACTTAAAGAATTATTCTCACTCTTGACAGCAAATCTGAATCACACAGAAACTTAAACAAATTTCTGTGTTTAAGTTGGACTGTACTCCCAGACCAATCGGATCTGAGTGTTCCTGGATGACCAGGCATTTTTTGGTTTCAAGCTTTCCAGATGGTTCAGTCTGCTCTGCAGGCTCCAAAACCAAGCCTCCAGTCCAATCTGCTGCTCTGATTTGAGCTCTTGTCTGCTACCTTTCATCCTGAACTACCTGCCCATCCCTGCACCATCCCATTTTGTTCCATTCCATTTTTTCCCTTTTTTGGGTCCACATCACTTTGTTTTATTATGGATTTTTTTCTATTTGCATACATTCCCAATGAGGTTGTTTGACTGATTCAATCAGTCAAAAGGTATTTGTGTAAAGTATTTGGTGAACCAGATACTGATGTAAAAAAGGGCACACAACAGGAAGCAGGAAAGGATGCAGTTCTGCTCATATGGAAGAACAGGAAGACAGGAAATAAAGCAATTAATAGTGTTTACAGATGGAGATTGCAAAAATAAATCAGAGAGGGAGTATGTGAGAGTGACAGGTGGTCAGAGAAGGTGACATCTGAGCAGTTACCTAAATGAAGGAGCCTCCATAAGGATATAACATTCCAGGAAATAAAAAAGAAATGTTGGAGGTTTAAGGAGTATGTTAAGCACATTCCCTTCCAGTTCACTCTACTTGGCACATTGTATTTCATTCTTTTATTATCATCCCCCACATGCTAACTCTCTAATTGCTTTGCTATTTAAAAAATTTCATTCTGAACAAGCTTCATTTGACTGGGCGTTACTAACTGGGTTGCTAGTTTGGTATTAGGCAGCAGGTGGTGGTGGAATAAATGCTAATTCAGAGCTCTGCAGATGGGCATGGCACTGTCTCACCAAGCCCAGCTATGCTGAATAGGGGTTCTGCCTGAAAACCACATGTTAAAAAAAAAACATGTGCAGGTTAGACAAAAATTAGAAAATACCCATGTGTTTCCATTCGTGCAGTAGCTCCTTTGATCTCATGGAGTTTTTGTTTGATGATTGGTGTGGGGGAGGGAAGGGACTGCGCTGGTTCTCAATGTCTAGGTCATGAGAAAAATGACCAAAAGGCAGGCAGGCAGGCAGGCAGGCAGGCAGGCAGGCAGGCAGGCAGGCAGACGGATGAGAGAATCCGTTTCTGTTAAAGAAATGGATACAGCAAGGTGGGTGTCGTTGAAACATTGTATGCCTGAAACACAAGCAAGGGGGCATCAGTGGCCATCTGACATCCATAATGACTCAAAATGTGAGCTCTTGCCATCACTTTGCATATCAATAATACCATGTACTTTAACCCTATTATATTCATCTTACTTAAGTGGCAGTGAAAAAAATACATGTGCCTTTATCTTCATGTCTTACTTGCTACAGTGTTTGAATTTGGTAAAAGCCCTTTCAGAGATAAACTTTTTGAGAGGTTCAAAGTGATAGTACAGTGATGGGAAGGGCATTTGCCTTGCACACAACCAGCCCAGAAGGTGCCCTGAACAATACCAGGAGTGATACCTGAGCACAGGGCCAGGAATAAGTCCCCGAACACTGCTGGGTGTGGCAAAAAAAAAAAAAAAAAAAAACATGTCTGAGAGGGTGCCTGGTTATTCTACTAGGGTCCTTTGGGGTCTTGCACGGCACAGCCTGGCAAGCTACTCGTGTCATATTTGACATGCCAAATATCAGTAACAATTATAGACCTCATTCCCATGACTGGATGGAATGGCTTGAGGCTCTTTATGTTCCTGGAGTGAGCAGATGCCCTTGGACTATCTCGCATGTGACAGGACGTATTGAGATGTTACTGGTGCCTGCTCGAGCAAATAGATGATCTACGGGAAGACGGTGAAACGGTGATACAGTGGGGTCTTGCACAGACTGGGATTTTAAGGGACTGGGACACAGGACTGATAATGATCATTTGGCCTACTATAATGTGCTGCCATAGACGGAATGACTTAAAGAATAGTTATTTCTCACAGTCTAGAGCTAAAAATCCAAGATTGCAGAGAGGTCAGATTTGGTGTCTGGTGAGTGCTTGTCCTGAATTGCAGATGACCATTTTCTTTGTGTCCCACAAAAGAAGGACACAAAGTGTCCTTTGTGGCGAGGGAGAAGGGAAGAAGAAAAGAGAAAGGTGGAAGGAAGGGAGGTGGAGGAAGAGAGTGAAGGAGGCCAAACACACTTCTCTGCTCTTTTTTAGCTTTTGTTACAGGACATGAATCCTACCCAAGAGACCCCACCCATGACTACACATGAATTTATTTACCTCCGAAAGATCTTACCTCCATATACTATCAAATTGGAAAAGATGGCCTTAACACATGAATTTGGGGGTGGAGAGCACATATTTAGCTCATAGCTATAGACAAAGTTTAATTGGAGAGAACCTGGAGCTAACAGAAAAGAGCTGCTGACAGTGAGCATCAAGACATAGGGGCCGGAGAGATAGCCCAGCCAGTAGGGCATGTGGCTGACCCAGGTACGCTCCCGGCATCCCATATGGTCCCCATGCACTGCCAGGAGTAATTCCTGAGTTCAGAGACAAGAGTAACCCCTGAGCATTGCCGAGTTTGATTAAAAAAAGACCAGAAGGGCCGGAGCGATAGCCCAGCGGGTAGGGCGTTTGCCTTACACGTGGCCGGCCTATGCCGCCCGGGTTCAATCCCCGGCATCCCATATGGTCCTCCGAGCACCGCCAGGAGTAATTCCTGAGCACAGAGCCAGGAGTAACCCCTGAGCATCGCCGGGTGTGACCCAAAAAGCAAAAAAAAAAAAATAATAAATAAAAAGACCAGAAAAGACATGAGAGTATATCAGACATCTTTATGGCATTGAGACTGTGGGGGGGTGGGCTGGAGGAGGGGAGGCTAGAGTCACACTTGGCCTTATCAGTACTCTGTCAAGGGTCAGGAAGATTCTTTTTGTGATATCTCTTTTTTTGTTTGTTTGTTTTTGCCTTTAGGCCACTCTCAGAGTTGCTCAGGGCCTAACTCCAGCACTGTACTTAACTCATGGGCTATTTCTGGCAGTACTCGGGGATCATGTGGTACAGGGGACAAAATCTGCATGCAAATGACATGCTTTGCTTCTGTTATAGGCAGATAGGTAGGGGGCCCTGGCAATGTACTTTTTGGGAAATCACTATCACTATCACTATCTTCCCGTTAATCATCTATTTGCTAGAGCGGGCACCAGTAATATCTCCATATGTCCTGTCTCATGCTAGTAGAACCCAAAGGCATTCACTTGCTCCAGGAGCATAGAGAGCTTCAAACCATTATATTAGGTCACAGGAATGACCTAATATAAATGTTACTGGTATTTGGCATATCAAATACTACACGAGCAGCTTGCCAGGCTTGCCATGCGGGAGGCATACTCTTGTAGTCACCTCTAAATAAAGCAAAATACTTTTGGGAAATAGAATTAATAATAACTTAAGCAGAGATTTCTTTAGCCCTAAATGGCCCAAAGGCATGAAGACCTCATCTTTTGACACTAAATCCTGAGCTCTTTGGAGCAGAGAAAATGAGGCACCACCCAGATGCAAAACCCCAGGCCCCACCCAGAGGATGAACTCCTCAGAAAAGAGGAAGCTACAGAAGAACTTTTAAGATTATTAAGAGACTATAAACAGTGTAAGGGATCAAATTATGAGAAGATTGTCAACAGTTTAAGACCTTCCTGCAACAATACCCAGATGAACTTTTATGTATACAAACTTCAGAGAATTCCAAATGGAAGAGCAGTGTAACTGCTCCTCCAGAAAGCTATTCGGGGTTTATTCTTCAAGGCTTTTTCTCCCTTGACCAAATACCTTGCTTGTCTCAGCCTTTCCTTGCTTTCCTATTTCCACTCTGGAGAAACCTGCTCTTGTGCACACGTTTCTATCCCTCACACCATTCTAAATAAGTTTCAGTAAAAAATACCTTGTTTCGCCATTTTGCCTCCTCCTGAAATTCTCTTCTGTGAGGAAAAGGCGATGAACCCACAATGCCTGAGTCTAGGTGAGGACTAATATAATCTAGGGCAAGCATTTCTCCTAGAGCGGAAGGCCAATAGCTGAGCAGAGAGGTGGAAATACTCTTCTCTAGCAGGGAAATACTTGCTCCCTGCTTCACCAAGCTGACAGCAAACAGCAACACCATACCAGAGCCAGCACCCAAGTATCACTTGTATTAATTTTTTGCTGTTGTTTTTGGGCTACACCCAGATGTGCTCAGGCTTTACTCCTGGCTCTGTGCTTAGGGATCACTCCTTTTATTTCTTTTTCTTTTCGGGTCACACCTGGAGATGCTCAGGGGCTATTCCTGGCTCTGCAATCGGGAATTACTTCAGGGATCATAGGGAAAATGGTGTAGAATCTGGGTTGGTTATGTGGAAGGCAAGGCGCCTTACTAGCTGTACTATCTCTCTGTCCCTTTTGCATGGGTTTTTTTTTTTTTATTATACCACCGTGAAACATACAATTACAAAGGTGTTCATAATTGGTTCTTGGTAATACAGTATACCAGCACCCATACCTCCACCAGTGCCCCATTTCCACCACCAATGTACCCCACCCCTCCCGCCCACCCCCATGCTGCCTTAATAGCAGGTACCCCAGTTTCCTCTCTTTCTCTCTCTGTCTCTCTCTTTCTGTTTCTGCATCTCTCTCGCTCTTATTTTACACATTGTGGCTAGCCCTGCAGGTATTTAGAGTTTATCACTTAAGTCTCTTTGTGTATATTCAATGGTGAGTTTTAATCTGCCATTACCATTTCCCACATTTAGTAAAACACTGGCATCTATTTATATCCTATTAATGAATGCAGTCATTCTATATCTGCATGGGTTTTTTAAGACAAGTGTGCAAACTTATTTCACGTCATCCTTTGAGATGTGAATTCTGTTTTCCCTTTCCTTAAATTTGAGTTGACCTTAGTAAGAAATGCAGCCATTTTGTGGCATGACTTCCAAAGCTAGGTCATAACTACCCATGGAGCTTCTGCCTGTTTCTCTTAGGTCACTTGCTGTGGAGGAAGCCAACTGGCATGTAAGATTAACTGCCCTGAGGCTGCCATGCTGCAGAGACAGAGGAGCACCTTGCCAAAAACCAGCCTCTACCGTGGACTGAGCCAGCCACCTTCGACTGAGTCTTATGGGACCGAGCAATCTCAGATTTAACCCGGGCAAACCTTCAGATGAACACATGCTGGCTGGCTTTGACTCGTCTCATGAGAGACAGCAGGTAAGAACTATTCAGTCAAGAGCTTTCTCAATCCACATTGTCAAAAACAAAATAAAATGATGGTTATTTTATACTACTAAATGAGCGTTTCTGGGGCCGGAGTGATAGTCCAGTGGGTAGGGCATTTGCCTTGCACGCGACCGGCCCATGCTGGCTCGGGTTCGATCCCGGGCATCCCATATGGTCCCCGAGCACCGCCAGGAGTAATTCCTGAGTGCAGAGCCAGGAGAAACCCCTGAGCATTGCCGGGTGTGACCCAAAAAAGCAAAATAAATAAATAAATAAATGTGGAGTTCTTTATATTGTAGTACTGAAAGCAAGAACACCTCATACCTAGCCAACTTTGAGAGGCCCTTGATAATGGATAAAATCACTGTATCACTGTCTTCCCGTTCATCATCGATTTGCTCGAGCGGGCACCAGTAACATCTCCATATGTCCTGTCTCATGCCAGTAGAGCCCAAGGGCACCTGCTTGCTCCAGGAACATAAAGAGCCTCAAACCATTCCATCAGGTCATGGGAATGAGGTCTATAATTGTTACTGGTATTTGGCATATCAAATACGACATGGGTAGCTTGCCAGGCTCTGCCGTGTGGGTAGCATACTCTTGTAGTCATCTCTAAATCCAGCATTTATTGATGAACCGCGCTGCGCTTGCGCAGCAAATGGATAAAATCAAGAGAAAAAATTGACAGCAGTAGCATACAATAAACTGTTCCTGAGTAGTTTGGAAGAGAGTGGAGATTAATAGCAGCTCATAAGAAAAAGTGTGTATAGACCTGGGATTAATTTTAAACTGATTTTAAAGTTTGTCTTGTCCTTTACGCTTCATTTGGGAGACTGGAGAGAAGTAACTTACCTAGAGTCACCAGGATGGCAGGCAAGAGATTCAAGTTTGGGCCCCAGAGTCCCACATCTGTCCTTTAATTTTTTCTGGGCCAGGACAGGGTTCTGGGCACATGAATGAGCTTGATCCCAGCTTCCCTGGGATGGTTTAGGATATCACTAAATCAAACACAATCCTAGATCTCCCAGGAGTGACCTCTCATGGAATTCCTTGCCTAAAATCTTTGTCCTGACTTGGCTGGCTCCTCCACAGGTCATCCTCTTTTGAGGCATTCAATGATTCAATACATAAATATTTATAAGGCCCTGCTTATATGCCAAGAACTGTACTGGGCCTGGGGCTCTTGAGTTGAGCAAGGGAAATAGGGATCCTGTTCTCAGGAGACACCCTGATCTCCTCATTAGAAAGAAATAGCTCTTATCTTGAACTTCAGCCTGTAGTCTTTACTCTGCATAAGACACCGCCCCCTTGTGTAATGTTTGGATGATTGACTCATCCCTGGAATCTAAGCTCCTCCAGGGCAGGATTAACGCCCGAGTCATGGTTCTCTTCTGAAGCTTGTAGCTCAGCACTTGACCCAGACACACAACAGCTTGGTAGAGCATTGAGTTTCCTGTCGTGGCTGTCAGTTGGGGGAAGATGAAGGCTTGTTTCTCCAGCTGAACCTCTCAGTTCTTTACATGCTATTCTCATGCTACTCATCATCCATCTACTGCAGGCTCATGAGTCCCCATTTCTGTTGTATGGACTTCATCTGTCTTCAGCTCTAGCATGCCCCTTTTCCTGGAAGTGCTATTGATACCCCCAGGTTGCAGTCTTGGACTCAGACATGGAGAACTCTCACTGCATTGCTCAAGGACGCTTTGCTGGGAAGTGGCAGCAAGTAAATTAGAACACATGCTGATTTCATGCCCTTATTTTCAAACTGGAGATTGTTATCTATTTGTAGCTTAGAAGATCAATTTAGTGGATGCTGAGTAGCATTAAAAAGAAGAGAAGATAAAGCATGAGTACATCACTTGTTAAGTATTTTTAAATAGGGGACCAGAGCAATAGCACAGTGGGTAGGGCGTTTGTCTTGCACATGGCCAACCTGGGTTCGATTCCCGGCATCCCATATGGTCCCCCAAGCACTTCCAGGAATAATTCCTGAGTGAAGAGCCAGGAGTAACCCCTAAGCATTGCAGGGTGTGACCCCCCAAAAAAAAACAACAAGACAAAACAAAACAAAAATATTTTTTAAATAACTTGGTTTTGGGGCTAAACCCAGTGAAGCTTAAGAGTTACTCCTGGGTCTGGCTTAGGAATTCCTTCTGCTGGTGCTTTTGGGACCATATGGGATATTGTGGATCAAACATGGGTCAGTTGAGTACAAGGCAAGTGCCCTACTCACTGTACTATCACTCTTCCCAAGTCATTAGGATTGAGTTCTAAGCATTTTCATTCTGAGATACAGACCTACACATTAGAGTCCGATGCATGTGTGCCTGCAGGTATTAATAGCTGTGTGCACACATGTTATATGCTCTAATGTAAACTGAATTTCTTGGTTAAAATATTTGAAAGTACCTGATCTAGGCTATAGTGTCCCAAACACACTAATACTATTATTTTGTTGAGGCTCTACCATGTACTAGGAATTCTTTTTACAGCCATGAATAGTGCATTCTCTAGAGGGGAAGCAAAGGCACTTAGGCAAGTCCCTGTCCTTCCTGGCTGTATTCCTAATCTGTGAGCTGACATCTTGGCTGGCCTCACACAACCCCTCTTCCTCCACCAGCTGTGACCTCATCAGTCTCCCAGTGAGGCTGTTAAGGGAACTGCTGGACTGAATGTGAAATGTTCTCTTTTTGAAATGTGCTCTGTACAACTTTTTCTGTGCAACATAGCAGGCTGAGGTTTGACAGGGGAACATCATTGAGCTACTTTGGGTCTGGGTTATAATTTGTCCTTGCTCCAGCTGGAAGCTCACTCAATCTGTCGTGTTTCTCATTGTTTCAGCATGAATGTCTTCATTTATCTCTATTCTTAAAATATACGTGTACCAACATGTTTTTAAAATTGGACGCATGGTTGTAATTGGATTTATAAGAGGAGGAAGAAGATATGGGAGAAGAAAAGCAAAAAGGGAGGGAAATAGGAGAGAAAAGAGGGAAGAGAAGGGGATACAGGAAGAAGGAAAAGGGAAGGGGTTAAGAGAAGAGGGGCATTTACAGCAGGGCATTGTCTGGGCTAAGGCCAATAGTATTCCTTCACCTGGCATCTAGAGGTAAGAGGAAGGGTCCCTTATTATTGAATCATCATCACAAAGTTTTACTTCAATGCATCAGGATTGACTAAGACAGAGTCCATACCTTCCACCTCTCCCCCAGTCCTGAACCTCCAGAGGAGGCAAGCTTCTGGACAAAATAACTAAATTGCAGGATAAAATTTATACTCTTTACCACCCTCTACAAGAAGGAACAGAACTGGGTTTTCCAAAGCAATACAAGCTAGACTTCTGCAGCTAAAGCAAGGGAAGATCATAGTCAAGATCCTTAGCTACTACTCTCATGGAAACCCCTTGGCAATGCCCTGGCTGGCACATTCAACTCATTCTGAGCCAGAGGTTCAGGAGTGAGAGCAGTAGGAAGTCCTTTTCTGGGCAGCTGTTGGCAAGGCACAAGGGTCAGAATTGGTCCCAAGATAAATAAGAGCATACAGACCTAGGCTTGAACAGACTCAGAGTGAGAAGTTTCCATGGACATCTGAACTGGAAGGAGCCTTGGGGCCATCTTAGTCAGTGATTTCCAAAATGTATTCCATGGCATCCAAGGGATTCTCATTCCCCTTCAGTCAGGAAAGCTGCCAAATTTGATTCTTCTACTAAACCTTGTCATAGTCCCCGCGCACCCAAGCCTCTTCTCCTCTCAGATTTAACCATAACATCATAGAGTCTGCGAGAATATAAGGTTGGAGAGTTATTTGGACCAAAGCAGGACACACAGCATATAAATCTGGGGTCTATCTGGGATCCATTTCCAGCGACAGACTTGGGAATTGATTTGGAACATTATTTTCATTGGTGGAAAATGCTGCATTCAGAATCGAAAGAGCTTTTCCAGTTGCTTTGTGTTCTTTTACATAAGGTGCAACACATAATAATTGAGCCTTTGCTTTGGAGGACCTGTCCTGGCCCCTCCTTTGCCTATCACCCCTGATGTGACAGCGTCCCAATCTTCAGGTAATTTATCTCTCATCGACTGGAGCAGTATTTTTTCCCCATCATGGCCCTATTCTGTGCTCCCTCCCCACTGTCTTATTGTTGACCTCTTAGTCTCATGCTCCAATTTATGTGACATTAATCTGCAATTTACATGACATTATGCCCAGAGGGCATTTCAATGTCCTGGGGCCCACAGGGTATACCCCCTGATTGAGAAATACTGCTGCAGTGGGTTAATCAAGACCCCCAACTGACACTTAACCACTTCTTACTCATTACTTACTAATTAACAGGAAGTCATTAATACAGTTGACCAATGTGATGTTCTGTGGAATGTCCAGATGACCCAAATCTCTCCAGACTACAGTTAACCTTTGATCAACATGAGAGTCAGGAGCACTGACTCCTTGCAGTTGAAAAATCCTTGTGTAATTTTTGACTCCCTGCAAGTTGAACAGTTAATAACATGCTGCACATCAGGAATTACCTTACTGATAACATAAATGATCGATTTACACCTATTTTTCCAGCTTATGTTATATTCTACATTCCTATGTCAAGGCATGCTAGAGAAAAGAAAACATGAAAAGCATAGAGAAGAGAAATATAGTAAATTAAAAAAATCTGCTTGAGTGAATCCATGTTGTTCAAGAGTCACTTGAACTCTGTTTAGGACAGAGAACAGGAGAATCACAGGAGACCCGAGGGTACACTGAAGATGTCTAGCTGTGTCTTCTGCATGAACACAAACCACAGGTTTGTTGGTCCAGAGGCAACCCCACTTGTGTTAACATGCTCAGTAGAAATACTGCATGTGGCACAGCATTTGCAATCAGAGTTATTACTTGTACATTGGCATCAGTGTCAGTTTCTAGATCCTTTGTGTGTGTGTGTGTGTGTGTGTGTGTGTGTGTGTGTGTGTGTGTGTGTGTGTGCATGTGTATAGATTGGCAGAATAAATGGAGAAATGACGGAACACAATCCTTATATCCTTTAGATCTTTAGTGGTGACATAAATCTCTTCTGATGCAATATTGGTTTTGACTACTAACTTGACTAGTGAGGGGGTGGTGGAAGCTCAGAAGTTTCTTCTTGCCCTTCCCCAGTCTAGTAGTTCTTACCTCACAGACCAAGGAAGCAACACGGAAGCTCTGTCAGCTATCAAATATATGCATTCCAGTTGTGGAGCAACCACGGTGTGAATCCATGTAGCTGATAAATTGGAACTGGGTCTGGACTCCACTCATTACCTGGCTCCCATATGTTTTCATTCTAACACTACTGAACTGATAGTTTGGGGTTCTTTTATATCTCAGACCCTGTGTTCAAACATGTCCTAAAACTTTCTATTTTCCTTCCCTGAGTTAAAACTCTGGAGGTGCCTTTGTCTTGGTGGTGCAAGGTCTTTCTTCCTGGGAAGCTGGAAACTGGTTTTTTCTTTAGTCAATGGGTTCTATGTCTGAAAATGGGCTCAGGCTGGGAGGCTTGGCAAGAGAGACTGATTCTTGATTTATTCTGATTGTGATGATTGAGCAATTCCTTTGTTGGCTGCTCATCTAGCTTGCTCTTAGGAATGCAGTGTTCTATTAACCATCTCTATAGCTACCCGTGGGTCAGGGCCCTAGCTGCCCTCATGACTTTGCTGCTCATTACAGTATTTGTATTCATCTTGCTTCTGATAGTTAAGTGCCATCTGGCACTTATTGTGGGATCCTCTTATTCCTGTTTCTGCAGGGACCCCTAGCAGGCTCTGCATTTTCTGGTTGAATAGTGCTAACAGTTGGCCCCAGTAAGAGTGGGCACTCAGAAGACGAGGTGGGGTGGGCTGGGGTCTACATTAGAGATTTGTGTGAGCGTATGTTTTCTTGCAACACAGAGAGACTGCAGCACTATTTAAATGAAAATTCTTTTTAATGAATTATTTTCTTAATTGAATCACTGTGAATGACAAAGTTACAAAGTACTTCATGATTGAGTCTCAGGCATACAATGTCCCAACGCCAGTCCCTTCACCATTGCTTTCTTCCCTCCACAATGTCCTCAGTTTCCCTCCTGTCCTCCAGCTTGCGTCTAGGACAAGCACTTTTCTTTTAGATATTGTGGTTTCAATACCGTTACTGATAAGGTATCATACATATCCTTTACCTCCTTTCAGCACCCTATTCTCCTCTAGGGTCACCATTTCCTTCTACCGATGTTGTAGTGGTCCCTTCCCTGACTTACTACCCCTCTCCCCCAATACCTAGTGGACAGCTTCCAACTGAAGACCAGTTCTTATGTTCTTTGTTTCTATTATATTTGGAAATTTGTTGTTTCCCTAATAAGTCTCTTTATATTCCGCATATAAGAGAGATTATTCTGTGTCTGACCCTCTCCCTCAGACTCACTTCACTCAGCCTAATTCTCTCATATCCACCCATGTAGCATCAAATAGCATGTGTCGCCTTTGCTGGTGACTGCATATATTATGTACATGTATGGTAGTTTCTTCACCTGCTTATTTGTTCTTGGGCTTTTAGGTTGTTTCCAGATTTTGGTTATTGTGAAGGGTGCAACAATGAATACATGAATGTAGACATCTTTTCTGCATTGTGATTTTGGGCCCTTGGGGTAGATTCCAAAGAGGAACTGCTGGACTATATGGAAACTCAATTTCTAGGTTTTGGAGGGATGTCCATATTACTTTCCAAAATCACAGGACCAGCACCAGTGAATGAGAGCCCCACATTCCCACCAGCAGTGAATGAAAGGCCCATTTCCTCCTACATCCACACCAACACTGGCTGATGTTCTGTTTGATGTGTGCACTCTCTCTGGTGTGAGGTGAGCTCTTAGATGCTGCATTGTTTTAAACTAGCAAAGGTGCTGGCATTTACTACAGTCGAGGCTACTTCTTCAGGTTAGAGAGCTTGGAGGATCTGATAACATCAGGGTGTTGAATGGCCTATCCCAAGCCTCAGGACCCCACTCTTTGTCATTAAAGCTCAGGTCTTAGCAATTAGCAGTTGAGAATTTTCTGGAGCTCTGTTATGCTTATCATCAAGAACCTAAGCCTGATCATTTGTCTCTTCTATTCTCTGACTGCACAAATCTCTAAGAGGCCCTCTGACACCAGTGCTTTGACTTAAATGGACAATATGTAAGATTTTTTCTAGTTACAAATGGTACATGAGAGTAGGCCACATTTTGAGGTGCTCAGGTTCTAGTCTTGGCTCTGTGTTGCAGGAGGAGCACCAGAATGCAAGACAAGGGTCCTCCCCCTCATACTGTATTTCAGACCTGAGGCCTTATCATCATTGTAATTGTTACTTTATGTAAATCTTCCAAAGCCTGATATAATGTCCATAGCCCTGCATCCCCCTCCATAGGTAACCCATCTCAATTGCTGCCATGAGAAACTTCCTACGTGCGATATATTCTCCCTTTCCTTTTCTCCCTTTCCCTCATCCTGACCCTCCCATCAAATTGTAGGCAGGTGGTAAATAGGTGATCCAGCTTCAAAATCCCATTGAAATCTGCTGCCTTATCTTACCCCAATTCCAATACCACCTCTCTAGCCAGACACTCTGGAAAATAGTTTCTGGGACAGTGATTTCTATTTGGAGTGTTAATTGAAGAGAATACAGGTGAACAGCACCTTCGAGGGAAAGAAAACAGAGTTTTTTTTTTTTTTTTTTTTGGAACGGCTTCCCAAATGGTGCTCAGGAGGTTCACCAGTGATTTTTAGCTAACTGGGATCTCCATTCAGTGCAAAGACCTGAGAATGTGGTGCTGCCCTGCCCTGCAGCCTGTCAGGGTTACCTGGGCCACCCCCAGTGGTGCCATGGTCTTCCAAGGCTGCACTGGCAATGCACATTTGATTAAGGGAACTGCATGCCTCATGGTGTCTATTTATAAATAGTTGCCCTGAATGATTTTATAGTTTGATTTTTTGTTGGTTATGGGATCACAACAAACAGTTCTGGGTTTGGGGAAACTGCATACAGTGTCAGAGTTGCAGCATAAGGCCTCACACAAACCCTTTTTTATCTATTACAAAAATAGGTATGCAGGGGTCAGAGAGATAGCACAGGGGTGAAGGCACTTTTCTTGCATGTGACTGACCCTGGTTTAATCCCTAGCACTATAAATGGCTTCTTGAGCACTGCCAGGAGTGACTCTTGAGCAATGAGCCAGGAGTAGCCCGTGAGCATCTCCAAGTATCTCCAAACCTCCGCCCCTCCTGAAAGAAAAAAAATATGTCCATGTGTTTCCCAATAGACTGATAAGTGAGGTCAACTGGCTCGTCCCTTTAACTTATTTGGGCCTTGAAGTGTTGCCCAAAGAAAGTTCCAACAGCTTTGAGGAAGCATCATTTGAGTGTCAGAATATCAGTAGATGCTTCTAAACAGCCGGTGGCAAGGGGACAGTTGCTGCCATCAAGAGAACCTAGCTCTGAGTCTGGCTTCCCAGCCTCTCTTGATTGGGGCCTTGAGAAAAAACACTTTCTCTTTCTTATATGCAAATGATGGGGTTGCTCGGTGCAAGATCCTGTACTCCTATGCACGACTTCCTTATACTCATCCACTGCATCTGGAAAATGTGAGCCCATATCTCATCCCCAGAGTCCTTGCCTCTGTTGCAGCCCCATGAGGTGGCTGTGGACACCCTCCTTGCTATCTTGGGGCTGTCTCCTACCTACTGAGCTGCATACCTCAAGTCCTACCATCTAAGTGCCTGTGAGTGGAAAGCATTTTGTTCCCTTGTCTGCCAACATTCAGGACTCTGGCTCTCCAGTGCGGTCATACCTTTGAATAATCCCAACTCCTGCTACGCCCTGGAAGTACTACCCTTGTGACTGGAGTCTGGGGTCCTTTCAGGCCTTGCCTTTTTCTTCATCCTCTTCTGGTTCCTTCCTCATGGTTTGGCAAGCCAATTCTTTCCATGTCTGATGTCCTTTGCCTGGGTGATTTCTTCTGGAATGTTGTCTTCACTTGACAGGCTCCTGCTCATCTTCTGGGGCTTTGCCTGGAGCAGCCTGTCCCTTGCCTCTGTTACAGCCACATCAGCTCCTGGGTTTCTCTCTTCTCAGATCCTGAGGCACCTCTGACTTGGAGAGGAAAGAATTCACTTGTCTAGTTCTAAGTTATTCATCAGAATCTAGAGCTCTGTGAAGTTGGAACCTTTGATCCAGCCTAAGTACGGTTTCCGGCAAATGCCCCTCTCACAGAAATAAGGCTCAAACCTTTCATTTATGTACTTATTTGAGTGAAGGAGAGGATGAAGGTGTGCTCTGGGAAACTCAGGTTGTCTTTATCTCTCTTTTCATTGGCTCTGTCCCTGTGGCTTTCATCACCCAGAAATGGGTTTCAACAGGGTAGGCCTGTTTCCTCCAGCAGTCATGTTATTGCTCCCCTGACTTGCTCATGCCATCTAGCCTGGCAAATGGATGGGAAAGATGGAGGAGCCGGTCTGGCTTAGAGAGAAGGAGTGTGAGGGGGTGGGCAAAAGAAATGGGGAGACTGAGCAAAGACAGAAGGGGCTGGAACCTGAATGTCCTCTCACAAACCAGCAAACAAAGGGCATTTGGTTTTGAATTTCAGTGAGGATGTGTCATCAGGGTCTGGGTTATCCCAGCCTTGGGTGGCAGGAGGGAGCTGGAGAGGGGTTATGTCACTAGTGAGGTATGGTGGAGTAATACAGGGTGACAACACCACATAGGCCAGGATGTGGTGTCTACGCACTCCAGCAGAGGCATGCTGCTGGGAGGTGGGAAATGGGGTGAACAACACTACCAACAAGTGTTGGACGTGAAACGGGGGCATTTCCTGCCAGCATCTTCCAGGTCCTGTAAATACTCCTGTCGGTGCTCAGGGGACCATATGGGATGCTGGAGATCGAACCGGGTCTGCCACGGGCAAGGCAAATACCCTACCCGCTGTGCTATCGCTCCGGCCCAATAATGGCACTTTTAAAGCAATTGTGTTAATATAGTTTGGAGTTTACATGGAATAAATAAGGCCCACATATGTAAGTCTGGCCCAGGTATGCTGATCCAAAGACTCACAGACATGGGGCAGAGCTGCTACCGGCTCTCCCTGTGCCCAGCCACTCACGAGGCTCCCGGGAGGGATGGCGGGTTCTAGCCCTGGCCCACCACCCCAGCAGAGCCTCGCAAGAAACCAGACCACCCCCACTCCATGAGGGCCATTTTCCACATCCGGACTCTCCCCTCATCAGAACTCCACCCAGCAGAAGAGCTGATCACAGCCCTGCTCGCGTGACCGCTTGCAGCTGCGTGCAGTTCATGAATAAATGCTGGAGATCAGAGGTGACTACAAGAGTATGCCACCCGCACAGCAGAGCCTGGCAAGGTACCCGTGTCGTATTTGATATGCCAAATACCAGTAACAATATAGACCTCATTCCCATGACCTGATGGAATAATTTGAGGCTCTTTATGTTCCTGGGGCAAGCAGATGCCCTTGGGTTCTGCTAGCATGAGACAGGACATATGGAGATGTTACTGGTGCCCGCTCGAGCAAATCGATGATGAACGGGAAGACAGTGATACAGTGACAGTGATCTTCCAGGTGCCAGGTGCTTTCACAGGAGAATTCCGTAGCAATTTTGCTACCTGCTGGGCTGGGCCCCACATCCCTGATGTCACTTTCACACATGAGGAAATCATGCCGGAGAATTGAAGGGGGCATGCTCAAGATCATTTGGCTCTGGTAGAGAGCAGGGATCCAAGAGCAGTTCTGCCAGAGCCCCAGTCCCTGTTTGTTCGTGTCCGCCCAGGGACCCTGGCTTCAAGCTGTGACTCAACTGCCTTCTGGTGTTGTGGGTTGGGTCAAGTTTCAACTTCTTTTCTACTTTTTTCTATTGTAATAGTGGTTTCATCACCTTGACTGATCCTTTTGGTGTGATCATTGAACAGACAGCATTTGTAAAGTCCTTTAAGAGTGGCCTGGTTCTCTGTGCCCCTTTTCTTTTGTGAGCAGAGAAGTCTCTGCCACTGGAAGCAGGAGGACCATGAAGTAGGAGGGTAGGAAGGATAAAATATAAGGAGAGGGAATGAATTACCCTTGAAATGGCTGCAGGGATGGAAGCTGCCTGTGGATACTGGTCTCTGAGGGGAGTGGATATCTTTGCCTCTCAGAGCCTGTGCCATGGACAACTCTGCTCCCAGTCATTCCACCTTGGTGAGACCCTGCTCATTATACCACATATTTTCTCACTCAACTTACCACTAATGAATGCAGAGTAAGGTTGAAATGAAGACAATGGCTAGAGCCGCACAGGGATTCTAGGAGAATAAGGTAACCAGTAGGCATGATCTATGGACCAAGCCCTTTGAATGGCTAATGAGATTATGCCTATTGGCCTCTCTCAGATGTGTTCTCCCTGATTCCTTCTATTGATGGGTCAGTTGAGCACTGGAGAGGTGAGGCCAGTTCAACAGTTCTACAGCACTCTGGTGACAAAGCTGGATTTGAACTCACATCTGGTCATCAGAAAAATGCCCGGTTTCTGGCTCTGTTGTGATTGATAGAATGCCTGGGCCAGAGCTTCTCCTCTTAGGGGCTCAGTCCTTTTATCTATGAATCAAAGAAGCTGTATTAGATGACTGTGAAGAGTTTCCCAGCTATGACATTCTTTGAGCCACCATCTTGGAAATCCTGGTTCTCTACTTTCCTTGAAAAGTTGTTTATTTGCTTGTCTTAACTTTTCTGAAGAGCTGGAAGCTTTCTCAGACAGACCTTGCATGGAAGCAGTCCTGAGTTTTCCTGAAAAGGGGAAAGGTAGACTACAAGCTGGGGTGTCTGGGTCTGAGTGACCGCTAGCATTTTCACTCCCCAGAGAACGCAGCGTCATTTTAATGTCTTCTTATCTCTCAAACCAAAAACAGTTTTGTTGCTGTTAGTTTTCGGTTCTCAATTTTTTTGTTGTTGTTATACAATATAAATAATAAAAAATTTACATTTCAACTTTTTCCCCAGTGATGCTTGGAGACTACTCCTAGCCTGGTGCTTAGGAATTGCTCCTGGCTGCACTTGTGGGGTCTATTTCAATCATTTTTAAGTACATAGTTAAGTAATATTAAGCAATTCTTGTTTTCATGCAAGCATCTGTCCCTAGAACTTTTTAATCATACCCAAGTGATGCTCTGTCCCACTAAACCATGACACCCCTCCCTCTCTCCTTCATTGGTGATGATAATGTTTTGTGATACCAAGTTTCCATAATAAATAAAAGTTGACACAATGCTACCTCCCCCATCCTAGGTTTGGGGTTTAGGTAATGGGTCAGAAATTTGGGTGATTTACAAAAGGTCATGGCCATTTTATTATTTCTAATTTGTTATTGTTGCTTTGGGTCAGGCCCAGGAGTGCTCAGGACTTACTTCTGGCTCTGCACTGAGGTATCTCTCCTTGGGGCACCATATGGGATACCAGGGATAGAACCTGGATTTTCCCTGCGCAAGCAAGAACCATACCCTCTGTACTCCCACTCCAGCCCTGGGTCAGGGTCATTTTAAAGCACAGGGTATGACATGTGATTCAATTCTGTGACTGGACTAGCAAAATACACTCTTATAAACTCAAAATAGCTCTGTCCTAAGGCAAATCAAGAGCCTAAAGTTGCATTATTCCTCTTCAATTATTATTCTTACTCTGGGGTGCTTTCTTCCAGCTTTTCTCACTTTCTCCATTCCTGAGCCTTGGGGAAACAAAAGTATCAAGAGGCGTATCAGGTGTCAAGAGTAGTATCTTGGAAAAAAAAGTTTGACTTCCTAAAACCTCAGAAAAATAAAGTGGGACTAAGGATACTTTACTAAACAGGATAAAGACACCAACTCTTGCACCCTATGATACCAATGGGTACTAAATGAGAAGGTGTAAATATTGCAGTTAAAGGGAACTTTTTAAAGAATTTTTTTGGGTCACACCCAGCAATGCTTGGAGTTACTCTAGGGATCAGATGGGTACCAGGGATCGAATCTGGTCAGCAGCATCTAGATTCTTATTCTATGGCTAGCCCATTTCCTTATTTTCATCTCTGAAAGATGTTCTGGGGATGCTTAGATGGCAGCCTTTGCTCCCCAACCTGTGGCTCTGGAAAATTCCAAAGCCATGTTCTGGATGCCTCAAGGAGAACTTTCTGAAAGGTTAGCACTTATTATAGACAGCATCTCTTCTACCTGACTTTAAGGTAGAGAATCCCCATACCCCTACCCTCTGCCCCAAGCCCCTGCAGCCTGCAGATAAGTCAGAGGCAATGAGGTTTCCTCTACAATTCCTGGTACCAACTATGTGGGTATTTTTCTCACTTCCACCAATTTCCAACCCTTGTTCATCAGTCACGTACCTACAATTTAACTCAATTATGACACTAGCTACTTGAGGCTCAGGTGTTGGGGCCAGACCCAGGGCCACAAACGAATAAGAAATTGTTCTGGTGGTTCTGACCTCAGTTTTGTGCTCTTTCTATTTGGTTGATCACTTGATCACTTGAATCCCATTATTCATCTATTTGCTCGAGTGGGCACCAGTAACATTTCCATTGGACCCTATCACGTGCCAATGTAGCCCAATGGCATCTGGTTGATTCAGGAATATGAAGAGCCACAAACTGTTCCTTCAGGGTCTTGACAAGGAAGTCTGACCATCTTGTAGGTGGGCGGCAACGTGATCTTTTGACATCCCATGGGATCCAGTCGGTAACGGCTCTAGTCCAGCAGTTGTCTCCAAATTGCAATACATGTCCAGCCCATCTGATTTTCGATGCCTTGGCAAATGAGACAGCATTCCTGATTCTGGAATAGCGACGGAGGTCAGAACTCTGGATTCCTTCTCTCACTTGAATGAGGCGTGATATTCCAAGCATAGCTCTTTCGATTCCTCTCTGGGAGACCTGAATAGCATTCTCATCCTGCTTTCATAGGGCCCAGGTCCCTGAGGTGTATGTTAATGCAGGGAGAATGGTGGAGTCAAAGAGATGTGCCCGGAGCCAGAGGTTCTTTGTCCTTTTATCTATTTCTTCGATGCCTTTGAAGGCATTCTATGCCGCCTCTCTTCCTCCTGCGCAGCTCAGGTTTTAGGTCGTTCATCATGTTGACTTCTTGACCTAGGTACACATAACTGCTGCATTCAGAGATGTTTGTTCCATTGAGAGTGAATGGGGCCTCTGGAACTAGTTCATTTTTCATAAACATGGTTTTCTTTAGATTCAGCTGTAGACCTATCTTTCCACATTCTCGGTCGAAGTAAGCCAGCATTTGTGCTGCTTGGCTAATGTTTTGTGTTATTAGAACGATGTCATCAGCGAAGCGGAGGTAGTATAGTTGCCGACCATCTATCTTCACTCCCATTCCTTCCCATTCTAATTGTTGCATGATGTTCTCGAGGGTGGCACTGAAGAGTTTTGGTGAAATGGTATCACCCTGTCGAACCCCTCTTTTGACATCAATGATCACTTCTTTGTAGAATGGTGAGATCCTGGTGGTGAATGAATCTGTCATACAGCTCACAAAGGATCTTGATGTATTGGGTTTGAACGTCCTGTTTGGCTAGGGCTTCGATGACTGCTTCAGTCTCCACAGAATCAAAGGCTTTCTGTAAATCAATGAATGTGACACAGAGCACAACTTGTACTCCCTACAAACCTCAATGAGCTTGGTTACTGTGTGAATATGGTCAAGATTGTGCTGAATCCTTTCCTGAAGCCTGCTTGCTCACATGGTTGTCCTTTATCTAGTGTTCTGCTATTCTTGTTCAGGATGACTCGTGTAAACAGCTTGTAGATGACGGACAACAGGCAGATGGGGCGATAGTTGCCGATGTCATGAATGTCTCCCTTCTTGAACAACAGAACTGTCCTGCTGGTTTTCCATTGGGAGGGCACCTTGCATTCGGACAGGTAGAGTGTGAAGAGCTGAGCTAGTGTATTGATGAGTACTGACGGCAGATTCTTCAGGTGTTCGTGTCTGACTTTGTCTGAGCCTGGTGCTGTTACCTTCTTTACCAATGAGATGGCATGTAGGATTTCAGAAGGGAGAATATTAGGAATGACATATCCATCCTGTGGAATTTGGTATGTGGGCAGGTGGATGTGGCTATCAAAGAGATTTGAGTAGAAGTCCTGGATAATCTTCTCCATTACCTTTCTGGAAGATGTGATAGATCCATCAGGGCGTCGGAGGGCAGTCATCTTCATCTTATAGTTGGCGAAGGACAGGCGGGCGGTGCAAATGCTTTTCTCGGCTTCTGCTGCATCTTCCAGTATTTCTGCTCTTCTGTCTTTGAGGTCTTCTTTTATCGCTTCTTTGCACCGTTTAGCAAGCTTGGACATTAGCATTTGGTCTCCTGAGGCTCGCACCTTGCCACGTTGGCGAATGAGCTCAAGAGTTTCTGAAGACAAACGTCCTTTTGTGTCTTTCTCTATCTTGGCATTCTTCGCACAATCATGGAGGTGCTGAACCAGTCGGTTGTATTCTTCATCGATGTCGTCAATGATGGTATCTTCCCATGTTGCTGTAATGGTGCCAAAGAGTTCCCAGTTGGTGGTCGTTCTGGGAGTTCTCTTCTTAAACTTTGCAGCCTTTTCTCCCCGTTGCGGGAAGTAGAATTTTGCACGAAGGAGATGGTGGTCCGATCCTGTTTGGAATTTGGGGACTACAGCAACATCGGTCAGACAAAACCGTCGATTGAAGATGATGTGGTCAATTTCATTGTGGAACTGTCCGCCAGGAGATTCCCATGCCCAACATTTCGCTTCAGCCTTCTGGAACTGTGAGTTCCCATGAATGGTCTTGGTGGACATGATGAACTCAGATAGTCTCTCACCCTGTTCGTTCCATTCTAGGCCATGGGTCCCGATGTGGAGTTCCTCAGCAGATCTTCTTCGGTCCTATCTTGGCATTAAAATCACTGACTATGATCTTGTAGAAGGTGTGATCTTTTTTTATAGAACTCCTCCAGTTCCATGTAGAATTTCTCAATTTCACCTCCTTTGTATGTGGATGTTGGTGCGTAGACAATGAAGATAGAAATTGCTGGTAGTGGGTCACATCTCTTCAAGTGTAATCATCCTATCCAGTTTGTTAGGCATTCAAATGAATCAATGTTGACAGCCATGTTCGTGTTGACATGGACACCAAAGTCACGGACGCCTCTATCGTCGCATGTTCCAAGGAACAATTCTTCTCCGGTGTCAAATACAGCATGATGCAACTGACGCCTCCTCGTCTCAGTCAGACCAATGACGTCGTACTTGATCTTTTTGCACTTGCACCATCAGATCCTCAATATATGCTTCCGATGCCAGCATTGAAAGTACAGACAGTGCATTGAAAGTACAGACAGTCATTTTAGTCCTTCTTCATTTTGGCAGCCTAGGATGGCCGTGAAATTTTATCAGGCACTCCTTGTTCACCTTTCTTTCTGCTGCCATATTAAGGGCTCTTTCGGGGTCAGGAAAATAAACATTTCTGTTACTGGTTTTGGCATATCGAACACGCATTGGACAGCTTGCTGGGCTCTGCCATGCGGACGCTATATTCTCATTACTTTGTGGGGCTCTCTCAGAGGGGTGTGTAGATTATTCACGGTAATTTGGAGGTAAATAGCGCTGCCGCGCAGTGGCCTCACGCAACAGGGAAAGCTGGTTTCTGCTCTGCCGGGTGTATCTGTGTCCTCTATTTGGTTAGGAAGATGAAATTACTCCTCAAGGGCCATAAAACCAGTGGTCAGAGCAAGTGAACCATTAGAATTTTCTCTAAAGGAAGTTCTGTAACTATGCCTCTGGGAAGCACTCCTCCAAGTCCAGTTCCATAATGTAAGAGGATTATACCTGAAAGCTTGTCTCATCTGGAACCAGGTCAAGCCAGGCCATCGGAGGGACAACTTTGACGGCAACTATGGTTCTTGCTAGGAGGTAAGGATGAAGGATGAAGCATAGACAAGCAGTTTCCTTCTTGAGAGTTTTTGGCTCACCTGCTTCCTGAAGTCCCATGTGACTGGGCAGAGAAAGTGTAGATGGTAAAAATGTAGAAAATGTAGGTTCTTGATGATTTACAGTGAATACATCACCATGCTATTTGTGCTATATTCTTTCTTTCAATTACTCATCATAATGACCATCCCATTACACATGAGGAATCTCCGACACAGGGGTCATGTCAATGATGACAGTTAGCATTAGATCACTTGATAGTTGATGACAGAGATTACATCAGTACTCAGATCTGTCTGCTTCCAAAGGAATCCTGAATTGCTCACGTGGGTTCTCAGTGACCACCTGGGTCTTTAGGGAAAGAGGCAGGAGAATGAAACTCACAGATGGACATGTTATGACATAAGCAGAGGTCAGAGAGATTAACTGCTGGCATTGAAGAAGGAGACAGCTAGGATCTAAGTGGTGTCTTTGGTGCCACCATAATGTTTAGGTAATGGCTTAATTCTGTGGCATAATATTGACTCTAACTCTGAGTATGTGACTAAACATGTTTCCTTTCTTCTGAGTCTCTTAAGCTATATAAACAATTTGCCAAATTTACCAGTATCTTTCCAAGAACTGCAATTCCTTTTTTTTTTTTTGCTTTATATGATAGGTGAGCATGTTTATTAGGATTCCCCAGGGAAACAGAACTAATATGTATATGAATATTAGTTAGAAATTTTCCTTCATTGGTGTATTCTTTCTCTGTGATGCAAAAAGGATAACATAAAACCAGAGGGAGAAGGCCAAATACCAAATCATCTCAGCTCTCTGTGGTATACAGAGAATTGACATTTGATTGCATAACTGAGAGTACCCCAATTTGGCTAGAAGTGGGGGTGGAATGAAAAGGTAGACTAGAGGTGATATAGGAGCAGTGGTGGATGATGAAAGACACTATGGTGGTTGTAGGGTGAAGCAACTTTGTACATCAACACCATAAACATTAACAGTACTATAACCATTTATTTAAACCATTACATCAAATAAATTATTTCTAAAAATAAAACAATTACATGACATATCTGAATTTATAAAAAGTTGTCTTATTTACATAAGTCAAAGAAGCTCACACATTTGAGTGGAGTGGAGAAACCAGGACCAACTGTGAAGGCAGCATAGTAGGTTTCTCAAAGCGGCAATTCTTCAGTGCTTTTTAGAACTTACTTTGTCAGGTATAAATCCACATGGTGACATAGGACCTCACTTTAGAAACTTGTCCTTATATGGTAAACTGGGGAGAAGATACTATTAGGATTTAAGTCTTTTGTGTCTCACCCTATAGTAGAGGGGAGAGACAGTTGAGGTTTGCAAAGACTTTAGTTTGACTTCCTGTCTTATATGTCCCATCTGGTTAGATCAAACCAGAAGCTGCTGATATGGGAAGGTAACTCCATGCTAGAAAAGTGTCTTTTCTACCATATTTAGAATTCTATATGTGAGTATATATATATATATATATATATATATATATATATATATATATATATATATGTATATATATATACCATACATAGATTCTCAATAAGTGGCAAGAGATAATTAAAAATATAGTAATAATAAGAAGAAAACACTAATAGTACTATAACTATAACACAAAATCACTAATAATTAATAATAAAAGCAGTAATAATTAATATTATTGGCTCATATGATTATGGGGGCTGAGAAGTCCCACATCTGTTATCTGAAAATTGAGTACACAGAAGATATGGTTATGTAATTCAAGTCTCAGTTTGAAGGCCTAAGATCAGAGAAGTAAGTTGTGTGGATTCTAGTCTGGAAGTGAAAGGCTGAGAATAAAGGGAACAATGGTGTAAAAGCCAGTAAGTACAAAAGACTAATATTCCAGCTCAGCTGGCAGATACAAAGAAAAAGGGCTTAAATTATCCTCATATCCTCCCTTTTGTTTAATCCAGGTCCTCAAAGAATTCAATTCAGCCTATCTACATTGGGAAGGTCAATCAAATAAGTCCACTGATTAAAATGTTAGTTTTGTATGGAAATAGAAACAGTGTACAATATGGGCAGACCTTGGACAATTTAATTGGATACAAAATTAAGTATCAGTCATGAACATAGTTTATTTTTCATTTTACTATAAACTATTACTGCATAGGAAAATCTTTTGAAAGACTCAATAACTGCCTTTCTACATAGAGTAATTTATATTTGCTGTACATCAAATTCTCAACTAATAGAGATACACACTGAAATTCTCAATGTTCTCTTTTTTTAACTTTCTTTTTGTTTTTTCGTTTGTATTTCCACATGCATTACTTCTATTTCCAAAGACTGTGGTAATAAATATGAAGCTGCTGACAGTTAGGTCAGAGCAGTGAATTATGGTAATTCCACACAATTTAATAGCAAATTCATAATTTTATTTTCCAGTAGGGTTTTTTTTCATTTTATATCTGCCTCCTAAAAGTTTGTTAGCTCACAGAGGGCAGGGCTTCACATGGCATTGGGAGTGGTGGGCGTTGGTTGAATAGAGAAAAGATGCTTTAAGGAAGAAAAAGAAAGAAAATTTTCATTCATTAAGGGTCTTCTGCATGCTAGACACTTTCTGAGTTTGTAATTATTTAGCATCTACCAGAGTACTAGGAAGTAAGTATAATTGTCTGCATTTTACAGAAGCAAATGAAATCTCCAGCATTTAAATGCCTTTTGATGAACCCACAGTTTAGGAAAGGGCAGAGCTAAAAATTTGTTTATTCCACGTGGGTCTGGTCTGTCTCTTGCCTGACTTTGCTGGTTGTGAGAGCTGTGGCCCCTGACCTAGTCCAACATAGCTCCTAGGGTCAGCAGACACGTGGGGAGGTGGCTGCGCCGGTGGACTTGGAGCAGGGATGGACTTGGAGCAGGGATCGGGACCCATCCCTCTACCTCCATGTCCCAGCGGGCGTGGCTATGGGCCCACAGCCGTCACAACCAGCAAAAGTCGGACAAGAGACAGACCAGACCCACAGCTGCTCCAGTGCCTGGCTCTTCTGCGGTGGAGGACAAGCTTAGATAATAATGAAGTTTAGGACCAGGTCCTTCCCAGGTTCTTGCACATTTATACACTGTAATGATCATTGTAGTTGCAACAAACTGCGGAGGTTGATGGGGAACAGGAAATTATAGTGTCAAACTAGAACTGACCATGGAATACACACAGAGACTTACATCATAAACTGTACATATCTGCAGGGCAAGCCACAATGTGTAAGAACAGAGAGAAATTCAGAGACAGATGAAGAGAGAGAGAAAGAGAGAAAGAAAAGGTGCCTGTTATAGGGACAGACTGGGGTGGATGGGAGAGAGTGTGGGGACCTTGGTGGTGGGAATGGGGCACTGGTGGAGGGATGGGTGCTGGAACAATGTATGATGGAGACCCAATTATGAGCATCTTTGTAATTGTACATCTCATGGTTGTATAATAAAAATTAAAAAATCATACAAAAAATGTATTTATTTATTTATTTAATCACTGTGAGAAACAGAGTTACAAAGCTGTTCATGGTCAGATTTCAGTCATACTTTGCTCCAATACCCATCCCTCCATCAATATACATTTCCTACCGTTAATGTCTCAAGTTTCTCTCCCACCATCTTCTTCATCTTCTTCAGTGGTAGGCTGTTGGGTGATGATCTACTTTAAGTTCCAGCTACACTTAGTTTGCAGCCCCTCCCAGCTCTGCTAGGGAGGTTTTGAATCAGCTCTGGTGCTAGTAAATGCCAGAAGGCCACCTGAAGTGCTGCATTTCAATAGAGTTGTTTACCTGTATTCATCTCTAGATAGCCCAGCCTTCGATGGACCAAGCTGGGAAGTTTTGGCAGGTTTCTATCTATAAATAATCTGGGAGAAGAGAGAAGGGTCCTTTTTTGCCATTTTTGGCTTCCCTTGGCATTTTGTTTCTCCATCCTCTCCTTTCTCTGTTGTGCTTCAACACGTGGTGGCAGCCATCTTGGCCTACACATGGCTGGGGCCTAGCTGGGAACCCAGAGTCCGGAGTTTTCCCTGCTCTTGGACTGTATATCGGAACCTGTGATAGTAAAGCCTTTTAAAACTGTGCCAGATTCCTGAGTTTTCATCCATTTCCCCACCGGCTTTGGAGGTAGAAGGGAATTCGCTTCCTGGTATTGTTGGGGACCCCAGCAGCTCCCCTACAGTAGGCACTTCTCTCTCTCTCTCTCTCTCTCTCTCTCTCTCTCTCCCCTTTTGGGCATTATGACTTGCAATACAGATAATGCCAAGTACATCTAAGAGTGAAAGTTTTATTCACATGCAGATCCTTGATATTAGAAAGTTTAAATCAAGTGCAAATCTTTGTGCCACATATTACAGGCAGCAGAGAATCTAATTACCCATCCAGTAATTCATTCAATATATTTGCTCTGTGCAGGGTACTGTGTGGTGTAGGGGAGAATGCAAGAACTCAAATAAACCTGGTTATGGGTCTCATAGAGTTCACAACTTATCTTACTGAACTTCATCTAAGAAGTAGCAAATTTATTCATCCTTTATCCATGCCTTTCATCCATTTTCCATTCATTCAATTGATGAATACATTTATGCACTGATTTTTCATTCATTCACATATCAATTTAATTGTTAAATTATGTTTTGTCACTTCAGAGTTCAATTTTTATTCACTCTAGTTTATTCATTTTGATTTGTTCTCCAGTTCCATTACTCCCCTCACTGATCCATTTAATCATGCACTTGCCTATTTACTCATATGCATGTTCATTAATTTGATCTGTTATTCAATCAACAATCATTTAATAATTCTAGCCTATGCTCCAGGGCACCCAGATACAGCCTCTCATGAGTACCATAGGAAGACTATTGTTGCCTTTGTCTTTTTTTTGAACTGCCAGCGAAGAACTTTCTGTGCCTTTGGATAGATGTGGAGCACCAGGGTAAGTTCTGGAACTCTTGCTACCATAGGGTTTTTCTAATCTGGGGAGCTTCTCAGCTGAAACAAAAATCTTCCTACCAAGTGTCATCTGCTCCACCTCCTGAGAAGTGATCAACTGGGGAGAAGCTGCCAGCTATTAGTTGTCTTTCCTCCCTTCCTCTCAGAGAATACTCCCCTAAAGGGGCTGGTCTTCTACGGTACTGGGCAGGGATGGAATGACTGGCAGGGAGGAGGTGACACAGGGAGATATGAATCCTGTTCTGTCAGGCTTATCTCAGCCTGGTGCGGCAACTGAAAACAGAAGCCACGGGAGGAGAAGCTTGGCATTAGCAACTGTTGTGTTTCTACTTATCTGAGGATGGGGATGAGGTAGAGGGTGGATATGGGATTGAGTTGCAGCAGAAGGAATTTAGATTAGACACCTGAAAATATTTCCCAGCACCAAAGCTGTAAGATCTAGGGGGAAATACTGCAGCTTCCAGTTATCCTGGATCTTTAGCACAAGGCTCCTTAGATACAGATGTTCAGTATGTGCTATGTGAACATGCAGTATTGGAATCTGGAGACTTGGATCAAAAGTTCTGACTAGTTTTTCAAACCCTTTGGGATCATCTCTTCACTATATTTTGCTCCATTGAGACTCTGTTTTTATTCGTCTTGTAAGGATTTGTTGAAGACTAAATGTCACAGTATGGGAAACTGACCCATCTAATAATGACTGACACATAGTTGATATAAATAATTTTTTTTTTGATTTTTGGGTCACACCCGGCAATGCTCAGGGGTTACTCCTGGCTCTTTGCTAAGGAATTACTCCTGGTGGTGCTAGGGGGACCATATGGGATGCCGGGGATTGTACCTGGTCAGCCGCTACAAGGCAAAAACCCTACTTGCTGTGCAATTGCTCTGGGCCCAGATACAAAGAAATTTCTACAGTACATGAATTCTGGGAGTCAAGTATCCCATGGCAGACTGTGAAAAAAAATCCAAGAAACCCTTAATGATTTAATTGATGAGGGTATGAATATCTTTTAGGTTGATAACTAGCCAGCAGGTTTTAAAGTGAAACAGATCTGGACGTTCTTTGAGGGAGGTGTGAGACAGGGAGAAGGCTATAGGAGAGGAAGGGAGGATTGGAAGAGTCAGTGAGGAGATCACAGGGACCTTCAACTAACCTCCCACATAGTGACCAGAGAACTTGGAGCGAGAAATAAAGTAGTATTGATGGATTTTAAATAGGAGGGAATAAATTCAGATTTAGATCTTTGCCAATAGTAACCTGGCTGTGAAGAGAAGGTGCATTTGAGAAATCAGAGTAGGTACAGGAAGTCGAGACTGAGGCTTTTATGAAGTTCCAGGTGAGCTGGCTAGAGCAAAGGATTGGTTCATGAGTGAACAGGTCCTCCGTGCTTAATCTCTTTTAAAGAGCAAGTTGAAGAGGTATTGACAAGAACCTTAGAGATTATTGTAGGCATGTAGCTATTCTCTTACAATACCCGGAAATGAACACTGAACTCCTTTAGACATTATTTATTTGATTTGCAGCACCATGATAATGCTAATGACAGGATTTCAGGTGTACAACATTCCAACCATACCACACCATCCAATAGAATGTGTGCTTCCCTCCACCATTGCTTTAATGCCCCCTCAACTGTCCCCCCATTCTTCCGCTCTTGATAAGCTCAAGTTGATATACTAGTTCTAGTTCTCATTTTGTTGCCTTTGGTCATTTGTTTCCTTTTCTTTAAGTCCCACTTATAGAAATAATTATGAATCTGTCCCCATCTTCTGAAAAACTTGACTCACGATGACAATCTCCAGATCTATTCATGAGAGATTTTGTCCTTTTCTAATATAGCTTAGTAGTAATCCATTGTTCTTCAACACTTGGATTGTTTCCAAATGTTGGTTTTTTTTAAGTGTCTAAACACCTTTCGAAGATATGTTTAGTTTTAGATATCCAAGCCATTACTAGTCTTTGCTTTCTTTGATCCAGTAATTTTACTGGAATATAGTATAAGGAGTTTAACTATGGACATTCAAAGATTATTGAGTACTTACTATGTGTGGGTCTTTAGGGTGTTAGGGAATGCTAGAGGGAAAACAACACTTGGGAGAGATTTTGAAGGTCACTGAGTTATGTTATCTTATCATTCAATCAAAATATTTTCTTTTGGGAGGGAGGGAAACTTGCTAGTGTTTCTGAGGGACTCTAAGTCTACACCAGTGGTTGTCAGGAGAACATTCAATACCAGTGATGAGTCCCATCCCTTTGAGCTATCTCCATGGCCCCTATATTAAAGTATTATCCATTAGCACTTGTTATTTGTCTGGCACCTTTTTCTCTCATTTTATTTTATTATTTTTTAAAGTATTTTATTATACCACCGTGAGATATACAATTACAAAGATATACAATTAAAAAGTTCATATTTGGGTTTTGGTCATACATTGTTCCAGCACCCATCCCTCCACCAGTGCCCGTCTCCCACCACCAACATCCCGGTTCCCTCCACCCTCCCCAGCCCGCCTCCATGGCAGGTTCTTTATTTCTTTCCCTTTCTCTCTCTTTCTCTTTTCCTTCCCTTCCAGAATATGGATTACAGAACATTAAAGGGTTGTCATGTGTATCTTTTTGCCTGTATTTAATGCTCAGTTCTAGGTTGGTATTAGTACTTTCAACAATTGTTAGCACACTGTTATATTTTCTGTCTTACCTAGCCTCTGACTCCCACACGTTTGTGATAATTTCCACCTTTGACAAGACCTCCTGATATATGTTTCACTTGACCTTGGATATTGGTATCATAATATGTACATATGTATTTGTACAAATAAATGCAGTCATTCTGTATCTGTCTCTCTCCTTCTGGCTAATTTCACTCAACATAATCTTCTCCATGTCCATTCATATAACTTAATTTTTCCTAACAGCTGCATAGTATTCCATTGTGTAGATGTACCAAAGCTTCTTTATCCAGTCATCGATTTTCGGGCACTCTGGTTGCTTCCAGATTCTGGCTATTGTGAATAATGCTGCTATGAATATAAAAGTAGGGATGGTGTTTCCGCTGCGTATTTTTGGCTTCCCAGAGTATATTCCCAGGAGTGGTATGGCTGGGTCAAATGGGAGTTCAATTTCTAGTCTTTGGAGGAATGTCCATATTGTTTTCCAGAAAGGCTGTACCATCCGGCATTCCCACCAACAATGGATGAGTGTCCCCTTTTCTCCACATCCAAGCCAGCACTTGTTGTTCTTGCTTTTTTGAATATTGGTGCCCTTTTAAAAAAAAAGTATTTTTATTAAACCACCATGAGATATACAATTACAAAGATGTTCATATTTGGGCTTTGGTCATACTGTGTTCCAGCACCCATCCCTCCACCAGTGCCCATCTCCCACCACCAACGCCCCGGTTCCCACCCCCTCCCCAGCCCGCCTCCATGGCAGGTTCTTTTTTCTTTCTGTCTGGCACCTTTTGAAGCTTTGGGTTGATATCAGGAAAAAATAACATGTCTGATGCTGAAGGTCAGAACTGACAGGAAGTATTAAGAGGCCCGATTGGAATAGCAATGTACCAGACTTGCCCAACCCGCGCCCCCCCAACCATCCCCTTTTGTTGTTTTTGTTGCTGTGATGATTGGGGATTGCATGTGCTTGGTGAAGATGCTACAACACTTGGTTATAGTGCTCACACACTTTCTGATTGTGTTGCTTGTTGGGATTTGCACACCTGGTTGAGAGGCTTACATACTTTTTTTATGGCTCTGGGTATGGTTGCCCTGAGATTTCATCCTGCATGTGGGGTAACACTAGGGACCAAACTTGTTCCCATCAGGCAGGTACTCTACCACTGAGCTGTACATGGGTCTCCCTTTAGTTATTTTTTAAAGAATCTTCATCCATCCATCCATCCATCCACCCACCCACCCATCTATCCACCCATCCATCATCCATCCATCCATCCATCCATTCATCCATCCATCCATCCATCCATCCATCCATCCATCCATCCATCCATCCATCCATCCATCCATCCATCCATCCATCCATCCATCCATCCATCCATCCATCCATCCATCCATCCTCCTTCCTTCCCTCCCTCCCTCCCGCCATCCATCCATACTGTATTACCAAAAACCAATTATGAACACCTTTGTAATTGTATGTCTCATGGTGGTATCACTGTATCACTGTCTTCCAGTTCATCATCGATTTGCTCAAGCGGGCACCAGTAGCATCTCCATTATGTCCTGTATCATGCAAGTAGAGCCCAAGGGCACCTGCTTGCTCCAGGGCATTAAGAGCCTCAAACCATTCCATCAGGTCATCAAGTCATGGGAATGAGGTCTATAATTGTCACTGGTATTTGGCATATCAAATACGACACAGGTAGCTTGCCAGGCTCTGCCGTACGGGTAGCATACTCTTGTAACCATCAAGAGTGGTATAATAAAAAATTTAAAAAAAAGGTTTCCAGAAAAAAATGAACTTTTAAAAAAATATCATTGCAAAGAAATTAAACTACCTGCATCTTTGAGAGAAGGAAAATAAAGTTAAAACTGACCAAAAGAAACCACATTGGATTCTGATTTATAAGATGGATGCTAAATGTTTTTGACAATATTTTCCTTTGAGCCTTACTAAGAAGACAGTGAAGTGATGAACAGCTTGAGCTGTGAATTTGGACCTTGACCTTTGCTTTGTGTCTCCCTGGGGATGGTGTTTATCTCTTCTAAGCATCAGTTCCCTTCTTTGTATAACCAACCCATAATTAGTACCAAATTTATTAAAGGAATTAAGTATAAACTTTAGAAATAGACTTCTAAAGTCATTAGAATGGAAACCTCAGTTTTTATTACTTAAAAATAGTAAAATATTGTGCAAGTAATTTAGCCTCATCACCTTCATCTGTAAAGTAGAGATAATAGTGTTTACCCCACAGGACCATGGAAAGGGTCCAATAAGAGATTTTATAAAAGACCTGAAAAAGTAAGCAAGAGTAAACTATGGAGAGTGAGCTCATCTTATTACCACAGAGAAGAGATGAATAAGATAATAAATGCAAGACACGTGATCAGCACAGTTTCTGGGTTGTGATTGCTGCTCAATATCAGCTATCACTCATTATTTGCTAGTATTTTATCAATTAACATGCATATTCTGTTTCTTTTTCTGAAAATAGGCTTCTTGGCTTGATTTTCAAGCTTGTGTTCTCCCTTGAACATGTATCTTGTTTGTTTGTTTCTATGTTTCTTTGCTTGCCTATTTCAAAGCAGGAGAAGCCTGTGCTCTATCTTGAACACGCACTTTTCCCTTTCTCTTCTCCCTTCCTTATTCTAAGTAAGTTTCAATAAAGCTTTCTTGCTTCATCAAAAAAGAAGGAGGAAGAAGAGGATGAGAAAGAGGAGGAGGAGGAAGAAAAGGAGGAGGAGGAGAAGAAGAAGAAGAAGAGGAGGAGGAGGGATGAGGAGGTGGAGGAGGAGGAGGAGGGAGGAGGTGGAGGAGGAGGAGGAGGAGAAAGAGAAAGAAGAAAGAAGATATAGATTATTTCTTCTCACAGTCACTTTGGAGGTAGAGATATTGATGATACAGTACTTCAAAAATTGGGCAGTGCTGTCAACTGTTGGGAAGGCCATCCCAGAGACAGGGAGTGAACTTCCTTGCAGGAGGGCCACATCATTCCTGCAGTATGTCCCTGGGAATCACCTAGCACACAAATTCTGTGGGAATGACAAGAATGAAAGTTGGGGAAGAGGAGAGTCCAGGTCTCCTTTGGATCAGGTCCTCGCTGGAAGTACTCCACCTTCTGTCAGGATCCTGATGACTCACCTGCTTAGACTTTTCCTGGGCAACCTGGCCTTGGCTCACTGTCAAATTTCAGGCAAGTCAGTTTGTTTCACCTGAACAAGTTGCAACCATGTGTATTTGCGCCTCACCCGTGACCATACAAGTATATATAGGTCTGGGTCGGGCAGGTGAGTAGGTCTGATAAGAAGGATGGAGTAATTTCTGACCAACACCACCTTGTAGGGAATCTAGGCCTTTCCTCCAGGGCTCAGGGTATGGGAAAGGGAACCAAGGGTGGGAACTTATACCCAGTGAAAGTGACAGACTCCTGATATCAGGAGAGAGGGGAGGGAGGGAGGGAGGGAGGGAGAGAGAGAGAGAGAGAGAGAGAGAGAGAGAGAGAGAGAGAGAGAGAGAGAGAGAGAGAGCAAAGAGCAAAACAATTTCGTATGCTCAGGGCTTATGAGAAACCAGGAACATCCCTAAAAGGAAAGTATCTAAACTTTCCTCTTTGGTTTCTAGAAGGTTCTGTGGGGAGAGGCTGTTCTGTTTGTCTAGAAAGACAGGCAGCAATCACTTAGTTTGGTGGCACTGGGTAGAGGTGGTGACATGTGGATGTCAGGGAGGGAAGGGCACGGGATGGGGTAAGAGAATGGATGAGGTGGATGTAACCATACCCATGGTACACATGGGGAGAATAATTAGCACCCAGTCCTTTCTGAATGTCAGTCCCAGGGTGTGAGCATGTGTGTGTGTGTGTGTGTGTGTGTGTGTGTGTGTTTACTCTCAAGTCCAAGTTCTCTGGCATATAAGTAATTATTTGAATCTATTATATACCATGAATTCATCTCCTAGGAAAGAGATGATTGATTTGGATTGCCATTTCTAATCAGAAAGAAATAAAAGGAAGAAAGGAAGGAAGGAGGAAAAGAAAGGATAAATTAAACACTCTTCTTTTGATGTTAAGCTGCTGGATATTGGTACTTGCTCTCATCTAAGTTTTGTTGATTGGTTTCTTGATTGATTTTTCACTGAGCAAACATTAAGATGACTCAGTGTTGTGTTAAGAACAAGGGTAGAGAGTAACGAAACAGGAACCCTGGCTTCAAGAAACATTCATGGTAGTTAATAAGAAAAAGCTTATGATATGAAGCATTTGTTTGAGTCACTTGATCCTTTCAACCTCTCTTTGAAAGAGGCATTGTTATCTATTGTACAGATAATGAATCAGAGACTCCAAGAGGTGAAGAAATCAGGGGAGATAAAGGGACTATGAAAGTTGAGAGCAGTAAGCAGTAATTTCTATTTAGGGGCAGTCTGGAGGGGTGGCCTTGGAGCAAGGAGTCAATACAGTCTTGACCCATGGCGGATGCAGAACAGGAACAGCCAGTTCCAGGCAATGTACAGGTAAGGTACAGGCAAGGAAGGGAGGTTTAGCTGCTGAGAGCAACTGCCCGGTTGGTGGCAAAGTCTGAGTCCATGGGACCTCCCAATGGGGGAAATTCAGATCCATGAAAATGAGTTAATACCCAGCCAGACAAAGAGTCATCATTGCCTGGAGTTGCACAACAATCCCTGTGGAATGAGTGGCTGTGTTTGAGAGGGTAGCTCAGTGCCGGCAAGAGCTTGAGTAAGTCTGCTCTGCCTTCTGAGGTCATCTTTGAGCAGATCACTTCCACCATATGGGCCTTGAACCTATGGAAACAGGACAGGCATGAGAGAGGGACAATGACAAGCAGAGGGAATTGATAACGGCTTTGGTGTCTATTATTCCTTTGCTCATTTATTCCTCACGCTTTTTCTGTGTGCCTAATATTTGTCAGATACCATGCTAGGAGGACTCAAAATACCATCTCCACAATCCAGAACTCAGTCTAGTGCAGAGATGGATCATAAAACAGTAGGTCACCATGATAATGAATAATAACCCCTTGCTATGTGCCAGGCAGTTTTGAAGTACCTTACCTCTTGCAATTTTCATAGCAGGTTGCTAATCTATTCCACAGAGGGGGAGATAGAGGCACAGAGAGATAAAGTGGATTATTTGAATTCACAGTGCTGGTAAAAGGCAGAGCCAGGGCTTGAACCTGCTTAATTGGCTCTAGAGTAGAGTTTGCTCCCTTATGCCCCATCTACTCTTACTAATGCAACTCACTCAGTGGTTCGTTCAGAGCATGGTGGCTAAAGGCAGTCTAAGATGCTCTAGGAGAGCCAGGAAGGGGTCCTCATCCTATTGTGGGGAGGCAGCAAGGAGGACTGCCTAGACAATGTGAGTCTGTGAGAGGTCTCTGTGGACCACCTAGACGATGTGAGCCTCCAGCAGGAGGGAGGAGAGATGGTATCCAGGTGGAGCAGAGAGGGTGAGAGCTATTTCTTTACAATGCAATGGAAGCACAAAGAGCTGGGCACAAACTGAAGCAACTGTGAGAAACCCATTATGGCCAGAGGGGAGGTGGGAGAAGCATTTGGAGTCAGGATTTGGGAGGAGCTGCAGGAGGCTTAGTCTGGCCGGGTGTTACCCCTGAGTTCTCAAGAACTCTAAGGCCTGTAAACATGCCGCTCATTCATAGGCCTACTCAGAGTGCTGATTGCCTTTGGGTAAATAAACAGTGCCTTGCATAAATCCTTGCACATGGGCTGACAAAGGCACTACTGAGGTCATTCCTTTAGGGCAGTTTGGGCACAGTGACTTCGGCTCTTTCCGAACTTCGGTTTCATCATCCATAAAATGGAGTTTTGTAATAAGCCCAGCCAATGTAGAGCCTGATGAGATGGTTAGGGGTCCTGGAGTTCTTTGTCTTGTTTTCAGCAGATTTCCGTCTGAGATACCCATCCCTAGACAGACAAGGGACTTGGTGGGCCATTATAGAGCCAGGGTTTTTCCAATAGAGCTTTAAAATATCTTTGCATATATAGAATATACTAATATAAACAGCCTGAGTATCCCTGTTATGTCATCTTTCCTAAGAACACAGTCCAATTGTTATCAGGGCGCCATGCCTAAAACTCAGAGATCAGAATTGCATGTCAACCACCATGGTATCTATCAGGTGGAGTGGGTGGGTAGGTGATATTCATTTGGTAGGTGAGACTGGGTCAGGGAAACACTGTTTCCTTCTCATGCTGCATGCTCCACTTCTTGAAACATCACCAGTTCCTTCCTTTGAGGTCATTCTTAATAACCATCTGGGGCTAGTGTCTTTGAAGGGGCAGTATGTGGTAAGACACAATGGGGGAAGAAAAAGCATCCTTGTTTGCTTTAACCATGGGCAGAATCAAAGCAAAAATACAACAATATCATGTAAAATAAATCTTATTGGTCGTATTGATGGAATCATAAACTAAATTACAAATTGATAGATTTGTTGAACCATGTGCACATCCATATTATTAATATTCTTCATCTTTTTCTTATTGTTTTATAAAATGGTTCATTCTATAGGTGTACTTATCTGTAGATAATAAGAAAAATCTCAAAATTTATTTGTTTGTTCTAATGTTCTTAAAACATAGATTTAAATTTAGTAACTAGAAATTTAATTCTAATAATAAACCCTATTATTATACTGTTTTCTTAAAGGAAAAGGAAGATCTAAACTTTCAAAATCTTTTCCCTTTCAAGAATTTTTATTTTTATTTAAATGGATAATTTCTTTTTTTTTTTTTTTTTTTTTGCTTTTTGGGTTACACCCGGCAATGCTCAGGGGTTATTCCTGGCTCTGCACTCAGGAATTACTCCTGGCATTGCTCAGGGGACCATATGGGATGCCGGGGATCGAACCCGGGCCGGGCATGGGCCGCGCGTGCAAGGCAAACGCCCTACCCGCTAGGCTATCGCTCCAGCCCCAAAATGGATAATTTCTTAACTATGAAATGCCCATGAGCAACTTTTGGCATGCTTTTATTTATTTTGTCTTGAATAGTTCTGTTGTTCTGAAATATTTATTGCTTTACTCAGAAGATAAGTAATGAGAATAGGAAAAAAAGGTATACTTTTGTAAAGATAATTTCATTTAGCAGTTTTTTGAAAGAATTCTTGAGAAATTTAATATGTGATACATTTCAAACAAAAGATAAATTTAGATTTGGAGATTAATTTCAGTATCCTATTTGGTTCGCCTGACATGCAATATTTTAAGAATCATTTTATGTACAATCACCGAAATTCTGTGATCAGCAAAAGATCTGAACCGTAATATGACATACTGTAATGGAGAACCCAAAGATGTTTTCTAGGAAACAAATTTGTATTTTGCAGCCTTCACTCTGCACAGAGATGCTTTGCTGTCTTCCATGGTATGACTTTTTCAGATGCATGAACTGATGGTATTAAGAGCTTTCGAAACTTTCTGAAGCTTTGTTTATTTCTGTGCTAGGTACTGAACCCAGAGCTCTGTGCATGCAAAACCTTGTTCTATGTTTGAGCCATGATCTGTTTTCTGGAGTTGTTTTCTTTCTTTTTTGAGTTGGTAGGGGGCACATCCAGGAGAGCTTGAGGGCTGCTTCAGGCTCGGTTCTCAGGAGTTACTCCTAGCAGTGCTTAGGTGATCATGCAGTGCTGAGGAATTATTCCCAAGCCTCCTGAACGCACTCTGCCCATTGAGCTTTCTTTTCTCTCTGCAGCCCAGACTTGTTTTAGTTCTTTCCTCAAATGATAACTTATTACTACTAAATCTCAAACCTTAATGTAATCATGCAACTATGAAATGTTTAATTTTCTTTTCTGGTGTTACTGTAAATCTATTCAATTTTTTACTCCTGTTAGCTCTTCTAGGATTGACCTGGATAAGAATTTTGTTCATGGGCTGAGGAGATGCCTCAGAAGGCTGGACTGCAAGCTTTGAGCGCTGAGTTCCATCCCCAAACGGCATGTTTATCCAGCACTCCCAGATTGATGTCTATGACTATATTCAACAAAAAAGAAAACAAAAATTTAATTCAGATCGACTCAGTGCTGCCAATCTATTTTTGTGACCTTATGCAAATTGGTTCTGGTTTCCTTTCAACCTTGATGAGCCATTATCAAGTTTTTTTGTTGCAGCTGGAACATGAGGTTTTCTTGGCCCTTGCCAGCACAAGATGGGCTTGTTTGCTGCTTGGTTCCTTGATTAATCAGTTTGCTGCACCCTTCCTTCTGCATCAACTAGGCTGAAGCAGTACTGATCTCTCCTGGAAGCACTTTGTTCCTCACTGTTCTTTGAAAGATTTCATCTGAGGGGCCAGAACGGTAGCAAAGCGGGGAGGGCGTTTGTCTTGCACGGTCAACCAAGGTTCGGTTGGATCCTGGAATCCCATACATATGGTTCCCCAAGCTCCTCCAGGAGTAATTCCTGAGCGAAGAGCCAGGAGTAACCCTGAGCATCACCAGGTGTGTACCAAAAAAGTAAAGAAAAAATGAAAGATTTCATGTGAAAAAAATTGATACTTTTGTAGTGATCAGCTAGTAGACTTAATCCAGCTAATTTCTATGAGGGCAGAAGCTTTTTGTCTGTTTTATTTTATTTTATCTTGCATGGATCGACAGTAACTTGGCACATAATAAGAATTTATTGAGTCTTTTTTGGAATGAGTATAAAGTTTCCCCCTATTATTTAAATAGCTTATTCTGATTTTAAATACCCTCCTAAATGCTTTGTGGTTTCCAAATATTTTTTTTTGTTGTTGTTGCTATTTTTGAGTCACACCAGGTGATGCTCAGAGGTTACTCCTGGCGGTGCTCAGGGGACCATATGGGATACCGGGAATCGAACCCGGGTCAGCCACTTATAAGGCAAACGTCCTACCCGCTGGACTATCTCTCCGGCCTCAGATTCATGTTTTGAAGTAGGGTTTGTCAAAGGTTTCCATAAAGTGACAGAGAGTCAATATTTTAGGCATTGTAGGTCATAAAATCCTTAACAATACTCTGCTGCTGTTGCACATACTCAGCCCGCTAGAATATGTAAGTAAGTGAATGGCGTGACTGGGGACTTAAGATGTTACGTTCAGAAACACACCGCCAGTGCTTGAGCTTTGCGATACAACTTGTCAACTTCCGCTTTATTATTTATAGAAACCTGTCCTATGAATTTCATTGTGTCCAACTTCTCTTAATAACAGATTTATGGATCCCTATTATTTCTTTTATTGGTAAAGTCAAACACTAATTTTAATGAAAATAAACCAAGATATTTTTATCAAAATCAAACTCTTCTAGAATATATACAAGTGGATTTTTCTAGAGTGATATATACCTAAAGCATAAATATACATAAAAATAAAAGTATGATCATATTCGAATAGGATAGTGACAGAAACATCACATATAAATAAATGAATATTTGAGTGTTACTGTTCTAATAGGTTCACTACGTTGAACTTTTTATGCATACTCGAGGGTTTGGTTTGTTTGTTTGTCTTTTAGGTCACACTCAACAGAGCTCAGGACTTCTTTTGGCTTTGCACTCAGGGGTCATTCCTAACAGATCTTGGGGTCCATATGGGATGCTGGGAATCATTTCTGGGTTGGCTGCATGCAAGGCGTGCACCCTATTAGATGTACATCACTCTGGTTCCATTGCAAAATTCCTAATGTTAGAATTTAAATTCTAAAACTAAAATTAAACTTGTTATATATCTAACTATCTAACATATATATGTATATATACAAGGTGTGTGTGTAAATATATATAAAAACACTCCTGGGAGAGGTCAGGAGAGCATATGTAGTGCTGGATATTAAACTAAGGTTGGCCACGTGCAAGGTATGTGCACTACCAGTTGTACTATTGCTTTGGCCCCAATTAAAAAAATACACATTTAAAAAAAATTTAAAAAAACTCTTCTCTGTTCTTCAACTTATTTTACCTTGTTGGCAGTACTTTTCTTCCCATGGAAAGTCAACACTAATTAATTAATATAAACTTTGTAATTGCAGTACTCCTTTATGTGTTCTGAAAAAATTCTCCTTTCCCCCTAATAGTTATTTTCTTTTTTTTTTATTGCAAACATGCCGGGCAATGTAATTAATTCAAGGACCAGAGTTCTCCTGGAGTCCAAATTGACTTTAAAAAATCTACTTCCCTGAACATTTTATACTTTGTAATTTGCCCCAAGATCTGTTCTTTAGGGGGATATTTTGGTTGACACAATACAGCTATTTCTTACATGATGGATTTTAAATCTTGTGCAGGATGTCAGCCTCAGAGGGCTCTGCATCCTGTCTCCTGAATGCCTCCATGTCCCTTTCTGTTTTTGCTTTAGCAGAGATGACTGTAGCTGCCAGTCAGCAGCACCATATCTCCTCTACCTTCTAATTTGCCATGAAAACTCATAGCAAGTCTTATGAAGGATGATTTTAGACTTTCAAGTAACCATGGAGATCAGGGGAGAAACCACAACTTATTACACCTACATGATCAAAATTCTATTATTATTATTTTTTTAATTTAATTTTATTATTTTCCCCCCCAAATATTATTACACCATTTTAGACATACAATTGAAAGATGCTTATGTAGAGTTTTGGTTCTACAGTGTTCCAACACCCATCCCTCCACCCAAACCCATCTCCCATCACCAATGTCTCCACCTCCCTCCCTCCTCCCGCACCTCAACTACTTGGCAAATTCTGTATGTCATTTCTTTCCTCTTTATATCTCCTTCCCACCAAACTTTCCTGCTCTTCGTGGAATGCAGTGCATTAAAAGACATTACTGTTTCACTATTTTTAGTGGACCGCGCGGCCGCTTGTGGCAGCGCAACCTGGGCTCAAACTGGTTTTGCTCTGTTAATCTGGTCGTGAGGCAGTTTCCCAGCATCCGGACAGCGAAAATGGTGGCTAGTGTGATGGGCGAGTTTCATCCGGCTGCTTCCGGGACCCCCAGAGGAGATGGGCCAACACCCAAAACCCATCTGCCCTCCTCGGGACCCCATAGTCAGCTGGGCCCAGCGCGAGCCGAGTTCCAGCCTCCCCAGCCGCTTGTGAAGCTCTGCATGCTGGCCCCTGGGCCCATGATCAAAATTCTAGAGAGACTAACTTAAGAAAATGTCACTGAAAGAAAAAAAAAGGCTGATGAGAATGAAAAAGAAGCTTGATGAGACAAGGGCAGACTAGCACCTTAAGCCGTCTGAAATACCATCAGCAGGTTTGTGTCAACCCATGTTATCTTTTTATGTGCTCTGGTGGTGAAAATCAGATTAATGTTATCTTGGAGTAAGTAAAACTGCCATGTATGTTTAAGTTTGGAAACATTTTCACACGCCAATAACAACAAAATAGTTACATTCATTAAGCATTCACTATATCCAAGAACAGTACAGATTCTGTCATTTATGTCTTTTAATCAACACAGCAGACTTTTTATTTTAGCACTTTTATTTATTTATTTGTAATATTTTATTATGCCACTGTGAGATATACAATTACAAAGATGCTCATGTTTGGTTTTCATTCATACAGTGTTCCAGCACCCATCCCTCCACCAGTGTCCATTTCCCACCACCAATGTCCCCAATTCCCTCCCCTTCCCTGGCCTGCCCTCTATGGCAGGTTATCTCTTTCCTCTCTTTCTCTCTTTCTTTCTTTCTCTTTCTCTCTCCTCTCTTTCTCTCTTTCTTTCTTTCTTTCTTTCTTTCTTTCTTTTCTTTCTTTCTTTCTTTCTTTTCTTTCTTTCTTTCTTTCTTTCTTTCTTTCTTTCTTTCTTTCTTTTTCTTTCTTTCTTTCTTTCTTTCTTTCTTTCTTTCTTTCTTTCTTTCTTTCGTTCGTTCGTTCTTTCTTTCTTTCTTTCTTTCTTTCTTTCTTTCTTTCTTTCTTTCTTTCTTTCTTTCTTTCTTTCTCTCTCTCTTCTCTCTCTCTCTCTCTCTTTCTTTCTTTCTTTCTTTCTTTCTTTCTTTCTTTCTTTCTTTCTTTCTTTCTTTCTTTCTTTCTTTCTTTCTTTCTTTCTTTCTTTCTTTCTTTCTTTCTTTCTTTCTTTCTTTCTTTCTTTCTTTCTTTCTTTCTCTTTTCCTTCCTTCCTTCCTTCCTTCCTTTCCTTCCTTCCTTCCTTCCTTCCTTCCTTCCTTCCTTCCTTCCTTCCTTCCTTCCTTCCTTCCTTCCTTCCTTCCTTCCTTCCTTCCTTCCTTCCTTTTCTTTCTTTCTTCCTTTCTCTCTCTCTCTTCTTTCTCTTACACATTGTGGCTTGAAATACATACATTTAGAGGGTGTCATGTATATCCCTTTGCCTATAGTCAAATCTCAGTTCTAGGCTGATATTATCATTTTCAATGATTATGAGCACACTGTTCCGTTCTCTGTCTCACCTAACGTCTGACTCTGACACACCTGCGGTTGATTCTACCTATTGACAAGACCTCCTAATCCATGTTTTGCCTGGCCTTGGATAGTGGTAGTATACCCATGTAGTATAATACCACTATCCAAGGCCAGGCAAAACATGGATTAGGAGGTCTTGTCAATAGGTAGAATCAACCGCAGGTGTGGCCAGAGTCAGAGGTGAGACAGAGAACGGAACAGTGTGCTAATAATCATTGAAAATGATAATATTATATATATATATCACAAAGTTAGCACATATGTAGCTTGTTGGCATATTTGGATGGGTATAACAGTTTTATTTTTCTTTGAAAATGTAGTTTGGGAGAGAGTATGGGTAAAAAATATTGCTGCTTCAACTCTAAATGAACTTCCACATCCTGTAACATGGTCTCTCAGTAAACTTGCTCTTTCTTTTGAAAAAGTTAAAAAGATTAAAGACCAGGAAATAAGCCCTTCCAACTTGGTTGTGGGGGTGAAGGATTTGTGGGGCAAAAAGTAGAGTCAAAAAATCACAGGTTTTGCTCATGGATGGGGAGAATCAACATTGTCAAAATGGTAATACTCTCTAGAGCTCTGTACAGATTCAATGCAGTCCCTATAAGGATACCCATGACATTCTTCAAAGAAATTGACCAAACACTCCTGAAATTTGTATGGAACAATAAACCCCCATGGATAGCTAAAGCAATCCTCAGGAAAAAAGAAGATGGGAGGCATCACATTTCGCAACTTCAAATTGTACTACAAGGCAACAGTAATTAAAACAGCATGGTATTGGAATAAAAACAGACCTGTGGACCTATGGAATAGAATTGAGTATCCTGAAACCCAACCTCAAACACATGATCATTTAATCTTTGATAAAGGAGCAAAGAGTCCAAAATGGAGTAAGGAAAGCCTCTTCAACAAGTGGTGCTGGGAAAACTGGGCAGCAATATGCAAAAAAAATGAATTTGGACCTGTGTCTAACACCATGCAAAAAAAATCAGATCAAAATGGATTAAAGATCTCAGTATCAGACTTGAATCCATAAAGTATATTGAAGAAAATATAGGAAAAACCCTCCACGACATTGAAGCTAAAGGCATCTTCAAAGGTGAAACATCACTAACAAAGCAACTAGAAAAAGATAAACATATGAGACTACATGAAACTAAAAAGCTTCTGCACCTCAAAAGAAATAGTGACTAAGATACAAAGGCAGTCCACAGAATGGGAAAGGCAGTCAAATTAACACATTAAAGTAACCATCATGGAGCCAGAGACATAGCACAGCAGGGAGAGCATTTGCTTGCACACTTACTCCTAGCTCTGCAGTCAGGAATTACTCTGGCAGTGCCCAGGGGGACATATGGGATCCCTGGGATTGAACCCGGGTTGGCCACATGCAAGGCAAGCGCCTTACCTCCTGTACTATCTCTCTGGCGCCAAAAGCTTGCTTCTTTAGAGGAACTCTTGTGTCTGCATTTTTCTAAGGATTCACCACCTTGTGATCTTCATACTGGGCACCACCCTGCACCACATCATCATCAACCTCCTATTGCAAATGACAAATCCAACATTTAGAGAGATAAAGTGAGTTATCCAGCATCTTACAGTAAAGAGTGGGAGAATAAGATTTAAATACAATACTGGAGAAATCCTGATGATTCACCCAGAAGCATCTTGTTTAATTCTTTACTGACCTGCTACTGTCCAGGGTGTGGCTAGCCTTGGGTTAGGAATTGGGATGGGACTAATGACCTTAGTTTCTTTAGCACTGGGTTTAACAAACCTGTTTCACTGCCAGTCATTAATAGAAATAAATGCACAAAGCTTTGGGCTGTTAAAAAGTACATGGATATCCATATTTACCTGACTCCCATTTAACAGATGGCGAAGCTGAAGTTAGCATCTTCCAGCTTACTTCTATGAGTTGAGATATTTAACTAAGGCCAAATTAAGGAGAGCAAATTAATTAAGTATAGCTCAGAACAATTATCTGGGGTCAACTGCCTGGATTGGAATCTTGGCGCTACTTCTTTGCCATTATGCCTACAGAAGAGATATATGGAGCAGGTAGGATTTGGGAAGAGGAGTGAGGGCTTTCCTGGAAGAGAGAAGAGGGTGTGAGTAAAGCAGTGATGATGCCACTGGTTAGGAGCAGAGTCTTGGAATAATCTATTTGCATTTGATCTTGTTTCTTAGTAACTTGGAATCTCAGATGCCTCAAATGGAGCCAATAAAAGGTATCTCACAGGGCAGCAGTTATGAGCAACAAATAAACGAAGCTTTGCCTGGTGCTCAGCTTGTGGTCTGAACCACATGAAGGCATTGTCAGGTAGGGGCTGTATTTGGGGGAGAATAAAAAAGCTGACCTGGGCCACCATTTGAAGGTGTTGGGATGGTGGGGACCGGGGGTAGCTCAGAAGGAGCCCAAATGACCCTCCAGCAGCCACTCCCAGGCTGGAGTGAGCCTGTTCCCCTGCTTCCCATGGCCAAAGCTTTTCTTGGCCAGGAACACAGAAGCCCCGGAGTCCCTTTGCTCTTTTGCAGGCATCATCACAGAACTTTATCTAATGTTGCTGGGATGACCTACATTGTGGGGGCTCAATGTAAAATAAAGACATGAGATCTCTTGTTCAAAGATTTTTATTTTTTTTATTTTTTTGCTTTTTTGGGTCACACCCGGCGACGCTCAGGGGTTACTCCTGGCTCTGCACTCAGGAATTACTCCTGGCCGTGCTCGGGGACCATATGGGATGCTGGGGATCGAACCCAGGCGGCACAGGCCGGCCACGTGCAAAGGTAAACGCCCTACCTGCTGGGCTATCGCTCCGGCCCCACTTGTTCAAAGATTTTTAAAGAACTTCATGATGGGGGCATTAGACGGTTGAACTAGGTTGGGAGGGCGTGTTCTCTGAGCACAGGGTCCTCTGAGACTGCTCTGGTCACAGAGCTATGAAGTTGACCTTGACTTTTGGCCAGCTATATCTCTTTTTACTTTACAGCTAGAGAAACTTTTTTTTTTTTTTTTGGGTCACACCTGGCGATGCTCAGGGTTACTCCTGGCTCTGCACTCAGGAATTACTCCTGCAGTGCTCAGGGGATCATATGGGATGCTGGAGATCGAACCTGGGATGGCTGCATGCAAGGCAAACGCCTTACCCGCTGGACTATCACTCCAGCCCGCAGCTAAAGAAACTTTTAAGATCTGCATCAGCTGTTTAGAAACTCTGGCTCACACAATAAACATAAGGCTTGGGACTATACATGAAGTACATTGGAAGGCACTGCCACACCCATATTTTTATGAAATTCAGTGTCTAGTGTGAGAGACAAACACAAAGCAATTAATGATTATATCATTAACTTACTCCACATATGATTATTACTTTATACCATGTAGTAGGAACTATGCTGGGCATCAGAGTACAGTTATGAATAGAAGAAGCATTAAAATCACAGACTGAAATAGCTCAGCTGGGAAAGGCAGACTGATGAACACAGACTTTAAGGTCACTCTGTTGGGTGTAGAATCCTGATCTACCACTTAACTGGCTGCGTGACCTCAGGCAAGTTACTTAACCTCTCTGGACCTCAGGCTCCTCATCTGTGAAATGAAGTTAATCATAGTACTTTCCTCATAGGGTGGTTGTGGGGATTAAATGAGTTAATCCCTGAATTAAAGGAACTAATAAGAAAGGATTTTTTTAGAACAATGCCTGGCATGGAGGCACTGTTATTTCCTCAAGGAATTAAAATTCTAATAGCAGAGAATATTATATGCACACATGCCACAATTTTTTAAAACAAGTAATTTATCACATCTCCCTGTCCCAGGAGTGTGTATGGTATGGCTGAACAGAAGCAAAAGCAAAATGTGACCTCTTTCCCTAAACCCATAGTCCTGTGGGTGTGTATGCACAAAGCAGGACCCTGTCATGACACAACCTCTGTTTCAGAACACACTAAATCTCTCCTCTGATTTATGCTACCTCAAATGATGTGGGGAGAGCAGATGCGTGGGGAGGAGTTTCTCAGGGCCTGGGAGAGCAAAGCAAAGTGCCACCCACCAGGCTGGGAGGAGGAGACGGTCAGTGGGGGTGGGGGGAGGAGTGTGGGATGGTTTCCCTCTTCATCAGGCATCTTGCTGTCATGTGGACAGAGCAGAAGCAGCCGTGGCCTCTGGCAGAGTGCATGGCAAGACAGAGCAAGGCAGAGCCCCATATTTGGCCAAGGAAAAATTCACTTCACCACACACCCTCTGACTCACCCTCCCTGCCCAGCAGCCCTGGGGCTGAGCTCACAGGCCTTCTGACTCAGGCACTGTGGGGTGTCCTCATCCGGGGGCAGGAGAGGGGGCTGGACTGTGCCCTGTGCTTCCATTCCTCAGCCAGCCTGCTCTCTCTCCTCTCAGTCTCTGTTCCTTCCTTGCATGCCTATCAGAGGCACTCTCTGGCCCTGGGATCTCTAGCCCTAGAGGACACCCCCTTCAACACACACACACACACACACACACACACACACACACACACACACACACACACACACACACACACTGCCCCAAGCAGAAGCAGATTCTGAAAGAACTGACCTTTCCATAAAGAGTTTCTTTTTAGTTTCTCCTGCCTCCGCACACTTTGAATTGGATGGGTGAGCAAGGTTGCTAGGGAGGGATGGAAAGATTAGTCTGTGTGGTGGGAAGTTACTGAGCTCTAAATGCTGCTGCAGCCCCTGACACCTTGGGATGCTCAGGGCGATTTGTGGGTCTGGCCACTGAGACCAGTGACGCATCTCCTCCAAGGAGACAGAGCGGAGGAGACAGGCCAGCTTAGTTGTGAACACGTATTAATGAGGTGCTGTCTGTTGGCCCCACACCTCTCAATGTGTGGTCCCTGGAAGTGCAAAATCAGCATCACTTTGGAGCTTGTTGGAAATGCAGGATCTCAGACCCCTCCCAGACCCGCTGAATCAGAACCTGCACCCTGTCCCCATGACTCACCTAGTGCCTTGAAGTATGAGAAGAGTGTGGACTGGACTGCACATGGGGGCCCAAGGAGGCTTTTTCCACCCTTGGCTGAGACCCACTCTTAGAGACTCAATTCCATTGGGCCGAGGTGTGTGGTGGCATCTACAAAGCTCCCTGGGTAATTTCAAGGTGCCAAGTCCGGCTCTACTGCATCAAGACAAAGCTGGAAAGCTGAGTAGATGCTCAAACACATGCATACAGTGTCCCGCCAGGCACAGAAATGAGCCGGCAGACTGGGGCCAGAGCTTGTGAAGCTCCGTGCACGTAAGTTCCATGCATGTATGCAGATGATGCAGGAGGCTTTTTGCTATGGCGCTGAGCCAGGTGGCTGGTGACTGGTGAGCTGCAAGTGACTGTCTCTCATGAATGATTCCTGGGGGTGGCGGGAGGAGGAGAAGATCTCCCAGTTTTCAGAAATGCCAAAGTGACAGTTCTGAATGCCTTGTGATTTTTATTTGAGGAAGAGTGTTAATAAGGGGTTTCAAGCAATGTTCAGGGGAACCTGAGGACCACTTCCAGGCACTCAGTCAATTGGGCCATTTACAGTTCAGTGCTTGGGTCAAAAATATTACTCAAGCCCTGCCAGCAGTGCTAAAATGAGCACGTAGGGCAGGTGATTGATGGGGTTCTTTGAATGTATTGGCCACTCTCTAGCCCTTGCTTCTGTCTCCTCAGTTCAACATTTGTTGCATTTTATTCCAAACTAATGTGTGATGCAACTAGAATGGGCTGAAGATGGCCTGAGATTTCTTAGTCTAGAACTTTTGTTCAAAAGAGGGTGACCAGCTATGTGGATTGTTTGGGACTCTTGTGGCTTTAGTTTTGAAGTTCCAGCTTCCTTGAAGACTCTTCATTCCTGGCAAACCTGCATGGTTGGTCTGGATCTCAGTATAGCTGGTTTTAGGTGTATCGGTTTTGGATTACCTTTCCCAGGTCTGAATTCTGGCTTTGATCTTCACTTGCTGTGTGATCTTGGTCATGCCACTTAATCTCTGGTTTCTTCATTTGCTCTTTAGTTTCTTCATCTCTCACTTTCTTCATTACCAAAATGGGGATAATCAGTTTCCTGCTGCCTAATCCGAGGATTTAGCCGTCCATTGGGTCACCTTTGGTAAGATTAGAGAATTTTTTTTTTGGCTTTTTTGGTTACACCCGGCAATGCTTAAGGGTTACTCCTGGCTCTATGCTCAGGAATTAGTCCTGGCAGTGCTCAGAGATCTATATGGGATGCTGGGGATCGAACCCAGTCAGCTGTTTGCAAGGTAAATGCCCTCTCTGCTGTACTATCGCTCTGGTCCCAGATTAGAGAATTTTGTTCTTAGGTTCAGAGTAATTAGCTGAACAAAAGGCAAGCAAATAAAAATAAGATGGACAGAGTAATAATATCGACCACTTAAACTTGTTGGGAGAATGAAGTGACATTATAGATATAAAATGCTTAGAACAGTGTCTGGCATTCAGCAGCACACATGAATGTTAGCTATTTTTATCTGCCATCTTATCTATTATTTTTATTATTATTTGGATTATTACTTTTTTGGATGTTCAGAGCATACTCTTCACTAACTTTTAAAATAATCTCATATTGTGCATGGTCACTGGTAAGAACGAGAGATTTGATATGGAATACCCTCCCTTAAAGCCCAGTTTGTGAGCTCTGTGAACTCAGGCAGATTGCTTAACTTCTCAGTGGCTCACTGGCTCAATCACTAAGCTGGAATAATCGCACTTACATTAATTAATGCTGTGAGGTACAAAGGAGGTGATGATTGTGAAGTCGAGGCCTACAAGGGAGTCAGGAGAGGCGTATTCTTATTGGGGGTCTAATGCCAGTTCTTCATGCATGTCTAAAAAGAAAGGCTTAGGTGTTTTTAAAAATAAATGACTTCATACTAGGTCATAAGGAAAGATGGAAACATATAGTTCACTGCATCAGGCATGAAACTAAAGGGTTTCTTGCTTAGTGAAGTCAGAGCGTGAGGGACATTTACAGAATGACCTATCTCACATGTGGGGTGTAAAGAAACATACTAAAGGAATAACAATTGGACAATGGAAACAAACCCCAAGAGTTGGCCTCTAGCGTGGAGTCTGCCAAGTGGTTGGAGTGATATGGGGTGGCAGGAGGAGCCTTTAGAAATTGATTGGAGGGATACTGATACTCTAATGGGTGTGGAATTGGAACACCTGAAGCCTTATTATTAACAGTGTTTAAAAATTACAGTGCCTACATAGAAGTTAGATTAAAAAAAAAGAAGGAAAGAAATGACTTCAGGAGGGCTGGGATTGCTCAATGGTGAAGACACTTACCTTGCAAGTGTGAGACCGTGAATTTGATACCTAAGTCACTGTAGGTGCATAATGCTGTTATCTGCTGTTTGTACCTGGCAGCTCTACAGTCTGACACCAGTGATGAAGCTAGTGATTTCTATCTGCATAGCAACTAGAGGGTGGGCTCCTTGGAGAAAACTTCAGCAAGTGTGTTAACCCCCAAAACCTGATGTGTGAGCACCATAGCCATGTATGCGCACCCCTCTGTAACTGTAACAATCTCATCAGAGGAAAAGCACGGGGGTGGGGTAAAGATATGACTTCCATGTAAAGGGAGATAAATGTTTTAAGCAAATTTAATCACTCACTTATTGTTGCATCATTTCAAAAGAAAGTCAAACCCTAAAGTACCAGGCCACATGAAATACTAAAGTTGTAGTTTCCAGTCACTCAGTAAGAACAGTGACTGCAAAATAATCCTTGAGAAACTCATGTGGCTGAAAAAATAAAATCTTTATAATAACGTACTATAACATCTAAAAATATTTCACATTATTATACAACTTAAAAAGTTTAGTTGTGAGTTGCTTTCTTATCAAGAAACAACCCTCGAAATTTAATACTTTCATTGAAAAAAAAGACCTTTAGAAATGGTAGATAATGACTTTGATTTGGGATATTTACTTTTTTTTTTTGTCTAGTGTGAAAAATCACATACTGTTGGGTATGTGTCACAACACTTTAGAAGCCTTGTGACCCAAAATAATTCCTATCAGTTACCTACTGTTGCATGACTAACCACAGCCCACCCTGAAACTTAGTGGTCTAAAATAACAGTTATCGATTTAGCTCATGCTTCTGTTGGGTAGTTCCCTGGTCTAGGTCAGGCTTGGATGATCTTGGCTGTATTCACTCCTTCCCTCACGTGTTTGTGGTTAATTGGGCTGCCTGCTCTCTGAGGACATACTAACATGTCTTGGTGGTTGGTGACTGTTGGCTAGTGGTGAGAATGGACCGCTTGTCTCTCAGCGTTCAGCAGTTTATCCTAGGTTTCTTACTATGGGGGCAGGACTCTGAGAGCCCCCTGTGAAAAAAAAGTATTTTTCAAGTTCTTGACTTGGACTCAGAAAGAGGTGAATAAAAAGTGTCAAAGACTGAGATCAGTCTACCACATAACTTTAAACATTTTTTTGAGTAAAATATGAAAATTTTTTTTTTCTTAGAGAAATGTGAGTGGAGAGAAAGAAAATGATATATGTATGAGAGGGAACAGGGGCTTCTCCAGAAGGGGAAAAAGGCTTAGAGTACATGTCTCATGTTGAGATATGGGCCAATGCCTTGAACAGACAGGAAGCCCTTGATGCTTTTGCAAAGCAGATATTTTTAATATCTAAGTCATTTTATTTTTTTAAAGTATTTTATTATACCACTGTGAGATATACAATTGCAAAGATATACAATTAAAAAGTTCATATTTGGGTTTTGGTCATACAGTGTTCCAGCACCCATCCCTCCACCAGTGCCCATCTCCCACCACCAACGTCCCTGGTTCCCTCCCCACTCCCCCAGCCCACCTCCATGGCAGGTTCTTTATTTCTTTCCCTTTCTCTCTCTTTCTCTTTTCCTTCCCTTCCAGACTATGGATTACAGAACATACATTAAAGGGTTGCCATGTGTATCTTTTGCCTGTATTTAATGCTTAGTTCTGGGTTGGTATTAGTACTTTCAACAATTGTTAGCACACTGTTCCATTTTCTGTCTTACCTAGACTCTGATTCCCACATGTTTGTGATAGCAAAGCCGATTTTAGAGTAGGGTTTTTTTTTGCCAAACTCATGTGGCTGTGAGTTCTCTCCTCACACAAAAATTAATCTGGTTCATTTGGAAGCACATATATGGGATATAAAGATACATAGTAGGGGAATAACATGCCCAAAGGCAACAGAAACTGAGAACTCAGCTTCAGTAAGAAGCTACCAGAGAGGAGAGATGGAAGGGTGACTAGAATAGCTGGGAGGGGGAAGGGGACTGTGGGAAGGGGGAGGAAAGAGAGAGGAGAATAGGGGACTGGGGGAGGGGTGTCCTGACAAGGTGACAATGGTGGAGGGAAGCAGGTACTCTGGTGGAGGGTACAGTGCTGGAATGTGTTATATGTGAAATCTTATTAACAGTTCTGTAAATCACAGTGCTTAAAATTAAAAAAAAATTTTTCTTTTTAAAAAGTTAACCTGGGTATTGTCAACAGAAAAAGTCTTGAATTCTTAATGGTCCTTTCACATTTTTATCATGTTCATTAGACTCTTTTGAAATTTTTCCTTTTCTGAAGGGGGCCATCTACGTTTTTCTGAGCACCACATAATTTTAGATTTAAAAAATGACTGCATTATATGGCCAGTGACCTTTTTTTTCTCTATTAGAAGAATGGAGACATGATCCAAGTTGGCGGCCAGCAGGAGGCTGACCACAGATTTTTTGAAGAAATCCGCCAATGTGGAACGAAAAAATTCTGCAATAAACTTGCATCAGCATACCATTTGAACCACCTAAGATCACATTTGAAATAAAGATCTATCACCCAGACGTTGATGAAAAGGGTCAGATCTGTCTGCTAGTAATCAGTGCTGAAAACTGGAAGTCAGCAACTGTTGCAGGACTCTTCTAAGAGCCTCTGCATCTGCTCTGCATTGCCACCTTCGAATCACTTCATAGATAAGGGGGTAGTCTAAATGTGGCAGTTTATCTGACCATGTATTCTGTACTAGCTGGTATATTCTCTCATGCTACCACAATCATTGAGGGACTAGCTAGATCTACCAGCATATTTGTCTGGCCACGTTGGATCCCTAAGTAATTAGACCAGAGAGAAATGCTGTTTGCGTCCAAGCAAGCAAGCATGGCTCCCTGATAACTCAAAGGCAACTAAAATACAAAACTACCGTGAAGTAGACGAGACTTGTGAAGGCTTAGAGAAATATTTAACTGGTACTAGTATTAGACTTTGGTATAGAGACAAGCCATCTTGGAAACCCCCTTCTCTACCCTATAAAGGCTTTTCCAGGCAGATCTTGGCTCAAGACATTAGCATATAAAAGGGCCTAGGTGAAGTGCTGGGAGAAATTACCTGAGGGCATTTGACCCTCCCTGCTTTCCATAACAGTGGGAGGGAGATCTGAGTTGCAGGGGTATAAAACTAGCCTGCTTCCTCTCTCGCTCTCCTCTTTTTGGGCTCTCTCTTTGTGAGCTCGCACTCTTCTTGGGAGTCTTGTCTTTGTCTCCTCCTTACAGGGCCTTTACATGTGGTGGCCGCCATCTTGGCCTACACGTGGCTGGAGTTCTAGTCAGGAATCCTAAGCACAGGGTTTTTCCTATTGTTGATTTGTATGCCTGAATCTGTGATAAGTAAAAGCCTTTTAAAACCGCATTGGATTCCTGAGTCTTCATCCATTCCCGCCCGGCCGGAGGTAGAAGGGAACTGGCTTCCCTGCTCTGTTGGGGACCCCAGCAGCATCCCGACAAGCAACCAAAACCAACTAAGTTGTGGACAGCCCCAACTGACCAGGTCCCTAACTGCAATGGTAAACGACCCCCTAGCTGGAACACCCACTTTGTCCTGACCTAGCTGAAGAATACCTTAAGGACTTCTGTAAGAATGCTGAAGAGTTTACTTTTCTGTAAAAATGAAATATGAATTTACAAAGAAATATGGGGAAAACTGACCCATGGACTAAATCCATCATGATTGATTCCAGCAAGTGTGAGCAGAGACTCAGAGTAGAGTATTCAAACATCTGCAAAGCAGAACTCTGTGGAAAATTGATATGTGCCATCAGCCACTCATGTGAAGCAGTTAGTAATTTTCTACAGCTTTCTTAATTAAAAGTGGTCAAAGTAACCTGTAAAAAAAGGATTAAAAATTTAAGGTGTTCAAAAAAAAGACTGGAGACAAATTATTTTGTTAATTACAAATATTTACTTTATCGTGATTTTTGAGGAATTAAGATCCTTGTTAAACAGCTGTTAGGATATCAGTATGACATCCTATGATGTCATATAGTATGATCTAACATAATGGGTGGGAATGTAAATTGATTCAGCCTTTGAAAGACAGTATGGATATTCTTAAGGAATGTCTAAATGTTAACTTTAGGCAAACAAAAAATGGAAATACCACTTGGAAATATAAAAACATGAAAACAATATAATCAGTCATTATTCAGCAATATTATTCCTAGGAATCTATCTGAAGGGCCCATTGAAGAAGATAACTACAGCACTAGGTTCACAGCAACATTATGAACAAAATCCCAAATGTGGAATCAACCTGTCTATTGAAAAACTGTGTAAAAAAAGTTGATTTATATATACACTATGGAATTCTATTTTGACATTGAAAAACAGAAAATTGTATTTTTTTTTATAAAATGGCTGGAATGTGAGTGAATGTGCAAATAAATAAGGAAGTAAAAGACAATTACCAGATGGTTTTACTCTTATGTGGTATATAAATAACTAAAGAAAATGATCACTTGATCAATTGATCACTTGACATCCCGTTATGTGTCGAATTGCTTGAGCAGACACCAGTAACGTTTCCATTTGACTCTATCACATGCCAGTGTAACCCAATGGCATCTGCTTGCTTCAGGAATACGAAGAGCCTCAAACTTTGTTCAGGGTCTTGATGAAGAAGTCTGCCCATCTTGTAGGTGGGCAGCCACGTGATCTTTTGAAGTTCCATGGGATCCAGTCGGTAACTTGGCTCTAGTCCAGCGGTCATCTCCAAATCGCATTACATGTCCAGCCCATCTGATTTTCGACACCTTGGCAAATGAGACAGAGTCCCTGATTCTCGACCACCTCCGCTTCTCTGATGACATTCTTCTAATAACACCAAACATTAGCCAAGAGGCAGAAATGGTGGCTGACTTCGACCGAGAATGTGGAAAGATAGGTCTACAGCTGAATCTAAAGAAAACTATGTTCATGAAAAATGAGCTAGTTCCAGAGGCCCCATTCACTCTCAATGGAACAAACATCTCTGAATGCAGCAGTTATGTGTACCTAGGTTGAGAAGTCAACATGATGAACGACCTAAAACCTGAGCTGCTCAGGAGGAAGAGAGTGGCATGGAATGCCTTCAAAGGCATGGAAGAAATAGCTAAAAAAGGACAAAGAACCTCTGGCTCCGGGTGCATCTCTTCGACTCCACCATTCTCCCTGCATTAACATATGCCTCAGAGACCTGGGCCCTATGAAAGCAGGATGAGAATACTATTCGGGTCTCCCAAAAGCAAATGAACTGTCTAAAAAAAATCAATAACTGTCCACAATAGCCAGAATATGTAAACAACCTGACTGCTCAAGAACAGATGGCTAGATAAAGAAACTATGGAATGAAATACTATGCAGCTGTTAGGAAAAATGAAGTCATGAAATTTGTCTATAAATGGATGGTCATGGAGAGTATCATGCTGAGTGAAATAAGTCAGAAGAACAGATATAGAATGACTGCATTAATTTGTGGGATGTAAAAAAATAGTTTGAGACTAATATCCATGGCCAGGGGAAACAGGGGCCAGGAAGGCTTGTCATTGATTGGAATCTGCCACAAGTTTGGGGGAGACAAAGAGTAGGCAAGATAGAGAAGGGATCAACTTGACAATAATAGTTGGAAATGGTAACACTAGATTAGAACTGAGTACTGAAAATAGGTAAAGGGATAAACATATTGATATTGCAAACCATAATGCACAAAATAGAGAGAGAGAGAGAGAGAGAGAGAGAGAGAGAGAGAGAGAAGTGCCTGCCATGGAGGCAGTTTGTGTGCACGTGTATGGGAAACTGGGGACATTGGTGTTGGGAAATGTTCACTGGTTTGGAACACAGTATGACTGAAACCCAATCATGAACAACTTTCTAATGGCCTATCTAATACTGATTCAATTAAAATAAAAACACAACAATAATACAATCTGTTAAACTCAGTGAGAACTTTGGTTGTTTCCAGTGGAAAAAGGGGAAGGATGATGGAAGAATGAGCATAGGGGTCTTTAGTGTGGTGGGTTGGTCTGTGCAGTGAGTTTCCCACATAAGTGAGTCTGAGTATATTCCTCTGGTATTTGATAATGATAAATGAATTGTAAACCATTAAAAAACAAAAGGATGATTCAAAAATGGTGACTCTTTAGTACGGGAAATGTATACCGATGAGGGTATGGGTGTTGGAACATTGTATGACTGTAACCAATCATGTATCACACAATGATTCAATAAAAAAATTAAAAACCCTAATCTTGAGTCCTTCATAAAGTTGTCATTCGAAATGTTTAACAGCTTCACATACCTCTTTTCACTTCCTTTTTCTAAGTATATACTAGCAAATGTCACAAATACTTTTTATTTAGAGAAATGAATTTAAATGTTATTGCATGTCATCTTATATACAGAGGAGCACTTATTGATGAATAAAACTTCTAAGTTCTTGCTGAAATGATATAGTATTATGAATATAAAAGGCGAACACCCCATCCCTTAGTATATCAAGGCTGATAAAATATATCAGTGCCTATGTGTATCACTATCAAATATTAAATGCTTATTTTGAAGTAGGAACTAGAATAAAGATATTTCCAATTCTATCTTCATACTTATTTGAACCCCAGCCATCACACACTGTCTTTGCTTTCCTTTTTATAGGAAGAAATCAGGCAAGGAGAAGTTAAGGAACAGGGAGAGCAAAGAAGTGGTGGAGCCAAGACTCGAGCCAGTTCTAACATCTGGCCACAAAGCCTACACCCCTAAAGCACTTGGCCAGATTAAGCTGTTCCCACAGAGCTGCTCTTACTGCCCATAAGCAGTGGCATAGTTCTCATTATCAGAGCATTTTTAAATCAGACTAGCTATTCATAACATGTGTTGCTGTGTTTCCAACTACCTGCTTCTCCAGATGGTTATACATACTGGATATTTTTAAGTTTTCCTCCTTTCTTCTTTCTTATAACTAACTTCTAGTTATCTTTCAAAACCCAGTATGCCTAGCACCTCCTCCAGAAAGTCTTTCTTAAACCTGCCTTATGGGAAGGGCTATTCTCCATGATCTCATAGTGTTTAGGGTCTGTCTCAGCCTTCACAATGATTTTTCTTGTTGTAAATGTGTATTTGGCTGGCTAGTCCACCTGACATCAACTAGAGGGTAGGATTTCTGTGTTACTTTCCTTTGTAGATCTACAATCTTAGAACCTAGCATCTACTTGAAGCACTATGGCTCATATTCAGTTTGAATAAATTAATTCATAATTGAACTTTGCATCCATGACACGTATTTTATTAAAATTATTAAGCTAATTTACAGTTGATTAAGCCTGTTAAATATTTTAGTCATAAAAATCATGTATGCACTTTATACAAATTCAAAGGCAAAGGATGTGCTAAAAAATGATCATTTTTCCCACCTTAAAACCCTGGAGGTAATTGTCACCAAAAGTTTTAATGTATCACAACTCTAAATTTTCCCATGAATATGATTTATATATATGTAGATATCTCCTGATGATGTCCTGTAACATTATTTTGTACCTTGACATTCACATAATCCATTATGAGGATTTGTAGAAGTTGTATCATACTAACTTAGCTGACCCTTATAAATGGCTTTTTTGAGTCACACCCAGCAATGCTCAGGGGTTACTCTTGGCTCTGCACTCAGGAACTACTCCTGGTAGTGCTCGGGGGACTATATAGGATGGCAGGAATTGAACCCAGATAGGCCATGTGCAAGGCAAATGACTTACCCACTGGACTATCGCTCTGACCCTATAAATAGCTTTATTTACTGGTTAGCTTTTGTTGTTGAATTTAAATGATACATTTGTTATCATAGCATTATTTATGTTAATTTTGTTTGTTTGTTTGTTTCGGGCCACCCCTGGCAGTGCTCAGGACTTACTCCCATCTCTGCACTCAGGAATTACTCCGGGCAGTGCTCAGGGGACCATATGGACATATGGGATGTCAGGGATGGAATCTGGGCTGACTGCAAGGCAAATGCCCACCTGCTATACTATCTCTCTGACTCCTCTTTTGCTTTTGTATTTGAGTTTATCTGCAGGGAAATCCTAAAATAATTAAATATTTATTTATTTATTATTATTTTGAAATAACTCCATGAAAGGTGCCAAACAGGCCTATGGTAAAGAAGGGAACAGCACCAGGCCCAGACAAAGTCAGACCCGAACACCTGAAGAATCTGCCGTCGGTACTCATCAATACACTAGCTCAGCTCTTCACACGCTACCTGTCCGAATGCAAGGTGCCCTCCCAATGGAAAACCAGCAGGACAGTTCTACTGTTCAAGAAGGGAGACATTCATGACATTGGCAACTATCACCCCATCTGCCTGTTGTCCGTCATCTACAAGCTGTTTACACGAGTCATCCTGAACAGGATTAGCAGAACACTAGATGAAGGACAACCATGTGAGCAAGCAGGCTTCCGGAAAGGATTCAGCACAATCGACCATATCCACACAGTAACCAAGTTCATTGAGGTTTGTAGGGAGTACAAGATGCTGCTCTGTCTCACGTTCATTGATTTACAGAAAGCCTTTGATTCTGTGGAGACTGAAGCAGTCATCGAAGCCCTAGCCAAATAGGGTGTTCAAAGCAAATACATCAAGATCCTTAGTGAGCTGTATTACGGATTCACCACCATGATCTCACCATTCTACAAAGAAGTGATCATTGATGTCAAAAGAGGGGTTCGACAGGGTGATACCATCTCACCAAAAACTCTTCAGTGCCACCCTCGAGAACATCATGAGACAATTAGAATGGGAAGGAATGGGAGTGAAGACAGATGGTCGGCAACTATACTACCTCCGCTTCGCTGATGACATCGTTCTAATAACACCAAACATTAGCCAAGCGGCACAAATGCTGGCTGACTTTGACCGAGAATGTGGAAAGGTAGGTCTACAGCTGAATCTGAAGAAAACTATGTTCATGAGAAATGAACTAGTTCCAGAGGCCCCATTCACTCTCAATGGAACAAACATCTCTGAATGCAGCAGTTATGTGTACCTAGGTCGAGAAGTCAACATGATGAACGACCTAAAACCTGAGCTGCGCAGGAGGAAGAGAGCGGCATGGAATGCCTTCAAAGGCATCGAAGAAATAGCTAAAAGGACAAAAGAACCTCCGGCTCCGGGCACATCTCTTCGACTCCACCGTTCTCCCTGCATTAACATACGCCTCAGAGACCTGGGCCCTATGAAAGCAGGATAAGAATGCTATTCGGGTTTCCCAGAGAGGCATCGAAAGAGCTATGCTTGGAATATCACGCCTCACTCAAGTGAGAGAAGGAATCCGGAGTTCTGACCTCCGTTGCTATTCCAGAATCAGGGACTCTGTCTCGTTTGCCAAGGCATCGAAAATCAGATGGGCTGGACATGTAATGCGATTTGGAGACAACCGCTGGACTAGAGCCGTTACTGACTGGATCCCACGGGATGTCAAAAGATCATGTGGCCGCCCACCTACAAGATGGTCAGACTTCCATGTTAAGACCCTGAAGGAACGGTTTGAGGCTCTTCATATTCCTGAATCAACCAGATGCCATTGGGCTACATTGGCACGTGATAGGGTCCAATGGAAATGTTACTGGCGCCCGCTCGAGCAAATCAATGAATAACGGGATTCAAGTGATCAAGTGATCAAGTGATGTATGTATGTATGTATGTATGTATGTATGTATGTATGTATGTCATGGTGCCAATGCTCAGTGATCCAGACCTGTCTCCCAGAACCATGTCAGTTGGGCTCAAATATCAGCTTTAGCTTTGCTTCCAGGACCAATATTCATAGCTAAAAGAACTGCTCAGTAAAAAGTCATGGGGTCTAGGGCCTACTCACTTGGCCCTTTCTTTTCTGGGAATCACCCTTTGAGAGAACCAGAGGTTCCTGAGTTCTGGAGAGGACAGTTTGGTAAGAACTCGTATACTTCACCCCTTCGTCTGTATCTATGATGACTGTGTGACTAGTCACAGATTGGTGACATTCCTGAGGTGACATACCCAGGTCCAACTGACCTTAAAACCTGGGTCCTCTTACTCCCATTGGGATATTTCCTTCAGTGTCTTATAAGGTTCCTGGGGAGGATGGAACTTTGATGAATAAAGCAGAGTTACACTGATCTATTCCTATGCTTCAGGCTCTATGCTGGACATGAAGGATACAGTGGTAGCCACAAATATGATGTCTGCTTTCAATCTAGTGGGACATGGAAAATAAAAAGTGAATCTTGCACTTAACTGAGTGTGTATAGACTTCAGAGATTTAACTGAAAGATTAGAACAGGAGCGAGGAGCGAGCACCCAACAATCTTTTCCTGTTGCTCTTTCTCCTTGTTGGGGGGGGGGCCCTATGTGCTTAATAGCTTTGGGGATCCTACTAGGGAATGTTTTGGAGACTAGTCACTGCTACATGGTATCTGAACACTGGGCATGAACCAGAAGAAAGCCAGGGAGGACCACAGCACCTGCTGTGGTATGGTCTTGGTGGAACAAGATTAAAAGCAGCTCTTGGTATAAATACATAAAGCCTCCTCATGACTGCAGGTACCTAGTGCCAGAAAGCTGTTTCTAAGCCCTTCTTCAGGAACTTCATGAGCTCCAAAGTGGCTGTGTGGCTTCAGGCATGGGCCTGGTTAATCATCACACATGCAGGGCACTTGTGCCAGCTGTGCATAGAAGCCAGGAGATTGGGGTTGTTAGCACCAGCAGTGGGGAGGGAGGGACAGTGAAGGACAGGTGGGGCTGGAGAAAGAAGCTTACCTGGAGAGCCCTCTGCCCTCTCATCAGAGGCTGGTGGTAGAGGGTGCGGGTCATCAGCAGAGGGAACTTAATTGTCGCCTCCAGGTACTCAGTGGGGACATTCTTCCGTGGCATGGAAGACCCTAACTTGTGTTTGACCTTTGACTTTGCCTTTCTATTTGTGGCCAGGGAAAGCCTGTGTTCTTTAAGATAGTTCAGGGAGGGCCTGTGTTCTTTAAGAGAAAAAGCACCCTTAGACCCACAAAATCATTTTAAGTTATTACTGCTTGACCTTAAAGCTAAAAATTGAGCCTCATAGTTACGCATAGGTTTTCTTTCTTCTTCTTCTTCTTCTTCTTTTTTTTTTTGGTCTTGTTTGTTCAGAGATTACTCCTGGCTCTGCACTCAGAAATCACTCCTGAAAAGCTTGTGGAGGCATATGGGGTGCCTGGGATTCTGGGTCAAACCTGGGTCAGCTGCAAGGCAAGCACCCCTTCTACTGTAATATATTTCTGGTCCCTCATAGGTTTTATTTTTTCATAGCTCAGTATGGAACAAAATCTTTGACACCAGACAAGACAACGGGGACATGGAAATGGGAAATTTTTCCATATTTTTTCATGGAGCAGAAAACTTGAAGTTTTCTGCATTTGTCCATGGCGGGAAAATGCAGTTAAATAATGACTTATGGGGGGCCTGAGGATGTTGGAGCAAAGCAGCAGGTGAGTTATCTAGAACAGTATTCTTCAGTTTTTTTACACCCATGGATTACCACCTGTTCTGCATACTGGTCCACAGACTGGTGGTTGTAACCAAGGTGGTAGACCCGTGGCTTTTGACCCTTTTACACCTGTTGACCAGCTCTGTGGGCTGGTTGCTGAAGGCCACTGGTCACGGGTACTAAGCAGTTTTCTGGATCTGAGGGTGCTCTTTAATAATGATTTCTTTAAAAACTGCTAGTTTATTCCCTAAGTTCTTTGTTTCTTGGCTTTGTGTAGAATTAATTCAACAAAGGATGTTACATGTTATCAGTGATGATGACATACTAAGAATTTCTGGAGTATGATTAACAGATCAGAACCTTGGGAGCTGTGATGCCCAAATTGAATATGTACTGGTGTAGATTCAAAACACACACTCACACACACATGCACATACACATACACACACATACCCTTGATTTGTAAGAAGTGGGGAAATGTATTTGTTATTACTCAATATGAGCAGTTTGTTTATTAGACACAATCTTTCAAAACATAGTCCAAAGGGAAAAATTATGAAAGGGGCCCTTGAGAATGAACAGTGTGGGAATGCCCGATATACTTCAGTCATCCGATGGAAAATTTGCTTCTTCGGATTGCTAACAAGTGACCATCTTCTATTTGCCCTTCACCAGTGACAAGGATCTCCCTTTTTCCTGAGGGAGAGTAGATGCCTCACCTGGGATCAAAACCCCTCAGTTTATAACACCCGGGATACGTGTTTTAGTTTCTATGGTGCTCAAAATTTCCCCTCTACTCTCTTGAAAGATAAACAGTTGTGATTGGGGCAACTTAGTGACATGTTTTGATTCTCAAAATCATCATTTGGTGAGAGGTAAGTAGAGAATGCGAAAAGTTTATTGACATCCGGTTCTCATTTCTTCTCTGGGCACATGAATAAGCCACACTCCCAACCATCCTTGTACCCAGTAGGTTTTATGAAATTTACTTTGCCCAAAGAAGTACAGGTGGATGTGCAAATTTGTTGGCATTTCCTGGCTTGTTTACAATATAAGCAAACGTGTAGTGTGCTCTTCAGGGTTTCCCCAGCTCCCATGGGTGGGTGATATACAGATTAACCCTGCAGCCACACCATGGTGGTGATAATTATTATAAAAGCCATTGGTCCCCATATCACCAACTCTTGATCAGGATTTACCATAGAACTTGGTAAAAGAGAAATCAAAAGTTCATAGTGGGGGCTGTAGCGATAGTTCAGTGGGTAGGGAGTTTTCCTACAAGCGGCAGACTCGGGTTTGATCTCTGGCATCCCATATGATCTCCTGAGCACTGCCAGGAATAATTCCTGAGTACTAAGCCAGGAGTAACCACTGAGAATCACCAGATATGACCCAAAAGCAAAAAAAAAATCAGAGTATTAAGATGCTGAGATCTGAGGGTTACTCATAAAAACAGCTGTCAGCACAATTCTGAGTGGCTTCAAATGACACTCATGCCTTCTTTTAGATTCAGAAACAAATAGAGGTAGGGATAAAAACAACAAACTTTCTCACTGATAAGATCTGGGTTGAAATGAACAATAAAAGCTTGTGATAAGAATGAATGGGTTTCAGAATGCTGCTTCCAAGAGTTAGCAGACTGGAAAACCCCAAACCCCTAAATATGGACACAGTTCTGCAGGCATCTCGTAATGCTGATTTCTAGAGTTAGACAGCAGTGAAAATTCATTTCTTCTCTTTAATTTGTTGGTCAGATAAGTGATTCCACCTCTCTTGAGAAGTGTGCATAGCAGGGAAATGGAGCAGGAACCATTACCCTGCATACGGCCCTCCACATGGAGTCATGACCAAATCAAGGTCATGTCAGGGTCTTCACCAGACATGGGTGGATTATGGGCACCTATGGGTATAAAAGTTCACTGATGACTTTTTTCTTTTCTGCCTCCTCTCCTACTATCTAGCATGATGCACTGCAGAGTTAGTGATTGCCAATGGCCAGTTATACCTCATGAGCTAATGTGACATTTCCCCACTGGGTCACTTCAGAAGGAGCAGAAATTGCTGAGGCTTTGACCCCTCACACTGCCAGTCCTTGCCTAACACAATAATTTGGAAGTGTGAAAGGCCACACAGATGACCCAATCCTTCCTTGGGAGATTCTAGGGCTCTGATTTTGCCCACCAAGTCCCATGCTGGGCAAGACACTTGATCCTGCTGAGTTCCTGGCCAGTCCATTGCCCTGGGGGAGGTGTGTGTCACTGAGTTTGTCTGAGGCCCACTGCTGGCTGTCAGTTCCCAACACCAGGCACGGAATCATACTCAGGGGTCTTCACTGAGACGGACCTTCAACAAGCATAGGCTGAAAACTAGTTAAGGATTGATTTTTCTCTCTGCTAAAAGACAGGTAGGAATAAGAAGACAGACCAAGTATGGTAGCTGTGTGTCATCACTGATTACTCAGGTTCCTTTCATCAGTTGCATCCTTAGCTGCTGGCTCCCCTCCTCTTGACTTATGGTTGTGAGATGGCCATAGCACTCCTAGTGTTTATGACTTTATTGTAGATAGAAAGATAAGGAGAAAGTAAAAATAGAGGTTGCCCAGTTGAGTCTACTTATTTTTAAGAGTATATTAGAAGCATCTGAGCAAAGAAAGCCTAAGCCATGCAGGTGGAAATACAGTTGAATGGTCACTTGTTTCTATCGGGGCACCTGATCCCATTGATTTCTCTTTTTTTTCCTGACCATCCACATCTTAGATCCTTTCATTCTATTACCATGCAACCATCTTCCCTCACTTAACTCACTATGGTGCCTGGAATCAAACCTAGTACCTCAGAAATATAAGGCAGGTGCTCTACTGCTGACCTAAGAAGCTCCATGTACTTCTTTTTCTCTCCTGGTAGGTGCTTACTTTGTTTTCATCACTTTTCCTTTTATGCATGTTAGTATTTTGTTAAGCTAATCCATTGGGTTTCTAATTCAAATCATTGTGTTTTCTCATTTCTAAAGATTCTATTTGGTTCTAAAAGTTGCAAATCATGCGTGGTAGGAGTAGTATTTCTTTATGATGCAGAGTTCTCTCTTATTTCATTAACTACAGTTGCTTCATATCTTTGTCTCTTAACTCCAACATCTGCAGTCTTTATGGGTCTAATATCCTAGTTTTCTGAATCTGCCGATTCTCAGTGATGAGAAATTGTATGTTTACCAACTTTTTGGTGGTGAGCTCCTGCTCTTTGGGTTAGAACCTGTGATGATATTTTGAGGTTTAGTTTTTTTATTTTTATTTATTATTATTATTATTATTATTATTATTATTATTATTATTATTATTTTGGGTCACACCCCAAGATGCTCAGGGGTTACCTCCTGGCTCTGCACTCAGGAACTTCTCCTGGCGGTGCTAGGGGAACCATATGGGATGCCGGGATCTAACCTGGGTTGGCCACATGCAAGGCAAACGCCCTACCCATTGTGCTATCGCCCGGCCTGAGGTTTAGCTTTTAAAAAATTTTAAAAAATTAGTTAAAGGTCTGTGATTTATACTAGGTGAGTTTTAGGCATATATTTCAACACCAATTCTACCACCAGTGTTAACTTCACTTCACCAATGTTCCCATACACTGTGCCCTTTTCCTCACTCCCACACCATCCTTCATCTGCCACCCTGACAATCACATTACAAAGCTTGGTGGCTTCAGCTTAGATCTCATGTTTTCAGTGTTTTGAGTTTATGTTATACTACTCTCCCACATCATGAGGTTTAGCTTTAAGGTTTATTTCGTGGAATAGTTGTGATGTGTTTCTGTTATATGTTATATTATATGTTATCTGTTGTATTCTGGATATGTTTGGGTTGTTTTGGGTTACATAGGAATTGTGGATACTGACCCCAAGTAATGAATTTGTGGTTGTGATTAGGAATTCTCAAGGGAATAGTATTTTATTTACCTGAGTAAAAAAATTAGGCCAGTAAATTTTTGAAATTAAACTTTATTTAAACACCATGATTTCCAGAATGCTAAGTTTTTCACAATACAGTTGTTAAAAGCTTTCATTGCTCAACCCCAATCCCACACCCAGTGAGCTCCCACTGACACCAAAGACCCTCATTGCCAACCCCCATCCCCATGCCTGCTTCCTTAGCCGGCATTAATTAATTATAATATAATTATATTACGTGTGAATTTGTAGGCCAATAAATTTCAGTCCACAAAATGAATTTTAGTTTTTAACTCATCCACTAAGTTGTGTTTCTTGGTCTGATCTTGATGATTATGCAGTCTGATCTCCCTATTTCCTAAGACCCCGGTCCATGTCTCTTTTTTTTCTTGCCCATGCCCCTCTCCCCAGTGCCCCAAGTCCATTAATGTTTACTTACTCACCTAGACATATACTGTACAGGTTCTTGTCAAAACCATTCTTTGCTCACAGCTCCATAGTCAAATTTTCCTTGATTTCTGTCCTATAGAAGGTTCATTTTCTATTTTGTAAGCTCATCCACTTATTGAGGCAAATGTTTCTAAAAATGCTATTCATTATTTTACTATATCACATTTGGTAGGTACATCTCAGAGAATAAATGAATCAATGAAAATGGTGACAACAGGTATAATTAATTGGAGTCCTTTTTCTAGGATTTGACCATTCTTGGGTAAAGTTGAAAAATGGACCTGCTAGTTCTATAGAAATATGAATTAGACCTTGCATTGCAGTGGGGATACTCAGGTATGAAAATCATTCTCTATTGACTCACCATCCTCCTTCTCAGCTAAGTTGGCTGCCTCTTTATCAGCAACTGGTATTAGATTAGGATTAAAGACAAATATCCCCCTTTCCCCAGTGCAAGCCCTGGGTAGGTTGGGAGTGGATACTCCATCATTAAGTACATACACAGGTTGGATTCATGGTTCCTAGACCTTTTGATCATGGTTACCTGTAAAATTAAAACAAGTACCACTGAGGAATAAGTAGATAGGTAGCTTGTGGCCTATATGTATAATAGGACATTCAACTTTAAAAAAGAAAGGGAATTCTGACACAAACTACAACATGAACAAACCTTGGAGGATTATACTACATGAAACGGACTTTGCAAGCTTCCAAATATTGTCTACTGCATGATTTCATTTATAGTCAGAACTTGGAGTAGTCAAATTTCATAGAGATAGAAAGTAGAACAGAGGTTGTCAACACTGGAGAAAGGGGTGAATGGGGGGGGAATTATTGTTAAAAGTATTTATGGTTTCTGTCTGGCATAATAAAAAAAAGTTCTAGAGGTAGGCACTAGTGATGATTGCAGAGCAGAATAATTTTATTTAATACTGCTGAGCTGTTCACTTAAAAATAGCATAGAAAGAAAAAAAAAAAAGAAAAGAAAACAACAATAAATTTAAACTAAACCAACTGACACCATTAAGTTGTCAACTTTCAATTTGTTTATTGAAGACATGAAAAACCAATGTACATTTTGTTGTAATCATCATGTTATTCCTAATAAAGGGAAATTGTAAACCTTAAGGCAGCATAAATGACATATTCTTTTTTTAAAAAAGTATTTTATTATACCACCGTGAGATATACAATTGCAAAGATATACAATTAAAAAGTTCATATTTGGGTTTTGGTCATACAGTGTTCCAGCACCCGTCCCTCCACCAGTGCCCATCTCCCACCACCAACATCCCCGTTCCCTCCCTCCCCTCCCCAGCCCGCCTCCATGGCAGTTTCTTTTATTTCTTTCCCTTTCTCTCTCTTTCTCTTTTCCTTTCCTTCCAGACTATGGTTTACAGAACATACATTAAATGACATATTCTTGAGGTATAAAGGCATTTTGAGTGAAACAATATTAGATTTATTATTATTTTTTAAATCACCCAACACTTTGTACTATTTCTTTGGTGCTTCTTAATGGACTGTATGGCCAGGGTCTGTGAGATTCTGAAAAAGCTTGAAAGGGTGAAGTGGGGAGAAAGGGATCTTATGGGGGGGGGGGGTTGGATTCAAGGCTCTTCAAATATTTGCTCTAGGAAAGAGATGAATGCTTGGGAAGTGGGTTAGGAATGGGTGAGCCCGTTGAGGCAGTGTCACTGTACTTGCTGCCTGTCATAATTAGGAATGACACACTTCCCCTCCAGTTCCTCTCCGAAGTCCTCTGATTTGGAGGCCTGTTATTTCAGCGGCCTTTTGTTTCAGTGGCTCTCCTGTGTTTATTGAGCATGAGCAGCACTGGGCAGGGTTATCCTGCCAGGAGAATCTGCTCAGCAAGCATATGTGTGACACTGTGTTTGAAAAGGGCCTTCCTGGGACTTGGCAAGTAGCAGGTACTTAACAAATGGCAGTTATATTTAACCCAGCCTTCTAGAAAAGCACAGGCTTCCCGAATCATCAGGTTTTGGATGGAATCCCTATTTTATTTAAGTAGGGCTTTGACCTTTGGCTAGT
>JAJIBD010003747.1:0-10000 GCA_021461705.1 Cryptotis parvus
CTCTTCCACAGCACTCCAATATAATGAAAGTACTCTAACTCTGGTCTGAACTTAGACCATACAAAAGAGCCTAAATCTCCCACCAAAAGAGAGAGGATCTCACCCAAGAGGAGTCCCTACCCAAAAGAAGGGGAAAAAAGGCCGGGGGCCTCAAGTCAGTCCCCTTATATACACCAAAGTAATCCTATTTGTGACAGGTAGGGTCATGTCAACAAAGAACCCTAAACAGATTGTAGAAAAGGGCGGTGCCACACTCTATTACAGGTATAAACAAAGGTTATGCCAAGGACTAATCCCTTCTACAGAGATTATCTCTTATGTAAAACACTGGAGAGAGAGAGTGAGAGAGAGAGAGAGTGTGCTGGTATAAAGTAATACATCTTAATTTCATGAGCTTCATGTAATCTAGATGGTACCCACAAGGTCCTTATTATTTATTATCTGCACCAGGGTGATTCTGAGTATCTTGTTCTCTGTATACTGAAAGGTTCACACTCGCCTGCTTGAGAGCAAACTAGTATGATCCTTCCTATAATCTTCCTATAGTCTCAACATAGCTAGGGTAGTAGTCTCCTGGTGGTAGTCTCCAGGTAAGTCTCCTGTCCCACGCTGGGTGCAGTGGGTATAAAGAGGAGCTGTGCCCAATCTGGAAAACATAGTAGTCTTAGTAGATGTATAATAAGTCAGAAGATATTCAGAGTCAAGGTGACTTATGTAACTGCCACACCCTCTAGCAGTGTTTACATAGAAGAGAGATCTCATTAGAATGAAACTTGGCTTAAGGAGATTAAGCTGTGAGTGGGTAAAACAGCAAAGCTCCCAAACTAGCTAAACCTGTCATCCAACAGTTGCGCTTGAGACATATAATAATTCAACATTAATCCCACCATCAGTTTCTACTTTCCTTTATCAGTGTTCCCATGTTCCCTCTCACCCCAAACCCTGCCCTATCCCTGCCTCTCAACTTGACAGGCACATTACAAAGCTTCAGTGGGTTGCAGCTTAGATCTCATGTTTTCATTGCAGCTCTATTCACGATAGCCAGAGTCTGGAAACAACCTAAGTGCCTGAGAACAGAAGACTGGCTGAAGAAACTGTAGTACACCTACACAGTGGAATAATATGCTGCTGTCAGGAAGAGATTAAGTAATGAAATTTACCTGGAAATGGATGGACATGGAGACTATCATGCAGAGTGAAATTAGTCAGAAGGAAAATGACAGATATAGAATGACTGCATTCATTAATAGGATATAAATAGATACCAGTGTTTTACTAAGTGTGGGAAATGTTAATGCCCGGCTAGAACTGAACATTGAGTGTACACAAAGGATTTACATAATACCTAAATGTCTGTATGGAAGCCACAATATGTAAAGAGAAGAGAGAGATAGAGAGAGAGAAAAGGAAAAGTGCTTGCTATAGAGACAGGTTGGCAGAGGTGGGAGGGAATTTTTGGGGGATATTGGTGGTGGGAATAGGGCACTGGTGGAGGGGGCAGGTGCTGGAACAATGTATGACTGAAACCCAATCATGAAGGTTTTTGTAATTGTGTATTGCACGGTGCTATAATAACAAATTTTTAAAAATTAAAAAAATAAGCCATTTAAAGATGATAATAAGAAATAAATTATGCAACCCCTAATGAAATAATGGATCAAAGCAATGATCATCCATGGTTATTAAAACCACATGCATGGGCTGGAGCAATAGACCAGTGGGTAGGCTGTTTGCCTTGCATGCAGCTGACCGGGTTCAATCCCCAGCATCCCATATGGTCCCCTGAGCATCACCAGGAGTAATTTTTGAGTGCAGAGCCAGGAGTAACCTCTGAGCAGTGCTGGGTGTGACCCAGAAAAGCAGAGAGAGAGAGAGAGAGAGAGAGAGAGAGAGAGAGGGAGAAAGAGTTAGAGAGAGAGAAAAAACTCACTTACTGAAAACTGATGGTGAGTTTTAAGTTTTTCAGACCAGATCTGAAATAATAGTTGATTTTATATTACAAGAAAAAAGAGGTAAGCAGACATTATGTATCTTATACAATATAAAAGGAAGTACAGTATGCTGTTAATAAAATATTCTTGCCAAAAAGACAATCTCATGAGGTCTAGATTTTACTCTGACTACAATGGATAACAAAGGGAACAGAAACGTGATTAATTGAGATTATGGACATACCTGTAAAATCATCAAACACCAGAATATCAGGAAGTCTACAGGACAAATCACAGTTTCTTCTACAAATATAAAAGAAAATCACATATCTATAGATGGAAAAGACTCAAGATACCTTGGTGTATTTGAGACATCTTGATTGATATGCATCAAATATATATATATATATAATTTTATTATAACACCATGAGATAGACATTTACAAAGTTGTTCATGATTGGGTCTATGTCATACAATGCCGCCAGCACCCATCCATTCGCTAGTGCACATTTCCCACCACTAATGTGCCCAGATTCCCCTCCCCCCCTCTCCCAGCCTGACTCCATAACAGGCACCCTTCCTCTCTCTCTCTCTCCCCTCTCTCTCTCCTTCTCTCTTTCTCTCTCTGTCCCCTCTCTCTCTCCCTTTTCTTAGATATTGTGACTTGCCATATATACATTTAAGAGTTATCATGTATATTCCTTTGCCTTCATTCAATGCTCAGTTCTAGACTGACATTACCACTTCCAACAATTAGTAGAACACTGGTATATATTTACATCCTACATAAATGCAGTCATTCTATACCTGTCATTTTTCCTTCTGACTAATTTCACTAAGCATGGTAATCTCCATGTCCATCCATTTGTAGGCAAATTTCATAACTTCATTTTTCCTGACCGCTGCATAGTACTCTACTGTGTAGATGAACCAAAATTTCTTTAGCCAGTTATCTGTTCTCAGGCACTCAGGTTGTTTCCAGAATCTGGCTATTATGAATAGAGCTGCAACAAATATAGAAATGCAGATGGTGTTTCTATGTGTTTTTGGGTCTCCAGGGTATATTCCCAGGAGTGGTATTGCTGGGTAAAATGGGAATTCAATATTTAGTTTTTTGGAGGAATGCCCATATTGTTTTCCAAAAAGGCTGGGCCAGTCGAAATTCCCACCAACAATGGATGAGAGTCCCTTTCTCCTCACATCCATGCCAGCACTTGTGCTTGATCTTTTGTAATGCACCAACTATATATTATTTGTTTTGTTGTCATACCTGGAGGTCACTTTTGGAGGGACTCAGGGATGCCAGACATTAAACCCAGTTTGGCCATATGCAAGTCGAGTGCATTACCTGCTATACTATTTCTGCAATCCATGAGATGTATCAACTATAAAGATGAGCAAAGCCAAAGGAAAAAAGGTGAGCAAAGAAACCTCTAAGAGAAAAGCAGGGAAGTGTGAATGCTGATAGATAGCTGATAGGAAGGGAATTATTAATTGTTTAAGGTGTGATGCTTGTGCATTATTTAGAAGGACAATGCACAAGCACAAGGTGTTGTGCTTGTGCATTATTTAGAAGGACTTGTATAGAGGGACATACCAAATTAAGGAGAATCTATGTTGTCTGTCTGCCTTTTCCCAAACTGTAACCCGTGGGGTTGACTCTTGTCACACAGAGTCAGAATCTATTGTACAGTTGGAAGTAGCATAAGAGCAAGGGTCAGGGGCCTTGGGCTCCTCTGTGGTGGAGAGATAAGGTATCTGAATGATCTAAAGCACAGGACAGAATACTGTAAGCATCAGACCAAACACAGTAATGAATCTGAAAAGATGCCTGAAAAAAAAAGTTGGAGGGTGGGAGAGAACCTAAGGTCAGTGGTGAAGAGATATAGGGTCACTGGTAGTTGGGTTGGAGGTGGGCCATTATATGCCTAAAGAAGAAAGAAACCTGATTGTAGAGACAGAGGCCCCTCTGGCTTGCTCGCATGGGCCCTTCGGTCAGTTTAAGTCTTCAGCACTAAGGAAGACCCAGGGCAGTTGGCTGTTGTCATCAGCGGTAATTGCGGAGTATGATGTCAGCGAGGGCCAGCGGTAAACTGAAGAGCACGTGCTCTCATACTTGATCCCAAGATAGTCAAACTCAGTGATGGGAGATATGGAAGGACAGGGAGAGAGAGGCAGGCACAGACAGAGAAGAGGAGTCTGGAGACCAAAGGATCCATATTCTGGCACAGCTCTTAAACCCTTCAGCTAAAGTCATACTCCTTGCAGCTGACCGAAAACCATACTTGCGCGGAATCTAGACTTTTCCTAGAAGTAGAACTTCTGATCATATCCACCGTCTCTTGGGCAGTCAGGGGAGAACTGTAGCACCTTGTCAGAGAAGATTTTTGAAAAGATTATGCTTATCAAATGAACAAAGCCAGCCTGAGTAGGAAATGCTCTATCAGGAAAAAGCAGTCCCCAAGAGAGGAGAACCTTACTTTGTTGATTTAATGATAAGAGTCTGTACACCAAGGGTGGCAGCCAGCACAGGAAATCCATTCCTGTGGAGAGTCAGTCATGCCGGAGTCAGCACTGATAGCCTGTGACCACATTGATTGGCTCCAAAGGGCATCTCCAGATTCTCATGGGAGACTTTCCTAGGTGCTAAAGGAGTAAAGGTTGGAGATTAAGAATGAAGAAAGAGGCAGGAAACCACCTTCTTCTTTCCTGCCTGTAATTGGCTGTCTTTGGTTTGATTTAAAATAATTCTGAAATTCTTCCTAAGCACTAAAGAGATAGCAATGAGAGAAACTCTGACGCTGGAGTGTGTTTCAGTTCATTGGTCCCAGATGGAATTATTCATGTATTTGATGGGTCAGCAGGCAGGTTCACTGTCTTAACTTCTGCATTGGAAAGTACAGAGGCTTATTGAGAATGTCATGCAAGGAGCTATACCATGCCCGGTGGGAAAACACACACTCCAACAAAGTACATGACCTACCCTGTGAGATACGACAGTTTCGCTGAAGCTCTAAGACCATACTAAGACATGTAGTCGATGTAAATAATTGTTACCTGGACAGACAAAACTTTATGAATATGGAAAGTGAATCTAACTTTTTTTTTTTTGCTTTTTTTTTTTGGTCATACCCGGAGATGCTGGGGATTACTCCTGGCTCTGTACTCAAGAATTACTCGGGGTGCTCAAGAACTGTATGGGATGCCAGGGGATCGAACTCAGGTCAACAGTGTGCAAGGCAAACTGTACTGTCACTCTGGCCCTATGTGAATCCAACTTTTGGAACAAAACAAAATAAAACAAAAGTGGTAGGGACAAAACCCAGGGCCTCAAATGCTCTAAAATCTAAGATTTTAGATTTTAGAAGAGTTACATCCTGACTCCTGAGTAGGTTCTAAAAAGAAAAAGTCGTCCATTGAAGTTTTTTTTTTTAAGTATTGTTATTATACCACCGTGAGATATACAAATAAAAAGATAAAAATTAAAAAGTTCATGTTTGTTTGGTCATACAGTGTTTCAGCACCCGTCCCTCCACCAGTGCCCATCTCCCACCCACCAACATCCCCAGTTCCCCCCCCCTTCCCCCGCCCTGCCCATGGAGGTTCTTTATTTCTTTCCCTTTCTCTCTTTCTCTTTTCCTTCCAGACTATGGATTACAGAACATACATTAAAAGGTTGTCATGTGTAAGAAGTTTTAAGATCTACTTTGTCTGTATGTTCTCCAGAGAAAATTCCTGGTTTAAGGACTTGAAAGTGTGTGTGTGTGTGTGTGTTTGTGTGTGTGTGTTGCTGGGTTGAACCCATAGCCTCACACATTCAAGGCAAGTACTATATCACTAAGCATTCCCTGGCCTGATTTTAAAGGCCACAATCTGGTAGGTCAGAGGAGGTTATCTGACATAGGACTGTTATCCCGGGTGAGACCCAAACAATAATGGTCTGGTTTAAAATGACATTCTGAGCCAGTTTAGTAATATAAAGGCAGAGAGTAATATAACAGGGAGAGAATGCAAGTGAGAGGATGCCATATGTCCATCAGTGCTATGAAGAAAGCCAATGAGGTGATTTCAGGCTGTCTAGAAGCCTGTGGTCTTTTAGCTTCCAGGTACAGAACTCCTTTTCATCTCTAAGTAACTTAAACAAGTAGATATCTGTTTCTTAGTCTTTTTTTATTATTAAATTACATGAACAAGGTGAACGCAAAACTAGTAAAAAGGCTATTTTTCTCTTCTCTCTTTTTTATTTATCTACTCATTTATTTATTCATTCATTCATTCATTCATTTATTTATTTTTATTATACCACTGTGAGATACACAGTTACAAAGATGTTCATGATTGGGTTTCAGTCATACAGTGTTCCAGTTCCATCCCTCCACCAGAGCCCATTTCCCACCACCAATGTCCCAACATTCCCTCCCTTCTCCCTATGGGGGAGCCTGCCTCCAAGGCAGGCACTTTTCCTCTCTCTCTCTCTCTCTCTCTCCCTCTCTCTCTCTCTCTTTCCTCCCTTAGCTCTAAAATTCTCCTATTTCAAGTACCTTGAAAGTCACCTTCATATTTACAATAGGGACATTGCCCTAGCATTTGTTGAGGATAGAAATCTACAGATGGAATATGAACCCACACATCCAGTTTCTCTTTCTCTTGTCTCCAACTTCTCCCTCCTTCCCTTCTTCCTTATGTCAAGGATGAATGGAAACACTGAGACATTAAAGTAAGAAATAAAAGCAAACTAGGTTAGATTCAGCACACAACTGCAGGTGGATGGAGTCTATAAATGTGTCTGGACTTCCGAAGGGTACTGGAGTAATTGTTAATTGTTAATTGTTAATGATAGCCATCTCACAGTATTTGTTAGACGCAAAGCTATTGGGGCCGGAGCAGCAGCATATCGGGTAAGGCATTTGCCTTGCACGCGCCCACCCAGGTTCAATCCCTGGCATCCCAATGACTCCTGAGCACCGCCAGGAGTAACCCCCTGAGCATCCCTGGTGTGACCCCAAAAAAAAAAAAAAAAAAACAAACAAAAAGATGCAAAGCTGTTGACACTGCAAGACTTTTTTTTTTTTTTTTTTTTTCACACCCAGCATGCTCAGGGGTTACTCCTGACCCTGCACTCAGAAATTACTCCTGGAGGTGCTCAGGGGGACCATATGAGATGCCGGGATTAAATCCATGTCAACCCTGTGCAAGACAAATGCCCGACCCGCTATACTATTGCTCCAGCTCGAGAGTACTAAACTTCTTTCCTAGGCCCTCACAAATGGAATACCACATCATCCTCAGCAAAAGATTCAAACATCTCTTATGCTGGGACTGAAAAGATATCTCAGGGATCAGGGTCACAAAGCTTGCATGCACAGGGTCCCAAATTTTATCTCTGCCACTGCATGCCCTGCCCACTTCCCCAGTCCTTTTGGACGTGGCCCTGATAATCTCCCAGCACTGCAGCACTGCCTGGGAGAGCAGAGAATTAAATCATCTAGCCCAGTTAGTTGAGTAGCCCAAGAGGGTCTCTGAACCCTATACCCTCCAAATAAGTGAATAAAATGAAAATAAGTAAAAATCTTTTATGATTGATGGAAAGTGTGATACCAAAACCCTGTTAAGGAAGAAAACCTCTTCTTGTTTTTTTTTTGTTTTTTTTTTTTTGCTTTTTGGGTGACACCCGGCGATGCTCAGGGGGTTACTCCTGGCTCTGCACTCAGGAATTACTCCTGGCGGTGCTCGGGGGACCATATGGAATGCCGGGGATCGAACCCGGGCCAGCATGGGCCGGCCGCGTGCAAGGCAAGCGCCCTACCCGCTGGGCTATCGCTCCGGCCCCTCCTCTTCTTGTTTTAAGCAGGAGCATTTCTGAGTGTTTGATTTGATCCAAGGGGGAAAGAAAGCCAAGAGGGAAGCAGGCCTGCCCAGGACTGGGTATGACTTCCAGTCTTCAATTCCAGAGCATTGAAAAGTCCGCCTGACAACTGTGCTTTGATATGAATTAAAGAGCAGCGAGGTTATATCCTGAAGGGCAGAAATTCAATACAGCCTTAACCACAGATGCATATTTCTGACATTTTGATACGTGGATGATCAAAGAAGCAGATGTTATGGTTGGCATCCTCTGAACGCATAGATCTGGACAGGTGATCCTCGTAGATCAAGCAGAAGATCATCCGCTTGAGGCAGGAGTCCCAGCGACTGTCCAACCAACCATGGGCAGCTGGGGAGTCCAAGAGTCCTGTGGGACGCTTACTTTTAGTGTCTATTTCTTTTGGCACTGTGTTCTCTGTCGTGTATACTTCCTGGACTTCCTTAGGAGTCTGCTTCATTGTGGATAACTGTTTACAACAAAATACTTTTGTAAAATTTATTGGCAAGTCATCCTCAATTTTCCTAAAATTATCCTAGTGCAGTGTTTATTTTATCTATTTTTAAATGTGTAAAACATACTGAATGTCTGGCACACGTCCATCCAGGAGAAAGTGACTAAAGAACAGGAGGAAAGTATTAGATAGAGCTTTATTTGACAAGCTGATTTATTTAAAAATCAACAAAATGGGTAATCGAACCTCAGGGTATTAATTTCACGTTTATATTAAATTTTAATGAGCTCATGTGGTTTCTTTAAAATCTATATTACCTGTGTAAAGAAATCTATTCACTAGAAATACAGTATTTTGGGTTTTGGTAACAGAGCCAATATTTGTATTCCGTGGAGACCAATTCTGGTGAGGTCTAAATCCAAGATACTTAACTTGGGTTAAGATTTTATTATCAACAAGATTTTATTATTCCCATAGGTTAAGATTTTATTATTCCCATGCTGTCAATTGAAAGAATATGTTGATCACCTACTGCAAGAATTTTTTTTTTTTTTTTTGCTTTTTGGGGTCACACCCAGTAATATTCAAGGGTCCCTCCTGGCTTTACTCAGGGGACCCTAGGGGATGCTGAGGATCAAACCTGGGTCGGCCATGTGCAAGGCAAAGGCTCTACCCGCTGTACTATCACTCCAGCACTACTGCAACAAATTTAACTGGTAAATAGTGGAGACACTGAGGGATAAAACAAGAGTGCTGTCAATATTTTTCTTAGAATTTATACCTATATTTGCAAGTGATCATTGCATGGTTTAAGGTTTTAATAAGGGAAACAGCATATGTCAATCACAATGGGCCAATTTTGTGTTTTTCTATTAAACTGTGAAAGAAGAAAACTTAACCGCCTAATTAGTTATCCCTGAGCCAGGCCCTTTGCTTTGGGCTAAGTCTAGGATGCGGGAAGTCTGTGTTCAGCTTCCCACTCCCAGCTCATTCATCTAGTGACACTTTTGTTTAAGGGTCTTATGCTCGGTTCACAGAACAACATCTGAGCAGGGTGGGTTCTGTTGGAAGAAGGTAGAGAGGTTGCATGAATCATGGTTGATTTGTTATTTGAGAAATGTTCAGCTTTCCTGGTTTGTGGCAATAGCCACATATATCTTTGTTAAATATTCTTTTGTGTTTGTCCACTTACTCGGTTAGCAAGAATGTCATGTTCTTTGGCTCAAATTTCCAGAATAGTGAGTCAAAGGATTTAAAAAATCATTTTTTAACTTCCTCTTGGTATCTTATGTTTTACTTACTGGATGCCATGAATATAATATTCCTCTCCATGTGTGAACATTAATGAGAAATAAAGGTGTGTTTCTGGTCACTTCACTAAAAACAGAGTCCTTACTTTATTGGGTAACTTTTGTTCGCTTATTTGATTTGTTTTTTTTTGGGGGTCACACTTGACAATACTCAGGGATTACCCGACTCTACACTTAGGAATTACTACTGGCAGCTTAGGGGACTACATGGGATGTCAGGGATGGAACCTCAGGGTAAGCCATGTGCAAGGCAAACACCCTATTCACTGTACTCCAACCCCTTGGATAACTTTATGAAAAAAATTTTCATCTTATTTGGGGAACCATGCATATCTGTAGAATGTTGGTTACTTTCAGAAAAGGTTAAAATGGGGATTGGGAATATGGCTCAAAATGCAGTGTGTAATTTGCATGCGCAGTGTGCTGGGTTTGCCCTAACAT